>VYZM01023231.1:494436-538705 GCA_013398915.1 Dromas ardeola
GACAGGGGAGAACCCAGTACCCCAAACAAAATAAAACTAAACACATCGCACACCCCCAAAAAAAGACAAACAAACAACAAAAACCAAAAACAGAAAAACCCCAAACCATAACTTACCCCGATCCAAACTCCCAGGGGCAACACTTTCTGAATTTGCTGATGGCTGCATCTATGCAAAAGTCTGGAGTTGGGCGAAAGATGGTTTTGTTCTTGTCACTGTTGATGGACTTCTGGGGTTTGTTTTGTTTTGTTTTCCCAAAGAGAATTTCAAAGAAATAGAAGAAGACTTTTTTTTCCCATTCCCTGTGGTTAAAACCTTTTATTCAGATTTTCCTTTTCAGCAAAATAAGGCTTTCCCCTTCCAAAATATTTTGTTTGGAAGTGAAGAATGGAAGTCATCTTGTACGTAGTGACGATGTAGTAGATTATGGAAGTTGGAGTATGATTGCATACTTGTAGCTGTTTGATTTTTTCAATTTAAACACCAATATTTTCTGTGGAACGCATTTGATGAGTCAGTCTCCAAATTTCATTGAAAGGTAGTTTTGACCAAAAACAATCTCAGGGAGGAGGGAGATCAATTCATTAACTGCCTTTGCTTTTTTCTTTACGTTCCTTCAAAAACATAAGTATTTCAATACAAGCAGCAGAAAGAGGACAACTTTGCAGCCCCGGATATAAATTTCAAATGGGAACTGTAATAATTTTTTTTTTTCGTCTTGAAAATGACCGGATAAGTTTGAGAACTTGCTTCCTTTGACCCAGCTCAGAGCATGAGGTCTTCCAAATTAACAGGAACTTTAATGTGGTCATAGCTGTGAAGTCATACCCAGTAATAGACCTGGGGAGCTGTGGAGTGTGGGAGGTGGAAAGAAGACAAAAATGCCTCAGATCTAAAACAAAAGTTTGAAAAAATTGCTTAGGTGTTCAAGGCGATACTGCTTTTAGCTTCTCTCTGCCTCAGTTTTCCTGTCTGTAAAATAAAGTTGATAATTAGAGTTAATAGAATCATTTGGGTTGTACAATTAATTTAAAATTCGTAGCTGCTTCTGTTTGCAAAACAACTCCAAGAGGATTTTGGATTTTTCAAATGTATTTGCTACTTGCAATTATTCAAGTCAAATGATTCAAAACTGAATCACTTCTGCAAACAGTTCTCGGGCTGTAAATTTACTTCTAAGATGTTCTTTCTGAGTTTCCCAGACATACAGAGGAGGGAAATCTGGCTAGATCTTGATTTGCCCCAGGTACAAGTTAGTGCTGCTCCTGTTGTTTGTTGTGGAGTTTTGGCTTTTGGGGTTTTGATTGATTCTGCTTCCCCCCTCGCCCCCCTGCTGTTTTTAAAGACCTGTAATATTTCACTTCTTCAGAGGATTTTTTTTCTTCCAACTGGCTTTTTATTTGGGTACATGTTTGCCGTATGTGTTTTTGCATTAAGACATTCTGCATTAAAATTAGATGGCAAGGTATCTCTTTCTGTCTCTCTGTGACTGTTCCTGCCAGGAAATGAATTTTCTTAGACACTGAACAGAAAACACTGATTAGTGAGTTGCCAGCATCTTTTTGTCTGATCCACGAACATCAAGTCCACCCATTATTCTGCGTATCCTCAAGGCACTGGTCAGCACACACAGAGAAGGGCATTACTTGTGTGGTGGAAAGCAAACTGGCTTACAACCTGAAAGCAGAGCTACTTGATAGAGTTTCCCCCTTCCATTTAGCTGTTTAATTAAAATAAATAACCAGATTAAAAACGCATAAGTCAGGCTTGTGCTGACAATGCATAACTTAACATTTGGATTATTACCTCGAGCACAGAGAGGCCGGGTCTTACAGAGCTGCTTGTTCCTGTTCTTTGCTGGGGTGTGCTCACGTGCCTTGCATAAGCAAATTCTCTTGTGTACAACTTTGCAGTTCATTTCCTGCAAACCCTTTGTGGCAGTAAAATTTGATTGCTTGAAACTCTGTGGGAAATGACAGCACAAGGGTGCAACTGGAATGAATCAATTCATACAGTCAGTCAGAGGAGTATTTGTGGAGAGTTTTCTGTGTCTTACCTACCTCTCATGAAGGTATTTACTGCACCTATGTCCCAAGGGTGTGATGAGACTTAATTTAATAAAAGCTTGTGAAGTACTTTGGAGAGGAAAAGAGGTAAGTGTTGTATGTTGTTATTTCATTTTAATGTGCCTTTGAGCTTCACTGTTCTATCTGGGCTCTCGGGTAGGAGCGCTAGAAAGCCTGTCCCCTGCCTTGCCAGATCTGAAGGAGTACTTTATTTTCAGTATAACAAACATTTTCAGGATGTTATCTAAGCATGATCCACAGCCTGCTTCAACCACCTCAGTTCTGCTGAAAAAGCCGCGAACACAACACCATCAAAGCCTCACGCAACCACTGAAGGAGGAGCTCCAAAACCTGCGAGCCTCTCAACCAGCGTTTTACAAGCATGGCTACGTTGCACAGTAGATCAACATGACGCAAAGATGCCGTCGTGCAGGGAGGCTCGCTCAGTCTTGGAAACCGGGTAGTGCTGTGATAGCAAGGTACTGTACCTAGGCTGGTGATAAACCCTGCCTCTCGGCAGGGCTTGAGGTTGAGCACAGGCCCATCCCAACTCCGTAATCCTTCATGCACATCACAGCTGGATCAGGTGGTGCTGGGAATGGCGTTTGTACCCGGCTCTGTTTGTCCACGGTGAGTGTGTCCATGGTGCTCTGCAAGGTGGAGAATTGTTTTGCCTGGTATCATGGTTTGGCAGCTCTCCCCTTCCAGGGCAGTATCCTGCCTTCTGCGATAGCCCACCAGTACCTCAGCACGAGTATTTCTGAGTTCTTCTGTGTTGTTATGTATTTCTCAGTGCACGCAATACAGGAAAGCTCTTAGTCCTATTTCACAAAAAAAGAGAGGATTTGAAGCTTAGGGTCACAAGGAAGCAGGAAAAGAAGCAGAGGTTCCCTTGACTCCTAGAATGAGGTTCAGCTCAAGATTAAAATGTCTAAATTTAGGGGTCTTTCTGTAGGTATCTAGATGTAAGTTGGTACCTAAACACCCATTATAGCTGATAGAGATTCAGTGCAGTCAGTTGAGGCTAGGAACTTAATTCAGCTCATCCTAGGGCAGACATCTCCCGATCAGCTGAATTAACCTTTTGACCTCAGTGCCCGTAAGGACTGAGTCTTCATTAACTGCTGTGGGAAGTTAGACCTACCCGTGGGAGATTCAATCTCAGACTGAATTCCACCTCAGCCAGCATCCCCCTCACACCGTGGCTGTGTCTAAGACTTTGCTAAATGCTCTGCAGAGGGAATTTAAGGAGACAGGAGATAATCCCAAAGTGGAGCTTCAAAGCAGGGTGTCAGACTGGGGACCATGGAGTCTTGGAGAACCATCTCTTGTATGATTCAGAGAGGTCATATTGTTCTCTACAAAATAGGACTACTCATGTTCTCTCTCACACTATAACAAAGGAGAATAAAGCCCAGATCTGCATTTGACATCCACGAGGAGAAAAATAGGTGGGAAGGAGAAAAATGAAAAAAGGAAGCAAATAGACAAGTGCAGGCATGAGACAGAGGAATCTGTGTCTCACTCGTAAGACAAATTGTCCCTTCTTTTTCACCCACCCTTCTGTCTGCCCTCTTCTGGCACTCACTGGAGAAATAACAGCTGGTTTAACGATATTGACAGACTCCTGTCTTCTGTTTCGTAAACCTGTTTTCTGTACTAATGTATGAGGGCTATAGGGCACAGCAAGAACAAGACTGAAGTTTCATTACTATATCCCCTTAAGCAAGTGCCTGGAATGACTAGCTCACCCAGCTGTCTGGACCCCTTCTGGGTGAGAATGCCAGGGCAAGAGTCTTGCAGCCAGCTCTCACTTGGAAAAAAGAAAGTAGAGAAGAGGGAGAGGGTAAGACAGAATTGGATACTTTTCATGTATTTATCATCTCTAGTGCTTGATCTAATTTTTGCAATATAGAAAAAGCATTTAGAAGGTAACAGAATTGCAGAATTTTGTGTGAAATACATATACAGTAAGACGTGTTCTTTTTTTAAGACGATTTCTAAAGGCCATGGTAAAATACTTTGCTTTCAGGCTGCGTTTGTATTGCCAGGGTCTAGTAGTAATGCTGTAGCTTGGTATATGATGTTCCCACCTAGCTTTCGGGTGTCAGTCCTTCTGTTGTGAAAAAGCCACATGATCCCCTTTACCTCAGAAGGGGTTCCAAAACACGTGGTCTGCCTGCTCAACACCCTTCTCCAGCTAGTCCTTTATAGCCTCTTTTGCGACAATTTCTTAAGGACAGAAATGATCTGGTGAGATTGTTTACAGTGATTTCAAGAGCTGCAAGCTGTAGCCAAGGAGGTCTGGGATGGAAGAGACGGAAAAGCAATCCCAGCAGCTCTCATAAGCAGCACAGGCAATAAGCTTCGACATGAAAGCAGGAAAGGAGTTGGTGAAAGAGTTGGGGGTGGTAAGGAGCGAGTAGAACAGGGCGATTTGTCTCCTTAGGTATTGCTTCAGTCTCCCTTGAAAACTCAAGCAAGCACTGATATGTCAAATATGTCTGCTTCACATTTTCTTTCTAAATGAAAGCAAAAAGCTGCAACACTTCCATCAAAAAATATTAGAAAAAAATAATAAAAATCTGAACACAGTAAGCAAACGAGTACCAAGCTCAATGCCTGCTTGTAACTTTTTCAGACAGTTCCCTCTGGGCTGACATTTTTCATGCTTGAAGTGAAGAAGCATATATATAAAACACACATGCACAGTGCTGCTGTAATGGGAAGTTTTGTCAAAATTTCAGTGATAGAGTTTTATGTAGTTTTGGTGGTGCTAGTTTTTCATTTCTTGAACCAGGCAAATAGTTTTCAGTTGCTTCTGTTGTACTGAGATGACATAAAATTCTCATTTAATTGTCAGTGTGCTCCTGAACATATGCTCTCGCTGAGCCTTGCTTAGAGGGATTTGGGCTCTGTTTCTGGCTAACCGGGAATATATACATGCTTAAAGAATACAGTTGGTGCCAGCATGTGCAGAATAGGATTCCCCCCACTCATGTGGATGTTGCACGCACGCTCACACAAACACACACCCTCTCAACTAGAGTCCTTTGAAAGTCAGGACAGGTTGCTCCCTGGAAGTGCTTTACTGGGAAAATCAAGGGCTTGAAAGCGAAAGTTTTGGAGCACCTCTCGTACCTGAGTAGGAACCAACCACTCTGCACAATGACCTCTGCAGAGTTTTGAAACCTTGCTGGGAATAAGCGCATCCCAAGAGGAGGGGCTGCCTCTGAGCATGAGCTTTTTTGTTGGTGGCAACCTTATGACTAAGATAGAGGGGTGGAGGTAATGGGGCTTCTCAGGGTTGGAAGGACTTTGCCTTTGCAATAATATAGCACAGTTTTCCTGGTGTTCCTATCTTTCCTCATAAGTATGATGCTCAAGGCTTTAATGCTACATGGCCTGTGCGTCCTTATGGCTACCAAGATGGTTGAGGTTCTGGCTTTGCTTCCTTGCAATTTTAATATATTGTTTTATTCTTTAATCCCCTCTAAGACTCTTTAAGCTCTTTGAGCCATTGAAATAATCTTTCTTTCTGGCATGCCTCTTTCTCTGTTCCCTCCCTCTTAGTCTTCCACGCTCTGCACTCCATCCACCCGACCAGGAGCTGCAGTCCGATAGCCTTGTTTATTTTCCCTGTATTGCAGCGGAGGATTTGATTGATTGCACTAGGGCAAGTTTTGAAATGGATATTTCAACAACTCCAACGCTGGTTGTCACAACACTAAAGTACAAATGTGTGTATGTTGTACCTGTCTCCCAAGTGTAACTGGAAAACAAAAATATATATTGAATAATGAAATCAAATAGAAGTGCATTTAAAGTAATAACAAAAACAGAGTAAACATCCTCAGTGTGTCATTTTCCTTAAAGGAAAGCTTTTGCAATTTAACTACATAAACATGTACATAAATAATAGTATGAGAATAGACAGTGTTATTTTCTTTTGTGTAATGCACGCTATCTGGTCTGCTGTTAGGAGTCTGGATTCATTCAATGCCTCTGTGGCCTCTGATTTTGTGTAGTACCACCAAGTTATACACTTACGTTTTAAGATTCCTTTACCTCCTGCTGGAATCTTAGATTTTACAAAGTAAAAGTGCTGTGTAAATCTCCTGTATTTTCCCTGGTTAATGCTTTTGGTGGGGAAGGTTTACAACGTGCGTTTTGCAGGGTGCGCACCGTAAAGCTGGGCACAGCGCATCCACTTCTCACTCCCTTGAAGCAGAATTCAGGACAGTCACGGTTAAGCTTTATAGCCGGCCATGCAATGGTGTGCTTCCCTTGCTGGCACCTCTTTGATGGTCTTGTCTTTATTTAGAGACTGGTCCCTGAGACAGGCAGTCTGGGCTTCCTGGCATTTGTCACGCTAGTAAGTAGCGCTTCCTCCCGGATGCTCTTTTGAGCTGGGGTCGTCTGAAGCTTTCTAGGGCAAAAATTGGTGGCAGATTCTAGGCCCCTGAAGCACGCGTAAAAGAAACAGCACAGCAGTTCCTAAACCAAGCACGGAGAGGACTCTGCTGGCAATGCCTCCTTCCTGGGAGCCAGTGCCAAAAGAGGGGTGGGTGCTGACGGTGGCTTCGCCAGGTGGGCAGCCTGGGCTGGGAGAGGACCTCTAGCTGGATTCACCAGGTGCCTGCAGCTCCTCGCAGCCCCAGGTTTTGCAGATGCTGTCCCAGCACCAGGGCGGCAAGGCAAGGCGCTGCGGTGGCAGCTCCCAGCCAGGGCTGTAAATGTCAGAAGCCCCTGAATGTTGTGAGTGCAGGCTGCATGTCCCTGCTCTTTTCCCTGTCACTGTTTAGCTTTCCATCCTTTTCCTGTTTTGTTTACGTTCAGGCACACCTGTAGTTTCTATATAAGCAATAAGATAACAGCTGGGGCTGTTATATTAGGGTTGCAAACACTGCAGGGAGATAATGGATTTCAAACCACAACAATTTTTTCCATTAAAATAATAATCACAAAAAAAAAGAGAGAATTTTCTAAACCTATTGCATCTTTCCCTCCTCTGCTTTGCCCTCTTTAGTGCTGAGTTGAAGTAACGCTATTAGTTAAAGATTTAGAGCCTGTGACATCCCTGGTTTTGCTTGGGGACTCAGAAGACGGGCCTGCCGTTTTAACAGGAGCACACTGTGTTTCCTGGTGCTTACAAAGCCATGCAGAAGCTCTGGATTTTTTTGCTTCTCTTTGAGGCCCCAGTCCAGGGAAACACGTAAGCATCTGGCTAGTTTTAATGAGTTGAATTGTCCCATTGCCTTCTGTAGGACTACCTCTCGTGCTTAAACAGTGCAGGGTAAGGGTCCGAGGGAATTGCCAACTGCAGCAGCTCAAACCTGGAATAAGGAGGGGTCTACCAGCATATTAGGTGCATGTGTACATAATTGGCTACTTTAGCAATTAACATAGCTACTGTAAATATAACTGGTTTCTTAAAATTATGACTTTGCAAGCATCCTCAATGTGCTTTGCCATCCACTGTTACTCAGAGGGAGAGGAACTCTTTGAGACCTCCTCTGCATCACCAGATTGTCAAAATACAGCTTCCTGGTGGATTTTGAAATATGTATAATTTATACTTCTGACCCTTATTTATTTCTTTAGAAAGAGGAAAGAGGGTTCATCATTCATTCCTCTTTGTAATTTGATGTTGTTTGCTTATTGACTTATTTATAAAGCACCTCCGGCATGTGTGGCACTTTACAGGCAAATAATATTGACAGGTCCTTTTCTCCTGCAGGCTGAGGGCTCAGTTGTGCCTGTTTCATACTGGCCTGGAGTGCAGCAGCACCATGATGCACTGACCTAGCAGGGGCATTGCCTCAGGAAGGCACGATGGATTTTGGAACCTCTTAATACAGGTGTATGAGCAGGCACTGAAAGAGGGAAGGAAGATAGATCTGCTGCTGTACCCTCAGGGGTCAGAACTGAAAGGAAATGTAGAGCCCTTCACCAATTTAGGAATGCTTCCCCCAGCTCTACTAGTCAGATTACACTTGGTTTGAAGAGAAGCTTCATGGTTGTAGCCCCCCAGTTCCTCTGCCTCTGGTACTCTGTGCAGACCCTGGAAGTCGGTTATGATGTGGGTGAGCTGCAGCTGAGAGCAGATCCCCACCGCATAGGTGCTAAGCAGGGAGAGGGCAAGTTATGTCCTAAAGAGCTTGCAGCCCGGGTATCTACAGCAGATGAAGAAGGGAAGAGGATCACGGCAAAGGATTTGGAGGTGGCTTCTGTCTGGCAGGCGCCCTGAGAAGGGGAAAGTGCCTTCTTCATGCAGTTCCTCCCCTAAAATTGCTCCCAGGCTTGGTCCCTTTGACCTTGCAAAATGGGCGGGAGTTGCTCAGAGAATGCCCTTGTTGTTTCTAACCATGTTATCTCTAACCCCTAAGCACTCTCTCTCTTGTTGGTTGCTTCTCTACTGCTCAGCTTACTTAGTGTTTCTGATTTAACTGCTCCTCCTACCTGCTTGCTTGCCTTTCTCACAGGGCTAGCACTTAACCGTACTGTTGTTCTTGTCATCCACAGCATTAAAAATGAGCTCTCCTTAGCCCAAAGTTGAATGCAAAGGTTTTGATGCTGTGATGTTTCATTTTGGAGAATGTCTTTAGTTTTCCATTGATAACAAGCCAAGCCACCATCAGCGCGTGACGGCATTGAGCAAAAGAGATGGAAAGGAGAGCAAGGAAACTACTGCCTTAATGGGGTTTGGAGCCACTGACAATCTCCAGAGTGTAATGTCTTAGATCCACACCTCATCACTTCCCAAAAAAACAGAGAAAAGAGGAAAAGGGCTGGGGAGCCAAGACACTGGCTTTGCTAGCTTGTCTTCACTTTCCTCCCCCCCTTCCCAATCTGCCTTCAATCTCTAATGGAGAAACCTACAGCTCCAGAACTAATACTTTCCCACATTGCATTAATCCTAATTGACTTGGATATAAGTTCCCCCTCCTACTATCTTCAGCGTGGCATTACCATCTGCCCCTTGGGAACCCACAGCCGCCTTTGCTCGCTGACTTTTGCTGGCAGCTTTTGCGCAGGAGAGAGCAGCTTGCCAGTGGGCTGCATAGGGTGGAGCTGGAAGGTCGCTGGCAGTGACCTTGTTGGAGAGCTCAGGAGAAGTTGCTGTGCTAGAGGTTAGGTTAGCTGTGTGCTCTGGGGAGGATCTGGGGTTGCAAATTGGTTGGGTCAGCATCGCCTTCCATCTGGGAGTGGGTGATGCTCACAAGGCACTACTGGCTCTTTTGCAAGAATGGATGTTAATTGGGGCTTAAAAGGGAGTGGCAACAGATGTAGTACAGAAATTGGCTTCTATGTTGAGACTGAACTAGCCAGAGCAGCGGCATGAAACAAGGAAGTAGTACTGTGGCTGATTTACGTTGTGTTTTCATATTGACTTCAGTTAGTCCAGGCATCTTGCCTGCCTTTTGTCTGTCTACCTGGCATTCTCCAGTCAACTTCTGACTTCTTTCTAATTCCCATTGTCCCTCCTTTTGTCCATTCCTGTGGATGTCTGCACTTCACTCTCCTCCATCTCCTTTCCTATCATTAGCGTAGCTAGGATTAGTTAATACCTTCCTTTTACAAATGGAGAAACTGAGGCAAAAATCAACGAAATTGACTGCAGGTAGCTCTGAATCAATGAACAAGGTGGAACTCCTGCATCCCGTGTCCTAAACCCTGCATTTGACAGCAAACCTCATCGGTGCTCGTTTCCCCCACCGTTCCGGTGGTTAATCTGGGCAAGGCAGCAATCTGGTGTCATAACAGTGGCCAGAAACACACACACACGCCAGATCGTGTGAGGAGCAGAGAAAGATACTAGAGGGAGCTTGGATAGAGGAGAACAGGATACATGGAGATGGATACATGGATAGGAGCAAAGATAATGATAAGAGTGTAATGAAAAAGGAATGGAGGAGGATAGAGGGAGGGGACAAAAGGAGGGGAGCCCAGCCTAGGGCAGCTGCAGCTCCTGGTGGGGAAAAGGGAGCTTCAGCCATGTACTTCAGCTTCATTTGTGCAGCAGCGGGGAGGACACGGTGTGTGTTTGGGTGTGTGTATTGGGGGAGGTTGTAACTGCAGGGGGATTATGTACAGCCTAAGTTTCTTAAGATACTGGAGAAGCCAGTGCCTGCGTGCTCTCTTCTGTATCTGCAGATCTGAGCAATTTTTTTTTTTGCCACAGTGCTGGGATTTGATCTCCAGCAATAAGACAGAGAGAGAACACAGGGGAGAAAAGGGAGATTAGTGCAAGAGCCTTTCTTGCCTCTTTCTCCTCTTCTGCTCTGATTGGTTTTTTTGTTCTCAATACTGTATCTTTCCCACCAGTGGCTCTCAGTTCTTTCTCGTGTGGTAGCCCAGTCCGAGTATTTTTCTTTTCAGAGCACCCCTCCAAAAAGGTGTACCCTGGAGGACAAGCATCTGATTTTCATTCCCCATCTACCTCCCAGGCCAGTATGCTGGTTGTTATCTTTGCTCCACTGTGAGCTTAGCTGGCCCTCGGCAGGAATGGGAGTTGGGCACAACATCTCTTGTCTTTTCCTATTCCCCAGACTACACTGGCTATGGAAAGAAGGCAGAGAGTTTTATTCTTTCTTGTAATAAATTGGCTGGCCTCTAAAGACTCTTGCCTTTCCCCTTGCCAAATACCCCTCACAACGTTCTTGTGTGCCCAGCTGCTTTCCCAGGATTCCCCCACTGCCCGCAGCAATGACTGGCCCCAGCTGGAAATTCAACAGATAGCAGAGCAAAAATGTGGTCCCCAGGAGGCCCTGGCCCCCAGATGAGTTCCAAGAATTTCATTTTCATCACAAAAGATGTGCATGCGGCTTAAAAGGTTTAACTACCTTTATCTATTGGAAGTGGCTAGAGGCTCAATTTGTTTTTTCATGCTCTTCATTGAGCAATACTAATAGCAGTCTAATTTCTGTAGGAGGAAGCAGATGATGCGTAAGTCAGAGGACCTTGCAAAGATCCTTAACGCATTTGGTTTGTTTTCTGAGGGCTAAACTATCGTGGGAACTTTGAGGTTATCCCACAAATGTGGAAATGTCAAGTCTTAATCCTGTGTTGTGATGCAAGGGATTGGATGCGCTATGAGGAACTACGAGTTTTCCCTGAACAGGACCATGCAGATCCTTTGCCTCTCCTGCCCCTCTGCTTTCTCCTCATCTAACAACGTCAGCTGCATTGTCTGGTTTGTTATTTACTCCCCAAAATCTATCCCTGTGTTTTCAGGAGCAGCATGAGAATTCATTGTTATCTGATAATGATAACAAAAGGAGTTGTTTGTTGAGGAGTTGGCCTGCCTGGTGTTTTGCTGCTGTTGTTGTTGTGTGGATTTTTTTATCAGCTGAAGTCTTGATTGCACTACAGGAAACATCTTTGCCTGGAGGCTCCTCGCAGTGCTTTGGAGAGATGGTGGAGTGCAGCTGGGGTGCTGTGGCTTGCAGGCCAAGACTGAGTCCAAAAGACCCCAAGATTTACGCTGCTGTAGGGCAACACCAGAGGCTTGCTAGCTGATGAACTGACTCGAATAAACCTCGAGAAAGCAGACAAATTACCAGCAGCAAAACCCTTTGATCAGGAGAATATATGACAAAGTGTTCCCTTGCAGAGGCCCCACAGGGCAAAGGGCATTGCCCAGGATGTCACATCAGCAGAGGAGCCGGGAACAGGGAGACATGCTTCTATTCACCTTCACAAGAAACCCTCGCCTTCCAAACCTGGCTATGAAAAAAAAGAGATGCTTGTTTCAAACACACTTGCTTCCCCAGACTAGGGCCAGGCCCAGCTTCCTGATTTATTAGTCTGTGTTTTAACTACTATACCACTCTGGCAAAACAAATGAAGAAAGAAATCTGATAGTCTCGAAGTAATCATTAGCCGGTTGTCATGTCCCTCTGAAGGCTTTAAATGCCGTTTTTCTCTCTCCAGCTTCTCTATCATGCCAGCATTGCAGTTTCTGAACTCTTTTATTGCTCTAGTAAATATTGATCATGGTATATGAAAGCCAAAGTTGCCTCTCGCCACTTTTAACCTCACAAAGCTGCTTGCGCCTGCTGGGTGGTGGGGGAGATGGAACAAGAGATGGGGGAAACAAAGCAGAGACATCACGTTTTGCTTTGCTGTGGGCCTTGTGGGTGCTGTTAATGCACACAACCCCCCCGCAAGCTCACATACACTAGTTTGCGAGGGGAGAAATCGATTTATTTGTTTCTTATGAACATTGCCCATGAGTGGGCATAGGAGGATCAAGGCTGGAAGACTGGAGTGAGGTGGTACCTCTGTCGCCAGAAATCAACAAAGGATATGGCTCAACCCTGGAGAAACTGGCTGCCTTGTCCTTTAGAGACACTGGTTTGGCTGAGAACAGGGGTAAAGCCCCTCAAATGTCTTCGCCGTGACTGGAAAGTGGTGGAAACAGAGATGTGGAGATGGGGCTTTGTGGGCACTGAGTGCGGAGCCCCAGTTGCCCACAGAGCTCAGCAGCTGAGCGGGGCACATGACTGAGGAAGATGTGCTTGCCCCAAGTGTGGCTTGGTTCGTTAAGCCGGGTCTTTGCTCCAGTGTCCTCCCACCAGCCCGTTCTGGGAAGGCAGCCCACGGTGCTACAGCGGCTGCGGCTTGGATTGCTTGCCCAGGGGGTCAGGTTGATATCAGACCGTGAGAAATAGGGGCTTTTTGGGCAGACTCAAAGGAGCGGCGGGGCTGCCCCTCTGATGACGGAGAGGTCCTGCCTGGGTGGGTCACCTGGTATGCTGAGGATGGGGGTGGGAGAAGTGGGACCAAATTCCAGGTAAATATGTGAAAGCAAGTATGTTTCTGAATGACTAATACCAAGGGGCGGAGACCTAGTTGGTCTTACTTGTTCTTCTGAGCAGATTCACAGTTTCAGCTGCATCCATCTGGTTGGTGAGGGGTGTGGGAGATGCTGTTTCATGAACACTTCTGGTAGAAAACACTGAGCTGCTGGTACATCGTAGTTACAAACGTAACTCTGTTACGAAAGTAAATCTTCTTTTTCCAGATAAATATCATTATCTGTTGTATGTAGCAGCCTTTCATATCGGAGGACCTAGATGCCCTTTGTGTTTAGATCACAAGTGAATGATTTGAGTGGATACAGCATAGTCCTGAGGGGACATTTATTCACATCACTAAACCATCACAGAACTGGGAACAATTAGGCATGATTGGCTGTCTTAATTGAGGAAAAGCCAAAGGGACTATAATAACGGGTAGTGTATTCAGAGAGCCCTGTGGAGTCCCCAGGACAAACTGTGGGATAGAACTGTGGGGCAGGGGCAAAGCTGATGTAGGAGCCCTGAGCTGGGGGCGCTGCAGAGCAGGAGCCAGTGACCAACCCAGGATTTGTAATACTGTGTGGAGAATAAACTGCTTTGGTGGCGTGTCAGAGGAATGGGAGGGTGGGCTGAGTTGCTTGGAAGGGAAATAGGCATGGATATTAACTGCTCTGTGTTTAATCCCTGTTTCCTATTATAAAACCAGCTAAAATCTGAGGCAGAATCCCATTGTCATATAATGAATGCGTATGTATATTTAACGAGCAATTCCAAACTCTTCATTTTAAAGTGAAAGCCCTGGCAAATATGCAGCCTGGATGATAGCAGGCGAGGCTTCTCCTTGCCTGGAAGTTTTCCGAACAAAACATCAGAGGTGTCCTCAGTAGGCCTGGGTAATGCCACTCTGCGTTACGTGTTCTGCTGTGACCCTGAGGTGCATCGCATTATGTTTTCCGTGTAGCAAGCACAAAATCGCCCAGCTTCCATCTAGGTAATTTCTGCCTGAGATTCAGGAAGTGGAAAAAGAACAAATATGGGCATTCCGGAATAAAAGGCAGGTGCAAATTGCCCACAGATGTGGTTTTCGGCATAAATCTTTGCAGTCATGCCCCCTGGCCCCGCTCCGCAAGCTGATTCAAGTGAGCCTTGCTACCCCTGCTGTGGCTGGCAGTGTGGGTTCCCATCTGCCCAGGGCTGGGACCCACACCTATCCAGTTCTAGTCCTGCAGGTGCTTGGCCCTATCAAGGCCAAAGGCAACCTGTGAATAGTTTATCAGGAGCTGGGGTGTGCATGCCTAAGTGGAAATGCGATTAGGTGGACGGTGGTGAGAGGGACTTTTGTCCTATGTACCAGAGCAAGTATTTCCTGGAATCGTAGAAGCAAGTTCAGAGTTGTGGAGTAGTTAATGTTCAGGTGAGTTTTCCCTGCACTCTCCCTAAGCAGGAAAAAGCTTTACTTTTCCAACTGTCAGCTTTCTAAAGATGATGGTGCAGGAGGTTAGGTTCAGCTCTGGCAGGTAAAGTGCATCCCTCATGGACCTTCCCAAGTGTTGCGTTTCCAAGCTCACTGCTTGCAGTTTCCCTCTCTGTCATGAAGTCCCACTAGTTTGCCCAGGATGTGTTAGGCACTGAGGGCTGCTGACATTTCAGACTCATCTTCAGGAAATGTCTGCTGCAATGCTCTGGTCAGGGCTCTGGTGCCTCTGCAGGGAAAAGGACAGGGCTGCTGGTGGTGCTGGCCGCTTGTCAATTCAGTCAGGCAACTGCAGCCTAGTGTGAGGGATGAGTAAATGCATAGGGAGGGGGCATGGGGCAAGGAGAAGGGTGAATTTGCATCCTCTGGGATTGGGGATATCTGTCTGTACATGGGGGTTGTGAGTGTCATGTAAGTGTGTTTGTAAGAGGTCGGTCTGCCTGTTGTGTTTCTTACTGTCCATGATCGTGATAATACCCCAGTGCTTTTAAAAACAGCAGGTTTCAGATATTTGCTGCTTTGGGAGGCTGCTCTTATTTGTGTGGGTACAGTGCTTCCTTTGGCCACAGGCATGCGTTTGCATGGGGGAGAAAACAAACAGAAGTGCATCCTGGGCACACATGTGTAATGCAGTAATCTCATACTGGCAAGTGCTGGTCACATTCTGAGGGTAGGCGAGGAAGGGAGGAGAAGTGATGGAGGTCAGCTTCCACCACCCATACCCCCATTAAGAATCAGCTTCTTTTAAAACACTTGCTGCTAATGGGACTGCTGGGGGACTGCTCTGTATCAGCAAAGGTGCCAGGAACAGGGTCAGCATTAATATGTAAGTGACCTCCTGAATTAATGTTTACAGTAAGGAGCTGCAGGGGGGCTGATCTTTATCTTGCTTGAAGAAGACAGCGGAGATGATGGGGAATGGTGAGGGCCACAGCAAAGCTGCTCATTAAATGGAAAGCTTTCTATGGCACGGCTTTCGTTTTCAGCTTATTTGCAGGATAGGGATTAGTTTTAATTGTGAGGTTTTGCAGAATGGAAGTGCTTAATAGGCAGAAGGCGCTTTGTGTGCGTGTGCGCGACTGTGAACAGGGGGAGGGCGGCACGGAGTGTGGAAGGAAAGGGACGGCAGGACTGCAGCATGTGGAGGGTGCTGGGAACGGGGGGTGAGCAAGAAGGAAGGGTCCTGGCACTGTGTTGGAGGCAGAGGTTGTGGAGAGTAAATCAAGGGGTGCAGTCTGAGGGTTGCAGACTTGTAATGGGGGACAGCGATTGGCGCTTGGAGACCAGCAGAAGGATTGCAGGGGACAGATAGGGGTCAGATATGCTCTGTGAATTGAAGGGTACGCAAAGTGGAAAATGTTTGATCATATACTATCTGCAAGGGAGTGGGTAAAGAGGACAGAATGTACTGGTAGCGTTGCTCCTTTTCTGAAGATCCTCTTTGGAAGAAATACGTGCACTTACAGGTGTTCAGTAAATTCGACGCCCTCTTGCACATATGTGTATGCATGTTCATTATGTGGGTTGCTCCTGTTCCCATTTTATCGGAGGGCAGTGAAGTTATAACTTGGCAGACAGCGCATGAGAGGCTAAGCAGTAAAGGGGAATCAGGTCTCCCAGCTCCTGATTCTCTCCAGTAGCTCTCAGGCAAAGCCGCTTCCTTTGAGGACCTTACCACTATCCTCCTCAGGAAGACTGGCCTCAGTCTCCTTCTTTTTTAAATGATGAGCTCTGACTATCTAAACTCTCCTTTTCCCTGCTGCTCAGCCCCCTCGCAGGCAGCATCCTGGGAGGCAAATCACAGCATCAGCAGTCGCTGTCAGAATGAGGTGAGGGAGCCCGGGAGTCTGCTGCCGCTCTGTCAGCGCAGGAAGAGAAATTCCCATGGCCAGGAACCTAAAATAGAAGCAGCCAAAATAGGCCAGGAGACTGCACTGCCCAGCCATCACAATCCTTTCTTCTGTACCTTTCCCATTACCTTTTAGTCCTCTGCAAAAATTACAGCTTACAAGGCAGGGTCAGCAGCAGCAAGAATAAAGGCTACAGCTTTCCTTCAGACTTTCCTACAAAATACCAGTGCGTGCTACGCACATGCGGTCAACACAGACAGTGAGTTGTGTTCCCATCTGGTGCAAATGACTGAAAAACAAAAAAAAAAAAAAAAAAGATTATTTCAGATGAACTGTACCTGTCTGTGTGTGTTTGAATTTGGTCTGAAGAGAGACAGCTGGAGACAGACGTGTCCTATGCAAAGCTGATACAATTGCTTATCACTAAAGTGCCTAATGTTTTTATTATCCAACGTAATTTTCCATTGCTTATCAGTTTGCCAAACTGCATCCATTTGGTTTGAAGTCATTTGTGCTGAGTTTTAGCCCAGGGCTGAATATTTGTGAAAATTTCAGCTAAAAAGTCCAGAGATTAGGAAAACATATGTTGTCTTACTCATTAAAAAAAAAAAAAGCTCCCATTTCTGTTTTGAATGAAAATTCAGCATTTCTGTGGTATGGAGGAGAGATCGGAATTTGGCAGGTAAAGTAACCTCGGTGTCAGGGATTTACCTTTTGCCATCTCAGTTCATATCCACCTAGATCTGGCCAAATTGCAAGCTTCTGAAAAATCTCAGCCCATGCGTACTCAGCAGAGACTTGTTAGAGTTTGGCCACTAAATCTTCCATCTGTATCAGTCATGCTCCATGCAGTCTTGCCAACTGCTGAATTATTTGTAATTCTCATACCATTTGGTGTTTTACTTAACTTTCCGGTTTCTGGAGGAAAGTGAATTTTTACTTTCTTTTGCAAATGAAATAATTTTGTAGTCCTCAAAGCTGCACAGGCAAGCAGGGAAGTATGTCTTTTCAAAAAGCAAATCCCATTCCCTACTCAGCATTTAATTCTCATTTCGTATCACCTGTTTTGGTTTTTTTTTCTAAGGCTAAATGTGTGCTGTTGGAGTTGATGGATAATAAGGACATAGGCATGAGCTGACTTTTTAATTCAAGACTCATAAGTTTTGAATAGAGTATACTTATTTGCAATATAAGGTATTTTGTGTAATGTGTTCTTTACAATTTACTTTTAATATTCATGCCTATGTGGAGGGGCTGAGGTAAGGCTGCCCAACAGACTGGGTGTGAAATTTTCTAGTCGGTGAGAAGGACCCTAGAAAAGATGTGTTATTTGCTTTATGGTGCATAGACAGATTTTCAAATTGATGCATTAGAGTGTGTAAGATGTAACTTAAGGTGGTTGTGAGCGGGAAGAAACCCAGATAAGCCCCTTGTGCCAAAAAATAAAAGGGGAAATACTTTGAAAACCTTTTAAATGCTTGTTTAATGAACAGAGAGGAAAAGAGAAGACGCGCGGCTTCTGAAAATGGTATCTCTAGGATGCCCTCAGTGAGGTCTAGCACAAGGCTGGAAACAGATGGTCACACATCTGAAATGCAGAAAATTGTTAGACTTAATTTGGGGAGCTGGAGAGCAGGATGCGGTAGAGCTAGCTCATCGGTCTGTCAGCCAGACAGTGAGCGCCAGGCCACAAAACCCTCCTGGTTTCTGAAGAAACGCACTAGGCTATAAGCCAAAGGACGAGCAGTTCTAGACTCACCTCTTCCACAAAATTGGTGTTGCCGTTCTTGTGCCTTTCATAATGCCTGTTATTACCCGAGGCCTGGCCTCGCGGTTCCCAAAGAGAGCACATCACTGCTGCTCATTTCTAGAGCAGGAGCGGGAAGTTTAAGGCAGAGTACTGATTGCAGAGCCTACGGCAAGGTTCAGCTCTTCTCCACATGGTTACGTTGTCCTTTTCGGTACTCCTGCTAACCTCACAGCCAGCAGCCCCTTCTTCCTCCTCTCCCCCATCCGAAATGCTCATTCCCAGCCTCCTGTGCGTAATGCAGCTTAAAATATCTACCTGGGGTCTGGATTTAAAGGCCCATGATCAAACCCTGCTGCTATGTCACTAATATCGGGGTTGCTGTTCAACTTGGCAGATAGGGTTTTTTAAAGCTGCAGTTCACTTGTTCAACTCAAATTTTGCTTCCTCTTGTGAAGCTGTCCCAGAATATTGGAAAAACATAACTGGATGGTAATTTGCTCTCTCTCCCATGCCACAGAGCCTGTTCTCAGTCACATGCATTGGCTTTGCTCTTTTAGAAACGTTGTACAGGTGTGTGGGGCTTCATATAAAGGGTTACTTCTACAAACTATTTTTTATGAAGCTTGTAGGTGAGCTAGTCTAGCGGAAGTAGTTGTGCACTACCTTGCTGGTATAATTCGTGAGAAAAGCAACTGTCTTGTTTCTTTCCCCATCTCAGCTTTAAAAAACATGTCCTTATGAGTGAAACAGGACAGTCCAACACTTGGAAAGCTGTTTACATCATTAGCTTGCCTGTAGATTTTTTCAGGGATGTTGGGTGAGTCACAGCTCTCAGACGTTGCTTCTAATCTTAGCTTCCATACCTCTGTGCCTGTTTCTCCTCTCCCAAAGAATGAAAAGTACCTTGAGACTTCAAGGCATATGTTACAAAGGAAGTCAGTTATGTTTATGAAATAAAACCTTTTGTGCCCCTTTCAAATTTTGAAGGGTTGTGAGGGATATTGGGTGAGTTTAGGTCTCTTTGGGTTTCCTAAGTGGGTAGGAAGTTGAGGGCGTGTGGCCCCATTGTGGCTGTAGCAGCGGAGTTGGGTGAGTCTGTCGTTGGGGGATAGAAGTGGGATGCCAGACTGTAAATCCAGAGAATCATCCATCCTCCTGACATCAGTGCAGGAAACTCTTTCAAAAACTTTGCAAAGTATGTTTGTCCTCTGTGTGAGCCTCAGGGGTCATCTTGGACAGTGTCCTTCTCTGCAGCTTTTTAAAGGGTGATACCTAACATGACAATTTTGGAGGGTGACAGTTTTGCATTGGCTCAAAAAGCCAATTCTGGTTGTTTTGATTAAAAAAGAAAACCAACCCTAATTTCTTGTAGAGGTCCAGTGTTCACCATTCAGTGTTCCAGAGGCATTTGAGACAGATCAGCGTTAGGGAGACTGGAGCCATTTTGGTCTTAAGTTGAAAATGACAATGGGAATTCATTGATTGATGGAGACATGCTCTCCATAGGGGTTGTGATGTTCATGTCCCTGGGTTGGTATTCCAGCCAAAGGCTGCTCTCATTACCTCTGGGAGCCTGTGGAGGAAGTCTTGCAGTGGTTTACCCCTGTGCTGTTGTTGTTCCTGGTGTAACATTTCTAATTTTATCTGGGCTTGCTATGATTCAGAACTCTTTCTCTGGATGAGATGCTGGCTCTTAAGTGAACAATTATACATGCAGACTCCTGTGTTGCTGGTTCAACCACAGCACCATGGAGACTGATACCTCAGCTGATTTCCGTGAGACTCAAAGTGGTGGCTGCCATTAATACCGTGGCCACATGAAAGTAAATTCAGGCTCCTTTGAGAAGTGGCAGAGGATGAAGGTAAACATATTTTTTTTAATTAGTACAAAGTTTTGCTACAACGCATCAAACCTACCTTCTTTGCTTATTATTCCCAACTATGGGATATTAGGAAAACACGGTTGTTACTCACTTATGCAGTAAGCGTTAAGATTATGGAGAGCTGTTGGAGGGAAATGGATTGTGAAATACACTTCTGTGTTTAAGCTTGATGGTTAATAGCTGAGAGGGGAGGGACGAAAAAAAAAAGTTTTGATTGTTTTTCTTGTCAGCATACATCTTTTTTTCTTCCAGGGAAACAGAGACAAAGCAAGAGCTACTTTTAGGGACTTCAGGATCTTAGAGAACACATTACCTTAGAAAAGCCGAACAATTTCCAGATGATTATGGCATAAAAATCACTATTGTTATGCCTGCGGCCTTCTCTTAACTTAGGGATTTCATACGAGGAACTTCTCTAACGTTTGTCAGTTAAGTATAGCATGCCTATAATAGAACACATGCAACTTCAAAAGCAAGGATATTAAAAGTCAGAGCAGTCATCACACCCCATTCCCTATTCTTTGTAATTCCTAGAAATTTTCCAAGCACCCTAGATAGTGCTTTTAACTCTTTCTGGGACAGACAGACTGCCAACATGCTATTTCCCACAATGAATAAATGAAATGCGGCAGACCCATCCAGAAGTGCCGGTTTCAAGGAATAAGACAGCATGGTAACTGAGTGAAGTGGGCATAATAAGAAGTTTGTCACGGTTTTGTGAAAAGAGGGTGCATTTTATTTCACGTGTTTTTCACTTTGGGCTTAATTGTGGAGACTACGAACAGCCATGGTGTGCAGGACTTGTATGTAACGAAACTGGTTCCTGAGATGCAGTGGTAGCAATTGATGGGATGGTTGTGGATAATCGGACTGTAGTGGATGGATAATCGTAGTGTAGTGGATGGTGTTTATAGCTAAGGCATTGTGCTGCACTTAACACAAACCTTCAGTGCAAGGGGATGAAGTTATCTTTCCTAAGCTGTCTTTAGCAAACAAATCCGTATTGCATGGCCATAGGTCTGAGAAGGTAAGCAGCACTGAGCCGAGGCTTCTCTTTTGGAAAACAGCAGATTAGGAGGCAGCCTTTTGGTTCCTAAATGTACTTCTTGTAGTGAGTGAAGTACTTACCTTAGAAGAGCTCTAAACCTAAAACTGATTGAAATTTTTGTTAAAAAAAAAAAGTATTAATAACTTTTCAATGATGTGTGCTGTTAGTGAGAGACTGACAAAAACAAAGAGCTTCCATTTTAAAAATCAAGACATTTGAGGATTATATGTGCCAAAGAAAATATATCTTGCCTTGACAGAAAGAGACTTTTTGTTTATTATTACTCCATCTTTTTTCTTGTGCTCTGCGTTTAATTCATTCAGATACTGCTCTTTAATCTCTTTTATTTGAAAGTTATTAAAGTAATGCTTTATTGATAATTTCCTGTATATTTCAGGAAAACTTCCTGAAAACTTCTTGCTGATAGCTTTGGGACTCTTTGCATGATAGGACCTGTAGATGCCATTGGGGACTAGTGATGTGTCATGGGAGGCAAAGTAATAGAGTTGATAGTTGAAAGTAATACAGTTGATATAGTTGAAGTCTCTACAAACTCACTAAAAAAAGAGAGCAAGTTTCCTCTATGCTGAGTGCCGTCAGCAGCAAGATGCTGGCTGAGCATGCTAGCCCATTGTGCCATGGAGCAGTTAGGTCGAGATAATTAAAACCAGTATTAAGACTGTAATTAAATTCTGTTCAGGAAAGTACCTCTTACCTTGGAGCTTTTGTAAGCGCTGCAGTATTATGATCCTGCTGTTACTTTTGTTTAACAGGCAGGATTTAAGGGATCGGTTGGTACAAGTTCTTCGTCTATTTATCCGAATGTCACAGCCTCGTATTGAGTAGGACAAAAGGGTTCCTCTGACCTTACTGCAAACAAACATGCTTATGAGCCTGACGCATGAGGGGCTCTGAGTGAAAGCCAAATCCTGATCCTGTTTGAATTAGTGGGGTTTTTGCCAGCGGCTTCCCTAGATCCTGCCCATAGTTTATGTAGCTTGATATTGTGTTGTGCCAAGTCCAGCTCTTTTTTTCTTCAGCCTCCATCAGGGCTGAGTCTAATTACGCTACAGACTGGTCAACAAGCAAGTATTGTGCCAGTTCTGCAGCCATCACTGCCTGACCCTCTCAATGAACTGCAGCTAAATGAAGACCCTTGGGGAAATCTGCTGGAGGCAGCAACAGCTGTAAATGGGGATGACTTTGAGTGGTGCCTTGTCATTTAATGGGACTCCCTTTGCCTTGGGACTTACTTTTTGCCCCTGAGGCAAAGATGTTCCTGCAGGAAGTAGAACTGGATCCTTTTCCCTCTCTCAGGGAGAGATTTTATAAGGAAATATAAAGCTAATAGGGCTTGTTTCCTTTGAGCGTCTGCAGAATGGCATACCAGGTGGCAGTGAGAGTTTGTGCATCAAGGGAGGGCAGTTGTCTGGTCACAGAGAGCAAAGTGCCTTCAGAGAGGAAGGAAACGGCATAGAAAGAACAAACCAGTCATTCAGAGAAGGAAGGAAAAAGCATTCACATGGTGCCAGGAAGATTTTCACTGCTATTACCAAAGCCCATAAATACAGAGGCAATTAAGACAGAGAAAAACAGAAGGTTCTTCTCTCTCCATTACTGCACATCCACTGCCTGATGCACTCTTCCTAATTGCCAGAGAGTTAAAAAAGAGCTGTTAGTGAACAAAGATCTGCTCATATCATTTCCAGTAGGAGCAAGTGTGACGGATGGGAGCAGCCAGGTGATCAGGTGAGATCTACCTCTCAGCCCACATTCACCTTCCTCAGCCGCTGGCCACCATCTTAATGTTTAGCACCAAAATCAGCTTGGTTACGTCAGCGCCACAGTCACTCTCTCTGCTGTGTTACAGACACAGGCAAATGGAGAACAGCGACGATGCAGGGCCATAGGGATAAATCTACACAGAGATCATACATGCACATGGGTATTTTTGCACTCATCCAGGCATAAGGGCCCTAGACAGTACATGCAAGCCCCAGAAGGCTGTTTTATAGGCAGACATATTTGTGAGTGCAGCTGAAAACATCTGTTTCAGTAAGGGTGTTCACTGGATGAAAAAGTCTGGTTTAAAATTTTTCACTGGAGTGGCTGTGGCCTCCATTGCCCTGGCCGTGCAGGTCCTTAGAGACATGCTGCACTGAAAACAGGGGGAAATACGCAAAGACATATCTCTCCCCAACGATGGTGAGCGTCGCGCACAACTCCAGTTCAACTCTATTTTTGTTGCTATGGCAAGTTCAACCAGTGTTGACCGAAGTGAATAAATACATCTCATCTCGAGGCTGTATTAGAGGCAGGTACGGTTTGCCCAGGGAAGAGCTTGGTAATGGGTTTGAAGTTTTGAGTCGTATCTCGAGCATGATGACTGTAATTTCAGTTGGCAGCGGTGTCAATTCCAGATGTAGTGACAGTCAGCTAAACAATGCAACGCAGGAATAGCTCAGCAAGATAGAGGTGCTTCCAAAACAGTAAATTGAGGAAAAAACATGACTACCTCTGTCAAGATGTAGGATTAGCGTTCAGAGGTGGTGTGAAAGACAATGATCTAACGATTAATTAGGAAACAGGACAACCAAACCCAAAGCCACGCGTACATCTGTGTCACTGCAAATTTGTGATCTGTCGGCATCCTGCAAACCAAACACGGTTTTGGTGCCCATCTCTAAAAGAGATGAACAGAATTAGAGGGGTTCCAAGGCGGGAGGCACCAATAGGCATGGAGCGGCTTCCCTTGGAAAAAGAGATTGAGTCTCCTATGGCTCTTGAGAGATTGCCCTGGAGGAACATAAAACAGGTCTGCAAAATCACCACTGGAATGGAGAAGTTGAACACAGAATGGCTGTTACAGTGTGAGAACAGGTCATCAAAGGATATATTCAGGCAGTAGGTTTAAACTAATAAAGTATTCAATGTGTAGTTACTACAGGGAACTCACTGACACAAAATAGTAAGGTGATTAGAAATCAAAATCATTTTAGCAAGTCATTTGACAAACTCACGGAAGGAATAAACCCTGGGGCTGCACACAGAAGGATGCAGGTGCAGTGCCTGCCAGAGGAGGTCCCGGAGCCCCAAATTACCATGGGCTGGGAAAGCAGACTGGGCAAGGTCCCTTGGGCACAGGCGTCTTACCCTGCTTGCTTCAATGTCTGCTGCTGGAGGCAGGACACCAAACCAAACTGCTCCTGAATCAATACAACCATTCTTATGGCCAGTGAGAAAATGCAGGCAATGTGTCTACAAAAGTTTCAGACATGACTTGGGTACTTCCCACAGAGCTTGACATTTGTTTTGAAGTGCCAGAAGCCTGGGGGAAAACAAATGCTTGTGTTTAAATATACTTTCAAATTTAAAAGGTGTGAATGGGACAACCTAAATAATTATAGCTGTGTCATTCTGATTCCGTTTTCAGGTGAAATAATAGAAAAACTGATATGGGATTTGATTAATGAAAAATTAAAGAAGGGAAATATAATTAATGCCAATCAAAGTGGATTTATGGGAAATAAATCCTGTCAAACTAATCTCATATCTTTTTGATGAGATTACAGAATTTGTTGGTAAAGGTAGTACTGCAGATGTGGTTAGACTTTTTAAAGCATTTTTTGTTGTACCTCATAGCATCTTGATAAAGAAACTGGGGTAGTATAAAATAACTTGCTGTGTATGGAATGGATTAAAAACTGGTTAAATGGCACTCTGAAAATGCAGCTGCAAACAGGGAATCCTTACCACAAACGCGTAGTATCAGAATTCTGTGCAGATTGATTCTTGCTCCTGTCATATTTATTATTTTTATCAATACCAGGGAATAAGATGTAAAACCACCTGAAGGAAAGTTTGTTGGTGGCACAAATGATAAAACTTTGCAGAGAAACCATGAAAAAGGACAAGGTCACAGATGCAGGGCAATTGCAGATTCCTTGTTAAACTTAGCTTAAGGAAGCAGTGCAGCACGTATTTTAATACAGTTAATTATGAAGCACTATATGAAGGCATAGAAAAAGATAGTAGTAGGTAGCCATGCTTTTAACATAAAGGATCCTATTCTGGGAAGCAGCAATTGTGAAAAAAATACTCTAGCAGTCAGCTGAAAGCGAATCCTTGTGCAAAACCATGCCAGAAGACATAGTTTGGAGGCTTGGAAGTGTAAACTGGGGTATCTCTGGTGGGAGCTAGGGAAGGAATATACGATGTCTGTACTGGCCAGGTGCTCACTTACTGTAATACTGCCTTCTGTTTTGGTGTCCACGGTTAAAGAAGGCTAGTGCTAAACTGAAGAGGTGTCTCAGAAACTAGACATGCAAATGACGGTAATGCGAGGGGCCGTGCTTCACAGGCTGAGATTCCTGGGGAAGGGCCTCTTTAGTTTATCTGTGGGAAACCTGAGGGGTTGCAGTTTGTAAATACCTACTTAGAGAACCAAACTTTAATAAGAGGGTACTTCAAGCTAGCAAACAACGTATGAAAAGATCTAGTGGCTGGAACCTGAAGCCAGGCAATTTCACACTAGAAATGAGGCACAAGTTTTTTCAACAGTGAAAGTAATTAAACATTGGAACAATTTACCATGGGGAATGTGGTGGATTCTCTATCACTGGCAATTTTAAAATCAATACTAGCTGTTTCTTCAGAACATATGTTCTATCCAAGCATGAATTAATTCAGGGTAGTCGTATAAGCCGTGTTATTCAGGAAAAGAACTTCACTTTTCCTTCTAGCATTATAATACCTATTTTCTTAACTGTTGGGGAGTACCACCCCCCCCACACTTTTTTTTTTTTCTTGGATCTTTTAACATTGTTACATCAGTGACTAAAAACTATTTCTCTTCATGCTTGTGCTTTGAACACAAGAATAGGATTTATTTTCCCCTTGGATCGGGTTGTGTTTTCCACCTCCAGGTTTTGAATATGAGTTTATTCTCATTGATCTTGGTTTTGGCCAGGGTTTGCTGTAGCATCCTGCGTATTTTGCATGTCACAATGGTAGCTGCAGTTCTCCTAGAGGGTCTGTATGGCTTCATTGGTGCTACTAAATGAAACAGTCCAGGGAACGTTTGCAAGCCCTGCAGCCAAGTGGCACAGCACCCCTTATATCAATATGGGTAAATTCTCTTACCCTAACAGCACAGAGGGTTGACCAGTGCCGTTGCCGTCTTGGTTATGGAGTGCAGGTAAAGCCTATGCATCCAATTTTTTTATTGTTAGAGCTTGTTAGAAAAAAAACATTCAAAAGTGTTGTTTTGTTAGGGGTTGAAGGCTTTCATGGAAAACAGTAGATTTGGATTAAAATTTTGACAAGTATATGTCCAAAGAGTGGATTAGACTTTCTCAATTTTTTTCAATAATGCAGATCCATTTCTTCCGAGTAGCATTAAAATATTTTTATTAAAATGCTTTGATAGATTTTCATTTGACTTTTCTACTAAATATTATATATTATATTTTGTATTTCATGTTGTAATGCTTTGACATTATCCACATACACCATGCCAATATTGTCAAAATTAAATAATCCATCATCATTCTAATAAAATATTTCATTTAATTCTAATCTTGATTTTGCAGAGCTGTTGTTCTGCGAGAACTTCCAAAATTTCATCTTTCAGCTTGATTTGAAATGAAAACGATTAATTTGCAGAACTTCCCTCAAAGAAGGCAGCTTTTTTTGGAGGGAGGGGGAAGTGTGCTACATCTGAGTACACACTGCATATTGCAGTGACTCATACCCGTGCTTTAAGCGTTGCTCTGACCTCTCAAAATTAAGTTTGTTCCACTTGCCTGCAGTCAAGGGTGGGTTTCAACTTTAGTCTGTAGACACCTAAATGCAGGTATCTGTTAGCGAGGTATCTATGCTTTCGTGGTTCTTGACTGCCTACATGTTCAGTCAAGTCAGCTGCAAAGATAGACTAGACAGCTGCATTTGGTCAGCATAATTCCTCTCCAGACCCCGCTGCTGGTATAGACCAAGGAGTTGATTCAGTTGCCTAAATGTAGGTATTTGGAGCCATTTTAGTTGCCTAAAATTGTGAAGAGCTTCACAGATGACTTGGATGACATGGGACTTTTGAAAGACTCGCACTCTGATCTCTGCAGGTGATTCCCTCCTATTATTAAGTGTAAAAAATGTAAAAGTGTCATCCACAAAATGTTAGTATCTTTTGGTTCTTTCAGCTCTATCTCATTTGACTTGATAGAACATGAGGCACCCCCCTTGGTGGTAACCAAGAAGAGGGTAAAATGAGAAGAATTGCTCATTTTCTACTTATGCTACTATCTTTTATTTTCAGTGCTATATTATGTAAGTGCTACCTACCTAGGGACAATCACAAAAATCTTCTGAGCTGCTGCTCAGCTCAGGACAACACTGGAATCTGGAGGAAGGAACCACCTAAACACCTTAAGCTCAGGTCTGGATCTCTCCTGGTGTTGATGATAAGTTCCCTGAAGAATGAAAGGATAAACCCCACAGTTGGATACTTGAACGAGGACAGCAGTAAAGAAAACTGCAATGTGAAATTCTTGCTGTTGAATGCAAAGTCACCCACCTAAGAAATTTGTTTCTTCATTCCTGCTCTTCCATCCAGCTATACCTGCATCATTGTGGCAAAACCCTCAAATACCATTCACAATTTTCAAGGAAATGTTAGTTTAAAAAAGCACATAGTGTCCAAGGAAGGTAACCAACCCCAGCAAGAACACTGAACTCAGGAAAGGACAAATGCCGGCAATTCTTTCCCTATATCCATAACAATTAAATGTGCCCTGGGCTATAACCTGACACTGAGGCCGGCTATCATGGAACAGCCCATATCCAGGCAGTTAAAATCTCTTACTCTCCAAAACAGATTGACCGGGTCTCAATTGCTTGCTATGAATGGGTCCCTTAGGAGTGCTAACCCGCAGACATGACTGGGAACTGTTTGGCGCAGTGTTGGTTGGCACAGGCCGAAACTGTATCAGGAACCACTCTTGCAGTTCAGCAGTGTTGGTGGCTCCAGTGTTGGAGAATGTTTCCAGACGCTGTTTCCTTTACTAGTAGGGGCATAGCCAAGGAAGCCAGCTTGGAACTTTGTTATTGACGTTGATCTTACACGAAAGGTGATTTCAGTGATGAGCAGCAATGTAAAATGAATAGATGGGAAGGTGTAGAAATAGGTCATGGTTTCATCTGGATTCAATTTCAGATCCTCCAGCAATTTGTGGTGGTGTTTGTATTCTCTCGGTTGGTTGAACTGGCATCAGGACTGACTGCTGTTTTCTGTAGATCTATTGGCAAGGGAGATCAGCCCGGTTCTGTTCTGCAGCTGTTGTTGCTGAAGCTCATCACATGTATGCCATTTGTTTGCAAAACTTGAGATGGAGGGGTTCTATGTTGGAGTTGTATTATAATTAGCCCATTCAGCTGTCAAAGCTGGGCCCTGGCCTTTGCTTCCATATAGTTTACCAAGAAGGATTATGCTATCAACTATTTTTGGAGGATTTTCTTGTGCAGGGTTGTGTCTACCTAGTGGATTCTTTATATCATACAGCAAAGATGTTTTTTTTCTTTTTAATTCTTTCATTTTTAGACTGAAGCTCAGTCATTCATTAATTATGAGGCCTCTCTGTATTTAATTTAAAGGATATTCAATGTCTGTTCTCTGTAAGAAAATTTTACTCTGTTTTGGTAGTTTGAGTTCATTTTTTCCAAGTTTGATCTGCAGTTTCCAGGCAGTGAACTATGAAAACAATCCTATGTGGATAATTGCATGATAGGAACACCCACATACAATGTCGGTACCTTTTTCTGAGTTGATTGGTTGAAGCTCAGGGTTTGAAGAGTGTCCAGAGAGGCCAGCAGGTCATAGGTGTCCGTGATGCAGAGTGTTCCTCTGAGCCTACCAGAGTGTTTTACTCCCCAGGTTTGTTTGCATAGATTTTATTTTTAGCCTTCATCTTTGAATTGCTATATGAATTTAATGAGAGACTCTGTTTTTCTGTCAATTTAATTCTGAGTGCCAACCTGAGTCAAAAGCCTTTATTTAAGCCTATGCCTCAGAAAAATACCTTTGCAGCTTTTGTCTGATACAGGCTTGTTAATGAGCATCTGCACAGTAATGTGGTTAGCATTTAGTTTCCTAGGGAAGAATCCCATTTGAATTCTCTGGATTATGTTATTGTTGGCCAGATACGATAATGCGTCTTTCTTGAGGATGCTGCTGACTGAGATGGCTTATAAAACACCTCTGTTCTACATAGGGCTAAGTGCATTTTGCCTTTTGTGCATTTGGGGTAGTTAGTTCACACAAACATGTGTGCTCCTGAAGGCAGTTGGGTGGACACCTTGCCCCTCTCCCAATATTTAGCTTGGAACAAACTTCAGATAAATGCGTGAGAAAGGGAAGACTGCATGATATGGAAAGCCAGAAGGGCTGAGGTGTGCTAGAGCCACAGCAAGCACGCAGAAGGTGGGGGGGTGATGTATTTAAACATTTAGCCACAGTTGCGGGGAAGAAATCGCAGACAGGCTAGAGCGGAACGCTTGTTAATTGCTGATTTTCTGGGCATTCTAGCATACAGGCACTCACTCCTGTCTTGTTACTTGTTGAAGAGGAAAAGGGGTTGAAAAGGAAAAACCATATATTTTTCTGTGTGTGTTTTTAATTGTCCCTCCTGAGACAGGCTTTTGCACAGTCGCATGTTCAATCTGTCGCTTGCAGTTTGTCTTCTGACAGCTGAGACTCTGTTCTCAGAATGTATCAGCTGCAAAGGGGTGGCACTGCCCACCACAGGGTGGTCTTGGGGTAGATGGACTCTGTCAGACAGGCTTGGGGTACCTGTAAAGTTATTGTTAGTCTCTGAGCCTGGAGGAAGAGACTTCTCCCTCTGGTATCAATTTGAAGCGTGACTCCCATCCTGGGGGGTTTCCGTGGTTTGATGCCCTGTCTCTCCCACAGACTGGCTCATGGCTGTCTTTTGAGGTTTTCCTTGCAAAGGTCGCGCTGGTCGAAAATACTGTCTTGGCAGTTTGGGAGCTGATATTCTCTCTTGTTTCAGGGAGAAGAAAAATGACAAGGCAGGTTGTATCAGTCTGTTGCTGTTGACCTATCCCCACTTGGTGATGGAGGACAGCTGGGTCTCCACTGTCCATTTTAGGTTCTCCTGATGGTCATGCTCTCATTTTTAAACTTCCTACCAGTGCTGTTACCACTGTGGCTATAGAGCACAGAGTGCTGAGATGGACGTGACCCCCTCAAAAGTATCAAGATTACTTGTATGGGCAGATCTCCACTGACGTTTCTAGCAGTGATGGCCGCAATGCGGAGATACCAAGTCTCTGTTTAAATTGCCTTGTTTGCATTTTGGCTGCTGCAGCAGGAATGCACTGGGAATTAAATCACCGTGTTCCTCCACTGTGCTTTGCAGGCCTTGCTTAGCTTTGTGATGTGGTTAGACTTCCGTTAGTACCAAAACACGCCGATTTAGTGCTGTATTGGACTTGCCAGCAGTGCCCTGCTGTGAGTGTATGGCAGCTTGCCATATGTGTTGTCTTACTCTGCTCAGAGCAGAGCTCAGGGAGGCAGTGGTGAAGGGTGGCAGCTGTTTTCATTAGCCGTCCCTGCAATGTCGTACACAAAGCTTGAATCACAGATAGCAGAAGTGGGGAATGGGTAGCATGTGAAGAAAAGAGAAGAGGAAACTTCTTCCCTCCTGCAGGAAGAGAAGTCAAAGGCCGAATGTCAGATGGCTCAAAGGAGTTTCTGCTAGGTGGCTTATTCTCTGGAGAGCCTAGCAAGGGCCATTTCATTCCTTAGTTCTTAGATAAAGAGATCAAAGGTTTAATAACTTGGACTAAGCATAGTAATAAGTAGGAAAGGTGGGGTCTCACCATCTTTGGGCTCAATGTAGGATTTCTGGGGAAAAACAAGCTGAAAACAGTCTATCAGTTCGCCATACTGAAACCATACCAGAAATCAGAAAACCAGAAAAGTTTTCAAACCAGAAAAGTTTACCATATCAGAAACCATATTCACTGTTTTCCGCGCTGTGTTTCTGTCATAAGTAATACAAGTAATACCCTTATTCCCGACTTTTCTCATCAGTATCTCCTTATCCTTTTACATCGCTCCAATCTACTTTGTCCTAGTGACTGCTAGGATGTTCGTCAGAGTTTGAGGAGCAGGCACTATATGGCATATAGTAAGCTACAACTGCCAGGAGACTGTGTCTTTCTGTGCCTTGGATCTTGGATGTCCTTGGCCAGAGAATCCAAAATTGAGGTAACCAAAACCACAGACTAATTTGGAAATATTTTCCATAAGGTCTTTGCATTTGGTTTCCTTGAGGCAAAATGGACATGCCTATGCGGTCCTCCTTCACAATGTGGTTGTGGAGCTGTTTGTGTTTCTAAATAATTTCAGGACAATGATTTGTGTATTACATTACTCAGGTGTGACGCCCTTGATCTACTGGATGCTCAGACATTGTGTATAAAGCAATACAGTGGCAGCTTAACAAGGAATGTACTTTGATGGAGTAGATTATACACATGTTTCTATGAGACAGATTCTTTAAATTTGTCTTGTCAGTAATTGCCACAACAGGAGGGAATGTCTGAACTACATTTATAGGCCTGTTTTCAAGAGTTTGTCAAAACAGAGTTTCATCCCACTTGGAAGTGTTAAAACTTACAAACATAGGGTTTTTTTCCCCAAAAAGCAGATGGAAAAAAAGATGAAATCCCTATATTTTTTTTTATGAAAGAAATATCTAGGCATATGGAAAGGTTTTCTTTTGACATCATAGAGATGTTTAATTTCAGAGATTCTGAAACACTGCATTTCTTTATCATCTTAACTGCTAAATGACTCAAAATATTTCAGCTTGTAGAATGCAACACAAACTGGTACATATTCTTACCTGACTAAGATTAAACGTGTGATTCCTGGTAAAAGCGACCATGAAATTGATTCAAATTTCCTTCAAATTATTTCTGCTGTTACATGGTAGTCTTTTTTTGTTTGGCTTGTTTTGTTGGGTTTGGGGTTTTTGTTTGTTTGTTTGCTTGTTTGTTTTTTAACCAAAACACTTTATTTGAGGAACTTTGACAAAAATCTTCACAATGTGTTTGGAAATGAAAAAGTTAATAAAAAAATACTCCATCTGAAAGGCATTCACCCTTTCCAAAAGTACTCCCTTGCCAGACTGTGTTGAGAATATCAGATATTATGGTCTTTGGAATCAGAATAGGGAACTGGCTGGGAGGTATTTGTCATGAATTTCAAATAGTTATCATTTAGACTAAAAAAACAAAGTACTAGGAAGATGGTAGAGAAGCACACTTTAAAATGTGATCAAAAGATAGCCCTGATTTTGCCTTTATCTCATTTTTCTTCCTAGAGGACCCACATGTACACACGTTTTCTCTCTTGGCCTCATTTGAAAATCTTAGGGACATTCGGATGTGTTGTATGTACTCCCCTTAGCTAATTTATACACTGCAAGCTATCATAACACTCCAGAAGTGGTTCAGTGCTCAGGCAGGAAGAATATTACTTATCTGACCAATTGCAATTAAGCAGTACCATTTGAATTTGGTATATAAAGTGTGTGTTGAAGCCATTTATGAAAAAACGCAAACAATTTAACAAACATAATTGGGAAACAAAAACAAACAAAACCAAATTCAAAGCAATGGCCCTCTGGTCATGGACAGAAGCTGAATTTGTTGGCTGTCTTATCTGGCATGAGTTAGTTGCTCAGCTGTATATACAGACATTGTCCACCAGGATTTGGATTGGGAGCCAGGAACTCATTGCAAGGGCTTCAGCTGGTAATGACCTTCCGTCATTAAAGATTTCCCTAATGGAAATTGCTAACATTTAGAGAGCTTTTATGGAATCTTGCTTAGTATTTAATAGAGAATTCGAGCCTTCCTAGGAGTATCTCTTTCTTTTTCAGTTCTGTATTTTTAGAAAGCCATTGTGTAGACTGCCTATTAACTTTCTGTAGAAACCTGTTGAGATTTTCTCCACTGCAGTCTATAGGGTTGTTCTGAAAGGGCTAGGTTGTAACCTGTCTTCTGAGACAGATTCCTCTTCTATTCTTAAGCCAGACAAGTCATTTTGTGTTCCTGGTAGGTCAGCTAGTGCTGATCAGCAAAGCTCCCGCGATCGCCATGAGGCATCAGTGAAGCTATGCCTGTTTATAAGGGTGATAGATCCTTCCCAGTGAACTTGTTTCTGTGCTGTCTCTCCTGTGCCACCCACCGGTATGGAGGCTAACTCTTGTTTACCAGTCTCTGCATGGAACCAGGCAAATGTAAATAATGGCAACTGGACTTCAACCTCTTTCTACCCTTGCCAACCATAAGTAGCGTCACAGGTGTCCTGCATTTTGGAGCAGCAGCCTCCAGTACTGTAAGAGGAGAACACTGGTTTTCTGCAAAGTGCTTGGCAGAGCATGGCCAAAGAGGGGAGCCAGAACGCCAGTAAAGTAAGAGAAGCAGCAGCAGCCTGGCGACAGGATGCAATTAGGGATTTCTGGATGCATGTGTGGGCCTGTCACTGGTGTATATTACTGTCTTTCAGAACATATCCACTAGTTAATTAAAGCTAAATGCAGATCACCTCTCCTTTCTCGCCTGCTGTTTTTCCCTCCTCCTCCTCCTCTTTTTTTTTTTTTTTTCCCTGAACTCTAAAGGTCTTGGATTGCTACACTTCTTCTAGTAGAAGTGATTTGAACTGACTGTAGTGTTCTTAGCTAGATGCAGATCTGTCTAGAGAACATGAAGCAGAAGCGGCAAGAAAGCTTCTTCCATAGCTTCTTGTGACCCACCTTTGTATGGCACTTGCTGCCTCCCCTTTGTACTACTCAAAGAACCGTATGGAAAGGAATGGACTGTATTTGAGTAGCAACTGGGAACCAGCCACCGATGTCCTTCTAATAGACTGCTCCTCGTGTTGATCCTACCCAGGAATCAGCCAGGCTCAGCACTTTCGGGAGCACCCCGTGGAGTCTCTGGGGCAGGAGGTAACAACCTAGTCACTGGGCACAAACTCCTTGGGAGCAGGGAGGTTGCTGTAGTGTGGTGTACCAGAGAACAAGAAGCAGGATGGCCACCGAGGTGCAACAACCCAGAGAACGTGGACGAAGCCGGAATGATCTGTAAAACAGATGCCTGGCTTTTAAGAAAACCTGATTGTGTCTTCCTTCTTTCCACTGGGCAGAGCTCTGTGACTCAGCTTGCCTGGCCCACCAGTTAATGTATGGCACCTGGGAAATGCTTGCATCAGTTAAGTGTTGAATATTTTAGACTCTTGAGTATTTCAGGAACAACATTTTCCTCAGGATATTCAACTATGGTAAAATGTCATGTCGATGTACTGGAAACTGAAAGGACCAGTTAGAACCAGAGAAAGGTCCCGCTTGTTCCCAAGGCATTTCTGTGGACTTTAAAATATTTATAATCTGTCTCTTCTTGGACAATTTTGCCAAAAATGTCCACCTTTGCTAAGTGCTAAACAAGAACTATTTTAAGAACCTCTCAAAAACTGTAAAAGCGTTTTTATGTAGTATGTGCTTATGAAGATGTGTGGCTAGAAGCAGCATCTGCTGGACATGCTCCCTCTGCCTGTTCCCCTCATCCTCAAACTGCAGCACCCATGCTTTCCCAGCCCTGAGCTCCCCAAACCCAGCTCTGCCAGTGCGGTCTCCCTTCCTCTCCCAGCTACGGGTTGCTCATGTATCCCATTCTCAGGCTACATTAGTCTGACACTCTGACTCCAGTGATCCCCTGTGTGAGATATTAATTCCCTGTGTTCAAGAGGATAGGTAAAAGCTAGCACATGCTTTTTTCACCAGTGACATTACCTAGGTTGTTAATGCTGGGATTTTAGAAGCGTTGACGAGCGTGTTGCTACAACCCATGCGTGAGCCACCCAATGTCCCTTTTTCTTGCAGATGGAGAAAAAACTTTCTGACTTGACAGCATAAAAAGAGGGCTTTTTTTCCGGGGGGAAAAATTATATAGAATTATGTCACATCAAGAAAAACACAATGATTAAAATAACTTGCTATGAATATTCATTCTCAGCTTGGCAGATGGATGAAGTGGGCTGAGCATTTGCAGAATATTGCTAACTGAGCTCTCTTCCAGAGAATAACATTTCAAAAGAATTTCCGATTAGGTCTGTTGGCCAGAACTAGAAAGGATTTTTCTCTTCCTTTTTTCTTTCTTTGGCATTCTGAGCTTCCACCTTCCTGCCGAAATGAATTTCTCTCTAATCACAGTTTTGGATACTTCTGAAGCCTCACACTGAGGCCTTCCAGATGGGTTCATTGCAATGGGAAGAGAAATATTCATTATCATTATTATTATGATTACTATTATCATTCTTAACTCTTACATTGCATTGTCATGATTGTCCTGAAGGATCTTAAACTGGTTTACAAACAAGTTTCATTTCCTCCAATCACTGAAACATAGTTACTTCTGAAGAAGGAGCCAGCATTTGTTGAACAACTTTGTGCTAAGGAGGGGGGTGGGAAATGCATTGTACGCATTTTAGAGTTTGAAGAGTTAGTTTACTGAAAAGAGTGAAATGACCCAAATTTTAGCTGTATTTGTACCCAAGGTATTGTGAAAGATTGCATGGACACAGTAACAAGCAATGGGTAGCCGAGTTGTACCTCCTTTGAATGTCACAGTGCCCCCTAGTAGCAGTTTTGATTATTAATCAGTACTGGCTTTAAAGGAACATTGCTTTTCATCAAAACACTGATACTGTTTCAAGTTCTGTCATCAACAAACCAGGTTAAAAACCCAATCTGTTTGCCAGGAAGAATGTTGAATGAACTGTCTGTTTTGCTGATTTATTTACTTTTGGTCGTGGTTTGAAATCAGAAAAGAAAAAAAATCAGTTTTTCAATACTGAAATGTTTGGGGTTTTTTCATTTTTCTTGAAATCAGAAGCTATCCCACTTTTTCACATAACTTGGGGCTGTACAGTCTGAGAAGGGTAGAGAGCGGTCCAGCCCATACCAGTGTCCCTCCAGTCATTCGCCTTATGTTAGGAGTCAGGCAGAAAGATGGATTGATTTGCTGTGGCAGATAAAACTAGTCCAAGCCTTCCTTGCAGGCTAGTGGAATCCCCACCAGATGATTTGCCTGGCATATGATGGCTGCTTTGGGGTTGTGCAAGCTAGTCCAGCATGTCTAATGCTCTAGCTTGCACTCTGCGTGGTGCTTTTTCCAGGTTTTTTGGGTTTTTTTTTTTGTTTTGTTTTGTTTTTTGGCAAGGATGCTGCAGTATACAGTACTTCTGAGCTGAGTAGCCCACTAGCTCCTTAGAGAAGGATAGGATCCAGAATGTCATTGCAGGAGGACTTTCCTAAGTTTGCTTTCCAGAGCTGTCCGTACAAGTAGGCAGCAGGTGTGAGACAAAGCTGGAGGCATGTACTACTTTGGATAGAGAGGAGATGTAGAGAAAATATGACCGTTCAGGAAAAGTGCAGCGAAATGCATGCGTATAAGGGAAAGAGGAATGCAGCAAGCAGGACGCTGCTTCAGAGTGATTTGTTACCATCCCAGCAATAGCTCTTGTTTCAACTGAGCATGATCTCTCTGGAGAAGAGGAGAAATCTAATCACGATGGTTGATAATTCCTTTAGAGGTTCCTCAGTAGGTATCAGACTTGCGATGCAAAAAACTGCTCTCTTCTGGGAGAGCGGATAGGAGCAAAATGCGTAGCACACTGCTCAGAGGGTCTCTCAACTCACTTCAGGTTCAGCCCTTGAACCAGGATGTTTCATTGCTTTGGAGACTAGAAACAATTGTTTGAGGGCCATCCAAAGAAGGCCTCTGGCAGGTTGATGTGTGAAAGCCAGTGCTCTGGTTTAATAAACTCAGTACCACTTGTACACCTCTCTGGCAAATGGATAGTGACACACAGTGACCAAGCTTTGCTGGCAGTGTTGCCCGAGGCTTTAATTGCTTTGCACATAAAGTTATTTATCTCCACATCAAGAGGGTTGAGACCACATTTAGGGAGTAATTACAAAGCTGCCAGAGGGACTGGTGTTTGCCATGCCAGCCAGGCTGTGATTTATCGGTTCTGCTTGCATTTAGAAAGTGAGCTTTCCCCTCACCTCTTCCCTTCATCCTGTGCATCATGGCTAAAGGCATCCATATCCCCCAATTCCCTCCTATACTATCTGTGTGGAATATATTGGGCAGCTGTAAAGAATCGAATACTGTGAATTTAGTTCTGAACATTGCTCTTACGGCTTCACTCCTGAGGATTTTTTTATTCCCTTCTTTTTTATAAAGAAATTGTTATTAGGATTTTCAGTGAGATTTCATGACAGTATTTGGGGAGACTCTTTCTTTGCTTTGTATGGACTCTTGATTCATCCATACCTTTTATAACAACAAATTCTTATCTTCCTATAGAGGGTTTGAAATGCCTCTGCCTTACCCATGGGGTCCATAGGGTTTTTGTTTGTTGTTTCCTCGTGAAATGTAAGGAAACGCAGTGCATTTGGCTCCCTACACCCAGGTCCAAGTGCCCTTCAGTCTTGGCCTGCATCCCCCCCCGCTAATCTAATCCTTCATTTGTTTGTTCCTTTTTTAAATTGAGTTTTCCGTACACCAGTTTTCAAATATCTCTCTGCATAATCTGAATCTTGGTATAGTCACAGATCCTTTGATTACTGGACCTAAGGTATGTCCTCTACTAACCCAATGGATTTTTGGGGACACTAGCATATTCATGTCAGTGGAATGGAAACCTTATCCCAGCAAAAGTGCGATACTGAGATCTCTCCCAAGATCGTGTAAAAATCATAAAACGCAGGGATGAAAGGGACCTAACTGACTACTCTGTTGACCTTATTTCTAGAAACTTCCAATGAAAGAAACTCAGCTATCTGCCTAATAGCATGCTGTAATGCTGTGCTGTCCTATGAACTGAAAACTTTTCCTAATTTACAAATCAAATCTTTCATTTTATATGCTAAGCTGATTTCTTTTTTTTTTTCTCTTCTCCTCCCCCTGACTGCTGTGAACATGAAGAGTATCTACTTTGTAGTAAGTTTCCATGTATTCAAGGCCTGTTAGTTCTGTAGTCTTCTCTTTTCTAGATTTAATCAAATGCATTTTTGCCAGCCTTTCTCCATGGGTGATGTTGTGTAACAATTTTTTTTTTTTTTGACCCTGCTCTGGATTTATGCCAGTTGATCTGTCTCTTTCCTGAAGTCTGGTGCCTAAAACTGGACAGTAGTTCTCCAACTGAGGTTTCTCCATAACTGTACGCATCTTTCAAATGACGCCTTCCACATTATTCTCCTCTTAACATGGCATGTGTTTTCTTTACACGATTGCTCTGCTGGCTCCTATTTAGTGTGTGAACTGCTGTATGTTTTGGATTGTTATTCTAGGACTACTCGCTAACGAATCAGTGACTGGGCATTCTGTACATAACATAATTTCCCTCTTAGAATGGAGTACATGGTACTTTTCTCTTGGATTTCACCTTGCTTGTTTTGGACCACTTCTCCCATTTGCCAAGATCACTTTGAACTTAGTTCCTGTTCTCCAAAGTTGGGAATAAGAATAACCTCTCAGCTCAGTGTCTCTTGCCAGGTGTGTATGTGCAGAGAATTACTGAGTAACAGCATCATGACCTCGATCTTGTTATTCCCTCAAACATCTTACACTGGCAAAGCCATTGTAGTAAAGAGTAAGCAGGAGATATTCCAAAAGGGAACCAAGACAATTTTGTATTTTCCTTATGTTTCTCTGGGTTGGCCTCACTGAGAATGGATTTCATTTTACTGACGGTATACCTTTGTAGCTCAATTTCTTCAGTCTGTCCATTTAAATGTACTGTTTTGTTTGAAGGGTTTCCTCACTTCACTTCCTAGATTTATGTTTACCTTTCTTACTCGGAAATGCCTTTCTGATTCTTGGATGATTTTTTCCCCCTTGTCTGTATGTATTAGGGTAGGGATTTAATCCTTATCGCTTCTGATGTTACTTCTTTTTCAACCAGCTTCCTCATTAGTTTTACAGTCCCCTTCAAAAAAATTTAGTACCTCACTTCTGTGTTGGTTTTTTTGTTTGTTGTTTTTTTTTTTTTTTGTATCTGCGTGGAATTCCTGAAGGACCATGAGCGTGTTTGTGAAGTGGTCGTTGTTTTTCAGTGCATCAACAACAGTTGCTTTGCAAACAGACTTTTGTCTTTCATGTCAAATTGCACTGAAAATAGTCTCCTGTCTCTGTGAGCTCTGAGAGTCATCTGTTCTAAGTGATAATTTATTTAAGACATCAAGAAATTATTTTTCTAAACTGTCACCCAGCATGACACCTGACTCATTTTTGTAAGCAGATAACCAAAGGCTTCCACTTCTTTCTGCTTTATTAGACTGATTACTGCTTTGGTGTTCATCAACATTATGCATTTAGTATTTTTCTGTCCTCTTGATCAAGAGAATGATGATGTAACCCTGCTAGCATACTGATATTCCTATATCTGTGGCTTTTAGAGCTTACTTTATGAACATCTCAAAACATTACCTCACTGGATTCTGTGGGGGTACAGTACCCTCACCTCTAAAGCCTAGTATGTCCTTCAGGTACAGTTTGAAACCAAAGATTATGTTCTTCCATTGATCTTTGTCATTCCATTAGTCCTTATTATAGCAAGGTATTCTTCCATTATCCAGCGTTCTCATTTACCATTATTGCTCAGAAGCTTCCTCAGTGATGTGTACACACATGATCGTTTTTAGTCTTGGCCCGGAGCCTAATTTTATTGAAATTCTATGTCGGAAGCCCTGTTATTTTTCAGAATTTACTTCTGCAGTTGTAACGTTTCTCAGCTTTGCTTTAGCTGAAGTTTCTGTTCTATCCTCTGCTCACAGATAACAGTTATTTCTCTATTACTGACATCCCTAGCAGATGTCTTTGTCTGACTTGAGCGCACCTTAGCACCTGCCAGCTTTCCTTAGCTTTGAATTTAAGAAAATCCCCTCCAAACCATATTAATTTCCAGTAGCACAGTTGGGGTCTGCTGTAGTTAGATGGTACCCATCCTGAGCCCACCCTGTCTGCAAACACAGTGTGTTTGCTTGAAATCGCTGTATTCCTAATAATGTTTATACCCTTCCTCTCTATTTGAACTTTTCCTCCCTACAGAGTCCCTGTAATTCCAGCCGTCTGTGCAAGGGTAATGTGATGCCTGTGAAATATTTCGAAGAAACATGTTGTAGAGCCTTAAGTGTATTTTCAATGTAATTTTCTAGGGTCTCTCTCTCTTACACAACCACCTGTTGTTGTTGTAAGTATGTATCATGACCAAGGACCTCTCACCTGTTCCCCGTAGGTATTGGTCTGGATGCTTGCAGGGCACTACGACTTCTGCTCCCTCTAAGCAAGGTACTTGTAGGTTCCCTTAGTCATCGTCTGGAGCTGGGTCAGGTTCTCCTGGCACTGCCGCCTCTCTGCGTCGTACAGCCGGAAAGTTTCTGAAGTAGCATTCCTCTTCAGAAGCGTGGGGGAAAAAATAGGAACAGTGATCCCGTGAGTGAAAACATCCATTTAACAGATTTTCTTCCTCCGTTTCAGCCCAATGCCTTGCTGCCCTGAGGCCAGGTCTCTGCAGCGGGGGTGGGAGGTGGGTTTGCTGGGCTACGCGCCTCCAGCTGTAGCTCGTCCTTGGGGTGCCCTTTTGCTTTTGGAGGCTGTGAGGTACTGAAAGTCATGGAGGCAGCCAGAAATTTGAAGGTCACTCTGAGAAACTGGCCATCTAACTCGTTCCTGTGTTGGTGGTTGGTTTCTGGGTTTCTTGGTTGGGTTTTGTTTGTTTGTTTGTTTTTGGAGGGGTCCCCCCCATTGTCTTCACCTGCAGTTATGGGGAATTGGCCAGTACGTGCGGGTTTCTGTCTGCTGCCCCCTTCTCCGACTACTGTATTTCCTCTCACTCTGTTTCCTACTCCTTTCCCTGTCCAGCTTTTACTCTTACCCTTTCTTTTATTCCTGCCTTTCTTCCCCGGAGGTGCCGCCAGCTTGGCTGAGGGTCTGGGCCCTGTCCTGCTGTGGGGCGGTTGGAACCGGTTGGAACCGGCCAGAACCAGCCCCGGCCTCACCTCACAGAGGCTGCCCCTGCAGCTCCCCATAGCCAGCACCTGGGCACCTCCACCCCATGCAAGTATAATAATAATAATTATTATTATTTATTTTTCAGCATCTGTCGAATGAAACCATTACTTGACATGTTTTGTGCTCTTGAAGGGCAAGGCCGTCCCGTCTCTAAGGACTTTCTCCACAAGCAGGTCCGTAGCTTAGTCCTCTGCTCCAGCTGCAGGCCATGCCACTTTTTTGCTGCTTTACCTTTAAATGAGGAGCTGAAGGGGGTTTTGGGTGCGTCTTTTTTACTTGATTTACTATTGAGGCTTTATTTTAGGTGGAGCAGTAGAGCAGGCTTTGCAATTCCACCTGTAACTCCTCGACCCAAAGCTTTTTTTTGCTCTTTCTACGGTGGTTCTCAGTTGGAGATTTCTTGTGAGGCACCGTGATCCTTCCAATGGTAGGGAAAGATCCTACAGGAACCGAAAAGGGTTTCTGGATGGGGAAGGCCCTAGGGAAGCAGATATGACGGATGCAGTGGTGGGATAGGTACTTTACACCCAGGTAAAAATTGACTGCAAATGTGTCAAGGTCACAAGAGTTGCTCTGCTGAAAAATGAGAGGTTATATCTATGCCATTGTTTGCAGATGCCGTAGATATTAAGCTGGCATCTCTAAACGAACCCTGATCTGCAATCCTAGGTACTTCTATAAATTAAAAAAAAAAGGCAATTATAATGAGGAATATGAACCAAAATGCAAGAGAAAAACACATCTGTATTTTGAGGTGTTGGAAACAGGGATTCAGAGCTCAGTATTAGCATTAAATTATTTCTGTGGTCTCATTTTTCTCAGCATTCCTCAGGCATTGTGAGTATAACATTTGTCAGTGTAGCCTTAGGCTAACGCGGCACTGGTAAACTTGGCATAAACACCGAACACCCATCTTTAATCTGGTTGATGGGGAAACTCAGCAGTATTGTGCATTATCTCCCTGTCTCTGGACACTCTCTGTCTCCATCCATTAGAGAATGGGCTGTATTTGCAGCTCTGCTACTGACACCCTGAAGTGCCCTTGGAAACATCATATTCTCCCTGTAGGTTTCTATTTCCTCTTCTATAATAAGGGAACAAACATTCTCACCAGCCTTTCAGTTCCATTTTGGAAATATTTGCAAGCAAAGCATTCTATGAATGCAAAACACTATTTTTACTATTTATCAGCTTATAACTAGACCTCTCCCTTCACATAGGTACGTAAGTCTCATTTTTCTCTGATCTTTGCCCCTTTGACTTCTTATGCTTTTTTTCTTTTGGCTCCTACTGCTTTGTCTGACCATGAGATGTATTATTCAGATGCCCTCACACTCCTCATATTGCTAATTATATATTAAAGAGGTTCTGACTTCATTTTTGCTCACTGCAGAATCTTAGTCCACCCGTGACACTGACAGAGAGGGCTGCTGGAGCTCAGAGAGAACTTGTGCAAATGGCACTTCTCTTTTCGGATTGTCAGTCTTAATGGAATATTTGATGAGCCGGTAATAACCCCAGCGCTCCTTATGTGCAAAGTTGGGGGAGAGCAAGAGTCTTGTACCAGCTTTCATTTATTAATATATGTTTGCAAAAAGAACATTTCCTATAGCATGTTTTCCTGTGAATGATGGCACTTTCCATTAGCTTGCTCTAGGTGGATCCCTTCAGGCAAGCAGTTTGAAAGATCCCTCATTGCTAGTTTGTTTAGGTTTTATAGAATCACAGAGAAAATAGTTCAGAGGGATTCTGAAAGTGCATCTACTTCATCCTCTGCCTCAATGTGCAGAAGTGCTTGGGGTATTCTGCTGCCAATGTGTGGGTGTTGCTTAGGATGTGTCTGTAGATTACTACAGTTTGAAACATGCAGGGTGATTTTGGTTGAAGTATGCACTACTTTTTTTGTAAATTCACAGTCTGAAGTCCAGAAAACGCTGTTGTACTATCCCAACCCACCACTAATAGTTTCATAGATCAGGGATTTTTACTGTTTCTGAACCCAGTGCTTTGACTTAGATTTGTAGTTATGGATAGGGTGCATTCATAAGTAATTGTGGAGGTTCCACATGGCATGTTCAATGGATTTTGCCTGATCATTTTTGGTCTTTCGGTGTGGAGGATCATACTATTCATTCTTCTGCCAAAGTATGAATTTAAAAACCCAATTTTGGCCACCATTTTTTGTAATCTTGGCTGCTCATTGATTTTTGTGTCAGATGAACATCAGCAGCTGCTGAGATACTGTAGTGATGGATGTGGTATAAGGACCCAAAAACAGAAAATTTGCTGAATCCAGTGACATACTGAGTCACGGATGAGTCTTTGGTCTGTCACCTGCTCTTGGAAAATCTGCCCTAACACGTGAATTACACTGTATCTTTCATGCCAGGGAATCAGGATACTACAGGAAAATGTCTGTGAGACCATGAAATGCCAGAGGCTATAGCGGCGAATTCTCTTAACAAATTCCTTTTTCTTTTTTTTTTTTTTTTTCTAAGGTATAGCTAAGTTATATCCTCCTTTCTTTTTCTAAGCTTTATTTCCTTCCCCAGCTGGCCTGGCACAGATTATGCAATGGGTATAAGAGGTTATGATGACTAGACTGCCAGGGCAGTTACACTGTGGGTGCTAGAATTTGTGCCGATGTAGATAAATTGAGAGATGAATTCTGAATTTAGAGCTCAACTTTCTCACAATGGAGAAGTTTTTCAACCTTAAAGGTATACAGTGAAGATGTTTTCTACCTTAGAGTCACAGGACAAACAGAATGTTTTTGATGTTTAGAAAACACTGCACATACTTTGGCATCCAAGTAAACAGGCAAAACAGCTCTTTCATGCTGAAGTCGAAATCCCTGTTCCATACTCTGCTGAACAGAGAGGACACTGTCATCTCCAGCTTTCAGGGCAGGTCAGCACTGGTTCTGTGAAGCCTTTTTCGTTAGGGACAATTGAATTTTTTCATTTATTTAAACTCTCGCTATTTTCTTTTTATTTGTTTTCTCTACTTTGACTTTTTTATTGTATCAAACTAGTAAGTAAATAGTAATCCATATACATCTGATAGAGAGCAATAGATTAAATGATATATTAATATGACATAAAAATCAAAAGAATGGATCTAAACAAAATGTTCTGAGATTATCACAATGAAACACTTGAATGTTTAGCCATGAAACATTTCATTGAAGTTGACAATTTCCATAGAGAGGTCTGATTTAGATTTAA
>VYZM01023231.1:538733-554224 GCA_013398915.1 Dromas ardeola
AAAAAAAAAAAAAAAGAATCAAAACTGTTCTGGCAGTTTTTTTCCTTTATCTCAGACAGTTTTGATGGTTGATCTGCTAAATTTCATCATGACCTTTATCCATAAGGAGGGTCAGCTCAGTGACCTGCAAGATAGTGTCCTTTTTAGGCATACAAAGAGTCAGGGAATATATCCGTTCATACAACTTCTGATGCTGACTGCCTTAGTCATATCATTTACATTTTCTGTTGAGGCCTTCCTGTCACTAGAGGAGGAATAGTCATTGTGGCGCACTTTTTTTTTTAAAGCTTTTTCCTTTTTTTTTTTTTTTTTTTTTTACAAAAACAGTAGTAAATGTATATTGGCTGAGGTGCAAAGGAATATATTGCTGATGTATTGATGTATGAGTAGTAGGCCCCAAACCAAGCTGCTTAGCCTCTCTTTCCTGTATTAAAAAGTGAAAGGTGGGAAAGGCTTTTAAAAACAGTCCTTTTGTCCATACATTGTTTTCATCTTAATATGAAGAGAATGACTTCTGCTTGCTCTGATTCATACTAACCATCCCCATCCCCCACATCTAAATAGAGGTCTTGAGTCTACTGGTATGTTTTCAGTGGGGGAAACTCTTGTCAGATTTGTGGGAAGGGGGTAAACATTGCATATAGACTTGAAGAAAAACTAGAGCTGACTAAGCGGGTATTGCTGGATTCGTTTAAAACACTGACTCCTAGTGCAGTACACCTGTGCCACTGGCAGCCTGTGGCATGACAGTTCACAGCATCACTCAGTTGTTGTATGAGGTGCCTGCAAGGTTGTGTCAGGGCAGTGTTTCTAGAGGAGATCCTCAAGGAGCAGGCAAGCAGGTGCGTGACGTTGTAGTAGGATGCAGTTTGTGACTGCTCTTCTCACTTGATAAATATTAAACCAAACATTAGAGAGGCTGTCGGTGGTTCTGTGTCATTGATGGTGTGAATAGGTGTAAAATGGATGGAAAATTCACATGCGGGTGCTGTGGTGCTGGTAGGAAAATGCTCAACACATACACCTGAAATTTCTCTCTTCTCTCCGCCAGCTTGTAACAGGATAAAGGTGTATTTGTATACAATGGTAGATGGTATATCTTAAATTGAAGTAAAGGTATTGTGGGCTGTATTTGTTTGTGTTTTCTCAATTGGGTTTACTTGCTGTCACATGTTGAATTTGCAACTTACCTTGGCCAGCTAGGATTGTAAGAGATGTTACCACCACACTGTTCTTCCTTGCTATGGCCTTGAAATGGATGAGCCTCAAAGACCTCCTTGCAGCTGCAGGACTTCCAGGGCTAGAATTCAGCCTCCGGCACTCAGTTGACTCATATCTCCTGCGTGACTTGCAGTGTTGTCACTGGAGCTTCTAGCTGCTTCACTGATTACTCCAGATGATTTATTGCCTTGCTGCTTTTTGTGTTCTCAACTTTCTTCTTACCACTAAGAGTTCATCAACTGGAGTGGGCAACTGGAAGATCTAAAATATATCTGTTTCATCAGTCCCTGTTCATGCTATCTAGGCATTCTTCCTACAACATGTTTCTTGCCATCAGCATTTTCTTCCATATTATAACTGTAGCAGTGATCGCATTTTTTTGTTTTCAGTGTTTTCATTTCTATCTTAAGGATTTCCAGGGTGCCCACCACAGGGATATCAAAGTTCTTGTGAATACCTTCTGAAGCCATTTTCCTTAAATTGTTCGTACAGGGCTTGTTGTAGTACTTGGAGGTGTCAGCTTGAATATCTTAGCCAAATGGAAATGTGGCTGTCTGCCTTTTTAGCTCCTCCGTGTGTATGAGCTGGGTTTTTTTTACCCCAGACCTGAAAGCATTTTGGTATTAAATTAAATGTTTTCTCTGCACTAAAATGCTTTGAAGCCCTTTGGGATGAAGTATGTCTTACAAATGAATGATTATAATAATAGTAGTAAATAGAGGTGATACTGTTTCTGTGTTTAGTACTCGTATGGACTTTGCCTAGGCAAGCAAGGGTCATTTGGGACTGAAAGTGGAAAAAGTGCAAATTGATGGTTGGGCCATACTGTTTTTTTCTGATACCAGTGTAAAACTCAGTCCCTTGTTGACTTCAGATTCCTTTATGTTGAAATCATCCCTCTCTCCTACATGAAGTTCCACTGGATTTATGCTGGTGAGAGCAGATTTTGGCCCCTTAGATGAAGCCCAAGACAATTACATCTCCATTAAGAAATTAATTCAGAATTAATGCAGTTATTGTGGAGCGATTAAATCCCAAACTGCTGTTAGAAAAACTGAATTATTGAGGTTTGCCATTTAAGCTGTAGCTTGTGCGGACATAATGAACTGGCCTTTTATATTACACGATAAACCTCATGTTCTTAATAATCACTTGGAATTGACTTCATGTAAATAACTAGTACAGCTGCAGCAGTCATCTCCTGAGATGGTGCTGCGATCTTGCCAGGGTTTTTCTGGTTGCTGCATTCTTTTTTACTGCGGAGTTACTACAAAACCAACCTGCATGGTCTCCTAGCAGCTCAATTAATACCTTGCATAACTTCTAAAGAGCTCTTTGTAGGTATAACAGGTTGCTTATTGTAGGTTAAAAACATACCAATTGAAATGGTTGCCATTATTGTTGTTGATGGAGTTTTTCCAACTCTGCAAGAAGAGATGTATAAATTACATGGTGGTTAAAGCTCAATAAATATGGTTTAGCAGTAGAGCAGTTTGTATTTAATCTTCCGTACAAGTGCTGATCCAGTAATCCAGTGAGTGATAGTGCAAAGATGTGTTCGTGTGTGGAGCACTATGCATGGATTTTTAAAGGTGGCTAAGGGATTTAGGGCCACGTGGCTTTTGGCCATCTAATTCCCTTAGCTACTTTTAACAATTGGGTCATCTTAGAAATAAGTCCTGTCTTTCAGTGCATTTCTCTCTGGCTGGATCTGAGGTTGGTTGGTTTGTCTTTCCAGGAAGGGTACTAATTTCTGTTATTTCTGTTATTGGTCCCCAAGCAACAAGGTACAGAGATGGCATATTACTTGACTATACAGGTGGAAGGAATGTAAGATCTTCTCCCTTCTTGCCCTATGATACTGGTTTTTCCTCCCTGCTTGGATCAGAGTTTAAAATCTGAATGTCAGACAGTAAAATCAGTGGAAGCAGCTGGAAGTTCATCTTTTTTCAATTGCAAGCCATTAATTTAGGAGTTTCAATTTGAACTCTAAAATTGCTTTGACAGTCCTATGTTTTTTGAAAATTTCAGCCTTGTGACTCATATTCAGATGTACAAAAATGAACATAATGGCTTTGCTATGTGAGAAAGAAACTACATTTTGTAGAACATATTTTGCTTTTCTCTAGCAGGTAGAGTGGCAGTGCACATTCTAGGAAAAAACAGCATCACCTCTTCCTAAGTTTCACCTCCCTTGTTTCGCTTTCACTGACAGCAATGCCACCAGATGCAGTCTGTACTTACCTTATGTTACTGTGTTTTTGCAGAACAGGATTACTCGTTAATTTTCTGTGTCCTGTTCTGTTTTCTGAGTCTGGACTCTAGCAAGGGCAGCTGACTTTTGGCATAGCTCCAAAGGGTTAAACATGAGAAAACTAATCTCCCCTTCAAATCTTTCTGCCACTGATGATTTCTACTCAATCAGATGGCTTGCTTAGTGCTTAAGTGCTTTCTGGAGTTTCACAGGTGCAGCTGTCCGGGTACCTATTTGTCTACAGTATGACTATAATTATTATTTCCATTTGTAGCATTTGTAGCCCCTTCGTCCACCTCCTTCTCAATCACCTTCTGCTTCTCTCTTCTCTTATTGGGCTGAAAATTCCCTGAGATGCTGTTCAGCAAGAATTTACAGAACAAGAAACAAATTGTTTCTGGAGAGTGCTATTTACCTTTTTTATTTTCTGCTTTGTTAGCGACGCAGAGGTTTCATTAGCAGGGAACAAAATGAATTCCAGGGACAGCGAGTAATATGCACACAGATTATATATATAAAAAAAAAGCCAAAACACTAACAACCTTCCAACATGAAAATAATCAAACCTCCAGAAAGAATACAACTGAAGTATCTACTAATAAGGGAGCAGACTGCCTTCTGGATAATAGTCCAAAATGGAATTAGCCTGTTAAAACCTTGGGTACTAGCGGTGCTGTAACCAAAACCACAGGGTCACTGTGCCTACCCCATGTTATGTTGTTAATACTTCAGAGGTCTGAGTCCAACTGGAAAGCACGTCAAAAGGGTCATTACCTTTATCTCTTTCAGGGTATTTGTAGCCATTTGCTCTGGCAGTAGCTATGAACTTCAGTGCAGTGGGCACCCAGCTCCAAAGTGTGTTAGATGGAGGCACTGCATGTCACCTACTTCGTCAGAAATGTGGGGTGAGCACCAAACTGGGCTAGCAGGGAATGCTACAGGGCAGAAGAGCATGGCATTGGCAGGGTTTGGTCAGATGAAGGTTCTAGAAATACAATATCAGGGAATACTACTATTGTGATTTAGTTGCCTTACCAAAGCATTTATGGGCTTTCTTGCAGTAAACCTGTCTATTTCTGCATTTCCTTTCTTATCCCATGTTTAAAACTCAGTGTTTGCAGCAGCAGGGCAAGTATTGAGCTCCTCTGCCCTATGGTAGGTGATAGAACTGCACTGCTTGCTGCATGGTGTGTGAGGGGAAAAGTGTATGAGTGCGTTATCTGAAACACAGCACCTTGGGAACCTACTGGCTCCTTTTATACACAAAGGATAATATCCACCAGTCTGTTGCTGGGGAAAACTCTCCTCCTTGCAAGAGGTTCTAGCAGAAAAACTTTGAATCTGTGCTTTGGATGAGAGGCAGGGAGGAAGGAAAACAGCCACCTTCAAGCCTGAGGGAATGGAGCTTGTTAGAGCAGATAACTGGGATACTTTCATGAAATGGATCAAGCCCCCTCACCTCAGGGGAGGAAGTGTGGGGTGTTGATAAGATTGTACCACACAGATGACATTCGGTAATTAGCACTATCTCTGATGTAATCACTTACTAAGAGGTTTAGCTGGGATGTGACTTACCCAGGAGAGGCACTAGAGTAAAGGGGAAGAAAGGACAGGTGAGAAGAGCAACATGTAAGTAGTCTTTGCCCTTCTTTAGTACTGTCTATCTGTGGATCTCAAAGAATCTACCCCACTTTTGACAACAAGTGTGTAGTAGCTCTGTGACGTATTATCCTCTTTTCGCATAGGAAGGAATAAGGTACAGTAATGTTGATGACTATGTCTAGGCTACATGGTGTGTAAGAAACTACGCTGGGAGTAGAACGTGGACACTCCTTACTGTTTGGTGGTACTGAGATACACCCAAACCTGGAAGGTGAATGAATGACACACTTGTGTTTATACTTCAGAAGAAGTCTTGCCTTAAGAAGATCACAGAATCACAGAATCATAGGGTTGGAAGGGACCTCTGGAGATCATCTAGTCCAACCCCCCTGCCAGAGCAGGGTCACCTTAGAGCAGGTTGCACAGGAACGCGTCCAGGCGGGTTTTGAATGTCTCCAGAGATGGAGACTCCACCACCTCTCTGGGCAGCCTGTTCCAGTGCTCTGCCACCTTCAAAGTAAAGAAGTTCCTCCTCATGTTGAGATGGAACTTCCTATACTCAAGTTTGTGCCCATTACCTCTTGTCCTATTGCCGGGCACCACTGAAAAGAGCCTGGCCCCATCCTCCTGACACCCACCCTTTAAGTATTTGTAAGCATTAATAAGGTCACCCCTCAGGCATCTCTTTTCCAGACTAAACAGACCCAATTCCCTCAGCCTTTCCTCATAAGAGAGGTGTTCCAGTCCCCTCATCATCTTAGTACCCCTATGCTGCACCCTCTCCAGCAGTTCCCTGTCCTTCTTGAGCTGGGGAGCCCAGAACTGGACACAGTACTCCAGGTGTGGCCTCACCAAGGCAGAGTAGAGGGGGAGGATGACCTCCCTCGACCTGCTGGCCACACTCTTCTTGATGCACCCCAGGATGCCATTGGCCTTCTTGGCCACAAGGGCACATTGCTGGCTCATGGTCATCCTGTTGTCCACCAGGACTCCCAGGTCTCTTTCCACCGAGCTGCTCTCCAGCAGGTCAGCCCCCAACCTGTACCGGTGCATGGGGTTATTCCTCCCCAGGTGCAGCACCCTACACTTGCCCTTATTGAATTTCATAAGGTTTCTCTCCGCCCAACTCTCCAGCCTGTCCAGGTCTCTCTGTATGGCGGCACAGCCTTCCGGTGTGTCAGCCACCCCCCCCAGCTTTGTATCATCAGCAAACTTGCTGAGGGTGCTCTCTATCCCCTCATCCAAGTCGTTGATGAATATATTGAAGAGGACTGGGCCCAGTACTGACCCCTGGGGAACACCACTCGTCACTGATCTCCAACTAGACTCTGTGCCCCTAACCACGACCCTCTGAGCTCTGTCTTGCAGCCAGTTAGTTGCAAGATGGTTGTTCTGGGTTTATTGGAAGCAGCACTTCAATCTCATTAGAAACAATAACATGCTAGTTAGTCTTTTCTCCTAGAGAGTCTCTCTTGCATGTGGCCATATGCCAGTCAAGAAGATTCACTTAGTGATTTTGTGATCAACTGCGTGCTGGTTGTCTCTGAATAAATACCCCTTATGAGATTCAACATTGCCATCACTCGGTGGGTTTTGTTGCAGAGGTGCCACATGCAATAAGGGCCAGTAATAACACCCGGATGAATTTGGTCTCCAAACTTGCAGACACATTTTTAAACTGACTTCATGAGAAAGGCTCTGACACTGAATTTGAAGGAGGTATGAGTAGACTCTTCAGACATTTGAGTTTTTCCCGTTTGTAGATTTCATTTCGTGCCACAAATTCCCACTGAGGAGGTGTTATTTTATTTTTCTGACTTTGAAACTGAAATCTGTTCTTCAGCCTAGGGGGAAGCTTTAATGCTGCAATCCTGATTCTTAGCTGCTTGTAATACTCCATCCAATACTCCTAGCAGTCTTTCAGTGCACATATTTAGGCTCCTCTGTTTACACTTGATTCCTGCAGAGGCAGTTGGAGTAGTTGGTTTCTCTTCTCCCTCTTTCTCTAGTCCAGTTCCCTAAGGCATCGCCTTCCTCTTCAAACAAATAAATGCCTTGAGGCAAGAAGACGTCACTGTTGTAGTCTCGTTTGCATGGGAAGTTGTCAAGCCTGATCTGACCTGCCTTTCCATCAGGATTATAAAGGTGACGGATAGTCAATTTCAGGGATTCATGATCCATTTTAGCACAGCGCTTCACCTTGCAGCTAAGTAATACGGCTGTGATAAAATCAGCCATAATCACTGCATCTTACTCAGCACTGCCTTGGCTGTAAATATTGCCTTCATATATTAAAAGAAAGAAAGAAAAAAAAACTCAAATGGAAGGACAGGAAAAAAGAGATCTAAAGAGAAAAGATCTGTTGATCATGACTGACCAGAGTGGTATTTCCTGTATAGGCTTTCAGAAAGAGGGAAGCAGGGCTTGGAGCTAGTGGGCTCCTTGCAGTTCAAAGGAGACAGTGTAGGATGCACACCTGAAGCATTCCCTATTACTATGGGGTAGTTCACTAGCAAAGTTAGGCCTGGGATGTACACTGCTTGAGAAGCTAATGAACTTCGGAGATGCCTCCATCTTTCTTAAAGTGTTTCAAATCCTGAACAATTATCAAAATAATTTCCTTGCTTTCCTGTAAGTTCAGTCTTTGATTTCCTGAAGGAAGCATCGTGACTGTCTTTTCTCTTTCGCAGAACAGTTTAGGACTGAAATGGAAGCCCTTTTGCCTTCTGACAAAAAAACAACTTTTTTCTTCTTTGATTCATGACTGCCCTGTGCTGCTGTCTGTTGTTCGTTGTCCCAGCATCACTGATCTTTGGAGCAAGATCTTTCTATCATTGTTCATTTACACTATATAACCACCTTGTGCCTCAGGGAGTCACTACTGGATATTAAATCCAGATCCTTCATCTTTTGGACTATGTTCCAAATTACTGCTGTATTTTTTTTCAGTGACTATAAAAATACCACATGTTGGAAGTGTTAAATAGGTGACGTATGAAAGTTCACCCTGCTATTATGCCGCCCTGGTCTTGTAGCAAAACGCCATCATCATCACAACATATGTGAAGTATTTCTAGCATTACAACACAATAAGGTCTCTGTCTAGTCAGTTGAGGTTTCCTGCTCCATAGTTTACTCTGTGATAAGATCTGATGCTGGAAGATGCATGATGAAACATTGGCTTCAAGGGCTTTGTGCATGTCCCTAATGGGAAACCAAAAACCAGAAGGACTTTCAGGAGCTTTCCCCAAAAGAAGGATCGGTAGAGGCTTAGCTGCAGGTTTAAAAACGGTTATGGTGCATTGGTTTGCATAGAGTAGATGTGAATGATGCTGATACACTGTGGTTACCTGTAAAACTGAGGAGCAGTTCGTGGGTAAAAGTGGGTGCTTTCCATCTCTGTTTTTGCTATACCGTCTCCCATCTAACCGTATAATCTACCATGTTCTGCTCTGTTTCTTTTTTCCCCATTAATTTGTGATAGTCCTTGTTTTGCACATTTCATTTTAGGAAATAGGAAATGGGGAGAAGGGCAAGAAAAGGGGCATAATTTTCCTGATTTTAATCTGGAAAGGGCAAAAGGTGCAACATCACAGACAAGTAAGTCTGAGTTTATATTATCTGAGGGAATAGCCTGTACACTGAACTCCAGGTCTCCTGTTTGGCTGTCTCTTGACAAAGTATGTTACACGGTGGTCTTTCAGATTTGTTTAGTTAGTTAGTCTCCTGCCTGGAACTGCCTCTGTGCTGAACTTCATCTGAACTGCATTGATCAACAGTGTTCATTCTATCTGCTCTGGAAATTAGAAGATAGAGAAGGGAAAGAGAAGTTTAGCTTGAAGTAAGGTCGTCTTCAATAAGAATTTAATTTAGATATTGCACAGTTACACTGTGTTGGTCAAATCACAGACCATTATGAGAAAGAAAAAAAAAGTACTCGTTTCCTGTTCTGTAACCTCTGGATAAACCCAAACTGCCTGTTCAAAAGCTGTGTTTCCACTTTTCCTTGCTTCTAAGGGCAAAATAGGCCAGTACATCTACTGAAGATTGTATTGGATGCCTGTATCCACTATGATGTGTCTGCCCAGACAGTAAGCATAAAATAGATTTCATACGGTATCTCATGCTGTCTACTGGGCTGAATCCCCTGCCTTGCTCCTTCTGGTTTGTGCTGTCAGGAAACTAACTTCAGCAGCTGGCTGAGGAGTTGTCTTCCCTAGGGGAACCTTCAAGTAGTGTGATATCATCTACACAAACCTACTTCCACAGGGGGAGAGGAGGAGAGAGAAGTCAATGTGGCAGGTCTGCTTTGTGCTCCTTGAAGTCAGGCCTCTGTCTCACCATGCGCTGATAAGAAATCAAGGGGGCTATGTGAAAACCTCAAGCTCTGAATTAAGGTGGGGCAATGCACACTCCAAGTGGGAAATGGCATGTGAAAGGAAAAGGTGCTCCAAGCCGATGTTGCTGTGATGGTGTTTGTTTATGCAGGGCTGGGTATTATGTTGGTTAAAACATCAACACCATAGTGACATCTCTGACGTTTCCTGAGCAGTGGTGCTCTAAGGACCCAGCACTCTCACCTCCCCCCNNNNGTCCACACCCCCCCCCCCCCCCCCCCCCAAATATTATAATTAATGTGAGGAAATGGGTACTCTGAAGATTAATTATAGGATGTAGATCTCATTGTATTGGCTGCTGCTTTTTATTTTTTTTTAATTTCTAGTTTGTTATTTTTCACCTATTTTGGGGTTTAGTTGAGCAAGTGAAATGAGTCTTGCTAAACCTTAGTCCATATTGCTAGTAACTGTTTCCACATTTCTCAAAATACTTTTGTTTCTACTGCTGATTTAACACCTTGGTGTCCAAGCACAATGACCAGGAATTGAATGGAGTAAGACACATAGCTGCACTGGCTCTACCAGAAACAATTCCTTCAAATGAGAGATGAAGCCAGATTTAGAGGTAATGTCTGGGAGCAAGTCTGTACTGTGACTGTTCGCTCTGTGTCTTTAAGGAGGAATTTGGGCCCTCAAGGCAAGGGAGACAAAATCCTGCCTACACTGCAATTGCTTTTCAAAATTTAGAAAGTCTTCACAGTTATAGAAGCAAAAAATTCTTCTCCTTCCTCCCTCACAATGCTTCCTTTTCTCCAGGAAAGACTAAAAATAAATGAATGGGCAAATTAAATGCATGTTTACAGATGCCACAGGATTAAAATGTTTGAATCTCTTTTATTTTCCGACACACTTTAGCTACCACTTTCCTTTCCTGCTGGTTACAAATATCTCCCTACCAGTTAACCTGCTTTTCCTATCAATCTCTAGTTGTCCCTTCCCCTTTCCAAAAATCTCAACCCTTTTTCGCTAGGGGAAAGTTGAAGGAAGGTACTGTGGGGATAGAGAGAGCATATTTATTTCAGCACCTTTAGGTAGAAACTACTTCTATTGAGTAAAAAACTTCCACTTTCCTGCCATCTGAAATGAAAATTTCTAGCTGAAGTGATGGATCCCTGTGTGACTGGAGAAGAGAAGGCTCCATGGAGACCTTATAGCAACCTTCCAGCCCCTAAAGGGGGCCTACAGGAAAGATGGGGAGGGACTCTTTATCAGGGAGTGTAGTGATAGGACAAGGGGTAACGGTTTTAAACTGAAAGAGAGGAGATTTAGATGAGATATCAGGAAGAAATTCTTTACTGTGAGGGTGGTGAGGGACTGGAAGAGGTTGCCCAGAGAAGTTGTGGATGCCCCATCCCTGGAAGTGTTCAAGGCCAGGCTGGATGGGGCTTTGGGCAACCTGGTCTAGTGGGAGGTACCCCCCTCCCTGATCTTTAAGGTCCGTTCTAACCCGAACCATTCTGTGATTCTGTGACTGCGGTTCTGTCTCAGGGAACACTGGCACAGGTAACAGTACCACATTCCTGTGCTGCCAGACCTGGAATAAAGCTGCCAGGACCAGAGAGGGAGTGTTGATTTCAGTGTAGCAGACAGTTCATCTCCATTGTTTTCACTGGGATGGTGCCCAGCATATAAAAACCTAGAACGCTAGCAAATCTGTTTCTTCTTGCTGTCCTAACAGAGGAGTAGTGATGGCCCTGGAGGATTAAAAGGAACAGCATACATGGTGGGGGACAGTTGTTTTGCTTTGGGGTCCAAGCTGGATGGAAAACTATTCTGCAATATTACCTGCTGTCACGTCTCTCTCTCAGGAAAGAGGTGGGGTAAGTGACTTCAGATTCGTAAATTCCCAACGGCACGGACTAAGGTGAGATAAATCTCAAGGTTCATATAGAAACATTTATTAGCTTCCCAAAATGATCAGATCAATCAGGTCCTAACAAGTCCACAATAATTGGTTAGGTATATGACAAATTATGGCAAATGGTGAGGTATGCATTGTGTTACTTAACAACAGGTAGACAACAACTTATGGCAAGAGATACTTAAGGTTGTTACTTAAAAACTCTAAGAGAAAAGAGAAACTGAGGGACAGAGAATGGTAAAGATAGAGAAAAGGACAGAGATAAAGAGATCACTGGTCCTGGTTCCAGCGTCTTTTTCAGGGAATCTTCCCAGGCACTATCTTCTTCTTTTGTTTCTTCTTTGTTCCCCTCTGGGGGCACTTATTTTCCCCTTTTATGTTTGCTGAATTAGCATGGCCCCCCCCCCTTGCCAAGGACAGCCTCGTCTCAGGTTTCTCCCTTCTCCCAGGTGACGTGTAGCATGATTTGGGTGGAGAGAGGAGTGCCATAGTCATACATGTTTAGCATGATCTCTGTAATCTTCATTAGCATATGCAGGGGTGTGCACTTTCATATGCATTTCGCGGATAATGAAGCAAAGGCCACTTATCGGACACAATGGCCTTGAGAACTGAGAACTAGCAAGCTCACCACACGAGTGGCAGAACTATCCTGTCTTCACAAGACAGTTCTCCCACACTTTCAGGCACCAGAAATGTTAGCCATATCAGTTCTTTGAAGGCCAGGCCTGCATTATTTATTTCCTTGTGAGTGTTTGAGGCATTCCATTGAAGGCTTGGAGGGCCTTCTGCCCCTCGTCAGGGAATTTACAGTCCATCTCTTACACCTGCACATTGTCAGTCCTGATGTAGAGGTGAAAGACCATGTTTCCATGTTGGGAAAAGCTGCATCTTTGCGGAGATGTTTAGAAGAAAGATGAAACAGTGTCAACCCTTTGATTGGCTGGTGAGCTCACAGTCTTTGCAACTGCAGTGAGGAGCATCCTGCCCAGCCAGCAGAGCACTCAGCAAAGAAAATGTTAATGCATCTGGGTTCTCACCTTGGGTTTCTCCTGAAATGAACTGGCTTGTTGCTGTTTCCTCTCTCAGTGATGTTTTTAAGCAGGTCGTGTTGCATACTATTTGTGCTCAGGTGGCTTTGTTATGATTTGATTCATTAAACGTCGTCTTTTGGTTCACCTTCTCCTCTTGAAAGATATCTCCCTCCATAGGAGTGTAGTGAAAAGAAGCTTGGTTAACACACTGTCTGTATTTTGCTTGGTCCTCTTTTATACTCCTTCACCCCTTCTTTCATATCCAGATCAAACTCCCTCCATCACAAGGATGTTTCTGTCTGTGTTCCTGCTCATTCACCACCAGACCCCCACAGCAAGTGGGAATCAGCACATTGCTGCTTTTAGTTTAGTAATGCCGTCATCTTTATCATCCAGAGGCCTTCCGGATCAAATGCACGCCTGAGAAAGAACTGCTGTCTTGGCAAAGGGATTAGTGCCAGATACAGAGTATGAATTTAGTTCTCGGTCATTAGCTCAAATCCAGTGCAGGTTAGTTATGACTGTTCGAAGTCTTTTTTTCTCTGATGGCCAGTTGGTGCTTCATGCATGTTGAATGGATGATCCCCTTCCTTCTCCTTCTTCTGGTAGATTGATGCCACCACATGTGGTGGCTCCCAGCAGCAGAGCATGAGCTTTCTGAAAAAGGCCTGAGACTTTCAATGAGCTGATTTCTTAGTGCTAAATCTGCTGTGTGCAGTGGGTTGAGAAAATGCACACTGAGTGTACAGCACTGTACTACTGATCACACTAACACAGAAACATGGCATTGTTAGTGGCTCTTCTATTATCAGAGAGAGGTCTGTGTAATAACCTTCAAAAGTCTGGCATTTTTCCTCCACTCCTGGAGATTTAACTAATAATAGAAGAAGAATGATCCAGTTACTGTCTCCTCAAATAGCAGTAGTACAGGTACTCTGTGCAGGTGGCAGCATTGGTCGCCATCCCTGGAGGTATTTAAAAGATGGGTAGACGTGGTGCTTAGGGATGTAGTTTAGTGGTGGTTTTGTCAGTGTTAGGTTAATGGTTGGACTCGATAATCTTAAAGATCCCTTCCAACCTAGATGATTCTGTGATTCTAAGGTTTGGCAACCATCTTTTCCATCAGTAGCAAGTTTTCTCACACATTTCCATTTCATTCACTTGCAACTGTTTGCTTGTGGGTCTGCACTCCCTTTGTGCTTTGTGCCAATGGTATGAACACATGTGGGACCAAGATACAATGAGCATCTAGCCTTCAAAGGTAGGCTGCCCACAAAGCTTTCTATTATGGAAGGCATTTGTGGGTGTTGTGCTGTCATGGTGGGTGATGCCAGAGGTTCCAGGATACACGTTCTGCTAATGGTGGTAGCAATCTTTCCTAGGCAGGACTTGTAAAGTGGATGTGCCCTGCCCTTTCTTGCTTATGTTTCAAGTATGTTGACTTTTTTGATTATCTCTAATTCCTGCTGCCTCAACTATGTGCTTGAAATGCAGTGACCTAGTGGAAATCTCTGGCACAACATGGATACCCTAAAGGAGTGAGTCTTTTTTTTTNNNNCTGTTTTTTTTTTCCCCATCATTTCAGAAAAAATGTACATGCCTCTGTCTAGCCTCAGAAATTTATGGGCAGTGTTTTGCTAGCAGTCTTAGCAAGCTCCTATAACAAGGCTTCTCAGGGGATTTTGTAGCCATTTTTTATTATTAGGTGAGCATTAACAATGCAAAGCTCTGCAAATCACTGTGTAAAGGACACAGTGTGCAATTACAGATGCAGAATTGTACAGCAGAAGTGTGACTGCTGAAGTCTGAACAGATGAGTACAAAGATCTAAACTGTACTGTTTTTCCAGAGTTGTTATTTAGCTGCTTTCCCACCAGTCTTCAATTTTGCCTTGCGCAAAAATAAAGGCACAGTTGAGGAGACTTCTTTCACTATGGGAATGCAGTTAATCACCTGAGCCGCCATGGTTCATGCAGTCTAGTGGCTGTATCTCTTAATAGTGACCTAAGGCCAGATGTACTAGAGGAAGGTAAGCCATGAAATAGGAGACAAAGGTAGGGATAGAGTTATATCATACAACTTTGTTAGATTTCCTGCGCTGACTATGCACTCCAGTAAGTAAAAATTTCTGGGTGAAAAGGTGGCTGTTCTGTGAATGACATTATACATTTGCAAGGTAGGATTTTCCTTGAGTGCTAAAACTGGTGCTCCAATTTAGGTGTCTGGCATGAAATATGACACCTGTTTAAATGGGTATACTTTGCTTTTCATTTAGTGTGTAAAAGAAAAATGTTGGAGACTACTGAGTTTGTGGTGCTTTGTTGGTGTTTTAGTTACAGTGTGAACAGACACATTCAGAATGCCAATGACTACTTAACCCTGTTTTATTAGAGAGGTTGATCACCTGAGCAGCCATTATTCATGCAGTCCACTCAACTGGAGGGGACAGGAAGGGTTTTTGGGTTTTGAGGATTTTCTGTTTGTTTCCCTGGAAAACTGTTCTTCTGATGGCTTCCCATTAATTTCAGTTCAGTCTGGTTTAAAACAAAACTAGCTCAGTGTTCTTGCAGATCCCTCCTCACTTTTCAAAAAGCAGATCCTCAGGTGATCTATAGAGTCAGAACAACTTAATGCTCTCTGTAGATGTGCCCCCAGGTCTCCTGGAATGGAGTACTTTTCTGAATTTTCCACTCATCAGAGGATGTCTAAGGTAAAAAGAATATCAATTTCAAATATTGAATGGAAGCAAGAAAAGAATCCCTTAGGGCTTATTTTACACAGGGAAATGAACTGGTAGAACTATAGTGGAATAATTATAATTATACCACTGTGGCATAGCCATAAATGAGGTAGTGTAATTGTATCAGAGGCATCTTACTTTTATTCTCAAATACAGTGCTCACATAGGGAGTTATTCTGCTAGTGCTACAACAGATTATTATTATTATCATTATTGTTGTTATTTATTACCCAGAATTTAATTTGGCACTATTTTGCTGCAGATTTCAAAGTACTTAAAAATTAAATCTCTATCATCATTCCTGTTTGAAGTACCACTGTTGTCCTTCAGTTTATACGAACTCATAGAAAAATCTTTGGACCTTCTTTATTCATCATAAAAA
>VYZM01023232.1:22121-34557 GCA_013398915.1 Dromas ardeola
TTTATTTTTTTATAGTCTGAAGGATGAGTCAAGCAGCTGTAGTGGTGCCATCAGCCAGGCAAAATGTAATCATTTGAATATTCTTAATTAGGGTTCTAATTTTAATAGGCTTGCAGCACAGCGGAGAAGATTAGATATTTGTAGGTACTGGGGGAGGGGAGAAATAATTAGAAAGGCTATAAAAACTGATATCACAGTAAACTTTTCTGTCAGTTATCTCTTCAGGGACTAATTCAAATTAAAAAAAAGTTAAAAGGAAATCAGTGCACAAACAGGAGTTCAAACTGAATGAAGCCAGGACTAGGGGATATGGCAAATTCCCTGATTAAAAGAAAGGGAGAAAGGTGAAATTAATTTGGTGGGGCTCTGAATTCTCATTTCAGAAATATCACCACTTCTTAAATATAGGGAAAAGGTTGGGATTTTACTTGTCTGTAGTTTTTGTTTTGTTTTACAAGAATATATGCAAATATGTAATAGTTAATGTATAAGAGTAAAATCTTGTCATAAAAACATGCATATAGTTTTTTAACAAGTAGTTGTAGTCTCCTGTGTTCTACAAAGAAACGTTGTTCTCACAATGTCTTTTTGTGTGATTTGTACCTTACCTTGTTAAGATGCAAGAGACTTTCTCATTTTAATTTAGCACTGCTTTAAAAAGCAATTACTGTGCCTTCTTGTTTGTATAAGATAGGCATTCTTCTTCACATCCAGTAACCCCAAAACAGTAGGTATACTCCATGAGATAAAACCTCATGAAGTTCAGCAGAGTCCTGCACCTGGAAAGCAGCTTTGCAGAAAATGTGCTGGGGGTCCTGGAGGAACCAGATTGAACCTGACCTGTCACTTCTCACAGCAGTGCAAGTAGTTGGACGCCAAACTTTAAAGAGAATACTAAGATAGGTCCCTGACCTGGATAAATCCGCAAGTAAGATTGGGATGCCCTTATCAAGGGATAAAGATGATCGACAAAATTAAAAATTATAATGGAGATTATTAGAGAGTGGAGAATGCTATAGAAATGATCTGAGGTTGTCTCTGATGTCACTTTATCGCTACATTTTGCATACCGCAATGGGATTAGGATCTTAGTAGTCATACGTTAATTTTGTCTGCCCTGGTGGGGAAGTTGAGAAAGAATCCAGGAATCGTGTATGAGAAATGTACTGTAAAATTCAAGTAACAGTAGATAAATGCTCTCGGTCAAGTTGTTACCCCTTCAGAAAATTTGGGGTAAGTTTCTCAGAGTTGTGGACAGTGCTTACCTGTTCAGGAATGCAAAATGTAAACACCTTGATGTCGTCATTCCAGCTGCATTTCTTGACTAGATAGTGTTAGATACAACATAGAACTGCCCTAAGATGATGAGTCCTCCTGAACTAGCACTTGATCTTAGCCGCTTATAATCGCTATAGAGAATATTTCACTCAGTATAACTCTGCTGTTCCTTCTGGTCTTTTTCTCTCTATAAGCAGGTTGCACTGCAGCTGTCTCATCTGCACATTGGAGGAGGAGTTCTTCAGCCAGAACCAGGGCTTGGAGGGCTTTGCAGCCCTTAATGGAAAAGAATTTGATTCCTGCCTGGAGCAGGATGAAGACTTCCAGATTAAGACAAGATTCCTGCTAGAGTGAGATTTTTTGTGTAGCGGATCATAATTTGGGTGGAAAGTTAAGTGTTAGCAAACTGGGAATTTTTCACTTTTTTTTAATTGAAAAATGCCAGTGTTTCACAGAAAGACATTGTCTAGCATTTCTGATGTAGATACCTGAAGAATTCAGATGGACAGCTAATACGATACGGTAATAGGATCCAGATACTAAAAGAATTTTTTGGCTGTGGCAGATTGAAGCCGAAGTTCCTGATTTGCGCAGGCTTTTAATTCCCATGTCCCTCATCACATAAGTCTTTCCTGTTGAAGAAATTCCATTTTATGTAAATACTTAAGTGCTCAGTAAACTAGAGGAAAGCACATAGTGATTAGACTCTATGAGTTTAAAGCCTCCGATTTGGTGTTACTCTAATGTAGATGTTAGACGACAATTTTTAAAAGTTTGTTTCCTATAGGTTCTGTCAAAGGGTAGAACTTCTGTCTACCTTTCAATGTGTTTTTATTATTCTTCTCCATAAATTTTCCTTGGGGTAATTTTTTTAGATTGAAAACAATTTACTGTGATAGCCTTTTCTGTTGCAAGACGGTACGAACCCATCATTACAAAATCCTATTGTTTTGTATTTTGAAGGCAATGGGAGATAACACATTAATTTTACTTACTTGTCTTACACTTGGGACTCCTTTAGAAATTTCATACATGCCTTCTAGAAAGGATTAGAGAATTTGAAAGTAGAAGCCTGCTGTGAAGTAGCTAATAATCTGCTGGTCAGGACAGCCTGCTAGAACTGGGTGACTGAGAATCAGATTTGAATTTGATAGCAGAGAGACTCAAATATTAAGCAGTGACAGCCTGGGTAAAGGCCTTTTTAAGCGATTATGAGCTATGTTCAAATAGAAACTTCTCTCAACTCTCCTCTTCCTTTCCCCCTTTCAAATACTGTTTTAAAATTACACAGTTCTTCATTCTCTGTTAGAGACAAATGCCCTCTACCAAGAAAATCTGGATCATCTGCCTGGATAAATCTAGAATTAACTGTCCTTTGTGATCTTCAGTAATGTTCTTCACCCAAGAACCTCAAAGCACAAATAGCGAGGCAGGTAAGAGAGCCGCCTCTATCTTCTCTTACAGTCTGGTAGCTGTTTGAGTAGTTCACACGACGGTAAAATAATTTGTGCAGGAAAATAATAGTAGAATTATGGGATGAACTTGACTTTATCATCTCAGTCAAGGAAACCTGTGAATCACTCACACATAAAATGCATATGGTATTTATTGAGCATAGGTTATCAGGCCATACATTTTGCATTTTTTGTTTTCTTGCAGCACTGGGGATGCACTTCATGAAGTGCATCTTTCAAATGCCTCTTCCAGTAGCGTTTTTATACATCTTGTAGGACTCAACCAAATGATGGTGTAACTCCTCACTTTGACAATACAACAAATTTGCTAAAGCAAAGTTGCCAGTAGCAGTAATGATAATAACGGAAAATTGTGATGCTGGTGCCTATTCTAAACATTGCAATTAAATAAAATTGCTTACAAATTCCGAAGTTAACTTCCAAGATTGCAGTTTTTAAGGACTCAAATATTGCAGGTTCTGAGAAATCTGGGGTTTAATTTTTCCTCTGGTTGTTTGTCAGAAGGTCACACACACGTGGAACTGTTTGTGCACTGAGGGGAATATCTCTCTTTTGTGGGTTTTTTTGAGCTCAAGGTCTTCAAACAGTATTAGTGAGAACAGTAGCAGCTTAAAATACATCCTAATCTTAAAGAAAGCATAAGTAACACGTTGCTTTACGAAGGTGTTTTTGAACCAGCTTTGGCAAAGTGATTAGGCTTTTTCAGTGTTTTAGTTTGATTTTTGGCTTAACACTGAATATTTTTAGCACTGGAATAGTTCAGAATATTGAGCACCTACAAAAACAGTTTACCAGAGGAAGCAAGAATGAGTTTTCCAGAGATTTGTTCTTAGTGCTCACTGTAATATGAGTTACGTGTCTAAATCCTTAGTAATCTCGGGAAATTTTAAATTGTAAGGAGTCGAGGATTAGGTTTTGAGCTGCTTCTGTGATTCTGGTACAGACTGGAATGACTCATGTGCAAATACTGTGCATATGTTATATGACATCTGGAATAAGTGAGTCCCAGAAGATTTTAAGATTGATTTTGAGACTGTTTCAATCTTGAATATAATCCCAAAATGATTTTTACCTAGTCCCTGTAGATTGAAGCATCTTTGAGTCTAATTACATTATGTATTGGGGATTAGAAGAAATGGGGAAAGTATGTGAGAACTGGGCAGAGAAAATTATTGCCTTTCAGTAAAATAACTTCCAATCCAGATCTTGTCGTACATTATGAATTATAGTCTCGTTTTTGCTGGAATTCTTTTCATATATTCAAGACGTTTATGACCAGAAAAATTAGCTGCTGAAGTACTGGACTCTATTCCTTAGGTACTTTTGTGCCAGAAGATGGAGCTGGAGAGCCTGGATTCGGGATCTCGGCAGCACATCACTTACTTTAGTAGTGTTTACCTGAGTTTTGTAATCTCCATAGATGAGATCAAAGAGGGAAAATTGTGATTGCAGCTATTTCACCTTCTTACAATCTTCTAGCCTTAAAAACATAGTCAACCTACAGTAATTAATAAACAAGTACACATTTCAGTGGGAAACATTCATAAGATAATATTTACATTTTTTCTTTGTTTACGAAATACCTATAGAGTAGTTTTATATTCCAGTGGGAGACGTCTCAAACTTTAAGCTGAATGGAGTTACGTGTATATAAGATTATTCATGCCTAATTATTTGCAGAATCAGGACTTTATTTTCTTTTATTAAATTGTGAAAAGTAAGGGACATGATCCTGCAAACTTTTTCACAGGCAGACCTCATACAGAAACTGATGGAATTTTAAAGTAAGATACATAACACCAATTAGTATCAAGAGCTATTGCATGTTTGGATATTCTGATGGATGGCCCTGGTGGTCAGTATTTTTGCATACTATTTTATAACTTACAGAACCATAGTCGTGAAACACGTGCACATGAATTCCGTTTTCAATGTTTCTAAGCAAAATAAAAATGTGTACATTTAATTAACACAGGTGGTAGCTTTTTTGAAAAGAATCCTAGTCATTTACAAACATAGCAGCTTCCCCCTCTCCCTCCCACTAATATTTCAGTCATTAAGAATCTAAGTAACCCTGCAAAAATAATCCCACAGAAAGGTTAAAATAAAATTTTATAATTTCCTCTTTTTAATAGCAACAATCTCTAATGTGTACATAACGTTGCTGCCACTTTAAGTACTTACTGTAAATATCACATACAGAACAATAATTTTTTCGCTTTCCTATTTTCAAAACAAATCTTAAATGTTTGCAAAGCACTTTCAAGATAAGCACAATTTTGATATTTAATTTAAAAAGTGGTATATTCTGTCCTTTATGCGAAATCCATGTTGATTTATTAAGAACTCCTCTTGGACTTTTGCGTTATTGGGCATAAATTCATTGGTGGGTGGCACCATGTGGCTGAAACTCTTCCCTGCTTGAAATGCCCTCACTGTCTTTAGTCCACGTATGCAGTGGAAGCAGAAGTCCCTTCTTTCCTGAACCTTCTACCCAGTCTCTGAGCGTCTGCCGTTTACATCAGGTCTTTCTGCTCTTAATTATCATGTAAATCCTGCTCTGTGCCATTTCTTGGCAAATACTAAGCTACTTCCATCCTGCCCTGTTCCCCATGCTCACCAACTTTGTAGTTACTGTAAACACTGTCCGTGAGCAATCAAATACCACTAGTTCTAGTGTCAGTGTCTGGAATCTGTTCCAGGTGACATGACACGGTGGGGGTCTGATTCACTGGTGTGTTATTACAGATTTTTGAAAGAACTGCTTTGAAATCAGTAGAATTACCATAATATGGAAGTGAGGTAATGGAGTTCTGAATCAGCATAAAAACTGAAATAGCACAGGCTGGAATCAGCATTACTTCCGCTGCACGTAATTCTTAAATAATTTGTGATAATAAAAATTACTCTATTCCTTGCAGAATTATTTCATAAATGGATATGCCTGAGGAAGGGACTGAAGAAGGAAGGACTCTCAGCTGTCAAAATTGTGAGTATAAGTAGTGTTCAATAAGAATAAAATATGGAAGCCTTACGCATGGAACTTTGTCTTAGTACTTTTCTGGTAATACCAGCTATTTCACAGTGCATTGAAAGTTCACCAAGATATAAAGAGGTGCACCATACTAAAGGACAAATCATATTTATGTTGGTCCTATTTTGAAACCAGGCATTTTATGAAATAACTAAAACTTTTGAGGCACTTTGCAAAATGACTTGAATGACAGACATTCTATTACATTGTCTGTTTCACTCAGTTATTTCATGAGGTGCCTAAATGTTTCAAGCATTTCTTGAAATGACTATTACATTGCTATTACAGTCATAGAGCCTATAGCTAGGAATGTTCCATTGCAGTGTTTTTCGTGAAAAGTAAATATTTGCATAGAAAAGTAAGAACCTCAGGAGCTTCTTTCCAATAAAGATACTAATAAATAAATAAATAACAGAGCATGAAAATGATCTTTTACGTGTATTTATGTGTTTTGTTTTACTGTCCTAGATTTTCTAGGAACCTTTCCTACTCCCCGTTGCTTTCAGTAGGCCTTGTTATTTATTATTTTGGTCATTTCTCTCCCCTATATATGTGAGATCGAAGGAAAAATGTTTCTGTGGAAATGTTTAGCTTCTGGCCCCAGTACCTCTGGCTTCTTTTTAGAAAGACTTGGTTCTTTTAGAAAGATTCTTCTAAGCTACAGGAAATTGTTTCATGTTTTGTTGCTAAGGTCCCAGGCTTAGACCCATGCTTGCTACATGATTTGCTCCAGAGTGAGTCAGATGTCCCATGAGTCATGTCATGGTCTGGACTACTCCAGAGCAAGCTATGATGAGCCCAGGCTTCTGGATCTGGCAGCCTTGACCTTGAGAGAAAGAAAGAAGGGATCCATGCACTTCACAGTTCTCACAGATGTAGGGCTGTGGTTCCAGAAATAGGCCAGCTTTTGATATTCCCATTGGCACTTTGCCACTCTTTTAGTGTGTGAAACACAAGCTCTCATAAAAGTACAGTCCCTTTGCTTGGTTATTTATATTTGGTTCTAAATAAATAATATATATAGATCTGTGTATCGATACCATATTAGAATTATATATTAAGCCTAAAGTGTTATTATTAACAAACAACAATAGAAAACTATCATTCATGCTCAACTATAAATCAGTGGACTTGAAACTTAGAGAAAATACGGTTCTCCTCATTTTCTGAAATGTAAAGCTTGACCATACAGTCTTTTATGTAGTGAACTCTCAGGTAAATCAGAGACTTGGCTCACAGAAGCAGCAGAGTACTGCAAATTCACCTCATACGCTGGAATTTACGTCTGGTTCTACTTGACTCCCTGTTCTGACTGTGTAAGGCCAATAACATCAGGTTCTCCAGCCTCCTGCTTATATTGAAGATGACTAATAAGCAAAATACGGGCTCAGGGCATGCAGAAGTCATCTTTTTAATCTAAAAAAACAAATACTCAAAGCCACACCTGTTTCTTTGTGATGTAGAAAGTGGTTTAAAAATCATGTATTTTTGCATAAAATCGCTGTGAAATTTCTAATGGTTTTGCTCTTACGTTAATCCCACTGAAAATTGGTAGAGCTCTCCAGTCACTCTTCTCATGGGTCTAGTTTCAGAACCTTGCGTACAGGGAGAAGTAGTACTCCTTAGGCACACGCCTAAATGACTGACTGCCGTAGTGACACCTTATCCGTGCTATTTTTCCGTGGGGGAAAAAATCATCGCAGTAATGGTATCTGCTTAGACCCACTGAAGGGGATTTTTCTCAGAGCATTAATACCTTTAGTGGGATTGAGGGCCGCAGAACAAATGTTTGTGCTCGCTCTTTATGAAAAACTAAGACAGACGAGAGTGTGGAGATAGTTTTCCAGTTTATAGCATTACCTGGTTGAACTAATGTTTATTGTAAAATATTATATTCCTAGGGCTGTTTACTCTCAATTTTGAAATAGGAGCACGATTAGCTTGTGACCTCATTATAACCAACAGTTGCATTTGCTGTTTTGCATTTTTGTAGTTGGGACTAAATTGAGGGGGGAAAAAAAGCTGATCTCAAAGGGGAATGGGTAATAAATCTTGCAGACCATTAATAATCTGCTAAAGCCCACAGTGCTTCATCTTGTGTACTTTTTGCCAAATGGTTATACTCTCCCAGACATTTTCTAATTAGCCTCTTTCAATCTCCTTCTATCAGTTCTATCAGTTTCATTTCCCTGTACTACACTTAACACTCAAATTTCAAAGCTTGTATTTTTATGCTAAATGCTTCTGCTGCATAATTAATTTGTCTTAAAAGAGAGCGTGTATGAATACAACAGATTAATATTCTTCTCAGTCTTTCACAGTCTAAGTTTATTTTGGAAAATTGTGAAGAAAGCTTTTCTCACTCTATTTCTGTCCTTGAATGTAATTCCCTAGGCAATATTGAATCTTTTCTATGTAGAGGAGGGCAAAGACTTCAGCTGCTGCGGCAAACTCTCCCAGAACATCTCTACTGATGCTCTAGAATTCAGCGTAACCTGACTCTGTGTTTAAAGTATAAAGGTTATAAATAGCATTTCTGCAAGATCAAAGAAACCACAGCAGTGATTTTAACTGTAAACAATAAAGGCAATGCCAAATATGCCTAGTCTTCTGTAGTTTCCCCTCTACCTCAGTTTCATCCTACGTTTTTGCTCTTCTGTGCACAGAAGAAACATGTAAGTCTTGGTGTGAGGCCCGCTGAAGCAAAGGAGAGCTTTCTTTCTGATTTCAGTGACCCAGCTATCCCTTGTCATTCACGTCATCCTGTAAGTGCACGAGATCATTCTTTTGAAAGAAGTAAGTGGTGTGTCTATTGCTTCTCTACCACAAAAAGCGTGGAAATAATTTTCTGTTGTTTTACTTCTGAGTTGTTAGTTGCGTGAAAATTGCAGCTCCTCCTATTTGTGTCAGTGTCCTGTCTCATCGTCCCATTTCACCATTTGTTAGGTACTAAAGGTGACCTTTGCTAAAGTGACTTCAGGCAGCAATGATTCTTTGGTCTGGACTCAGTAATTGTGTGATTCAGTCAAAAGGCTGTAATCATACGACAAATGAGAAGTAATTAAATACCAGAATGATTCAATGACTCTTAACATAGGGATTTAAATGTGTTTTGTTGCATTGTAGTGCTTTAGAATATTTTATGTTACTTGCACAGGCAGAAAGTCTGTAACCCATAAAACAAGGAAGAGGCCTAATTGCTCTGTGCATGGATTATTTATAACTAAATGGTCTATGAAGGAATGAGAGTCCATAAGAAGAGTGCCACTGAGTTAAAACCAGTCTGTTTACCTCGTTTTAATTGGGATGAGAATATTAGCTCATAGGTTTCAGAAACATTGCATTATGAATATGATGCTTGCATTCTAATTTTAAAATGGAAAGACGAGAAATAAATATTGATTAAGAAACCTTGTGTATCAGGACTAGAGTCAGTATATGACAGATGAAGCCACTAGGCCTTGTGAGATCTAGATTTGTCTTATTTGTTGAAAAGTTTGAATTTACCGATTTACTTGGGAGGGGCGAGGAGAACTCAAGATTTGTTTACCATGGGATTTTCTTCATAGAGTAACTATGTCTACATACGGATTCGTGGTGGCATAACTAGGCACAATTCAAGTATGCAAAGAGCGTTTATGTCAGCATACCTCACTCTCTGCCCATTTTTTCCGTTGGTTCCTTTGTTGTCTCCCTTACTGAACCCATGGATCTCGAGCTCTTAGGACGCATGATTAAGCCTCCTTCTCATTCTCTCCTTGTCTGGAAGATACTGGCATAGGTTATACCAGTACGCAGTTTTTGTAGAATAATCTTGGCCAGAATTTGTTTAAAGTTGGCAAATGGGGATGTCGGGCATGCAAAATGCATTTAATTTTGTTGAACGTGTAAAATAATTCCCTCCTGGATTCCCTTAAGTGCCACAATTCAGCCCAGAGTCAAGTTTTACATCCAAGTTGTTACAGAAATAGTAATAACTTCAGTCATATAATGTCTTGAACAGCACTGTTATATGCACAATTAAAATCTGTCCCTAAGGTGATACTAAAATCCATTATCACCCTTGAAAGCTACTGTAGACACTTGACACTTAAATTGATACACCGATACGTTAATGCTCACCTTTTGCTAACCTATTGGTTAGTTAGTCTCATTTAATTTTCCCCTTTAGTGAAGCTATTGCTACTGGTCTACATGTAATTAATAATTTTCTTGATTCATGGTCCAATATGCATGCCTTCAAAATTGGGAAGCTTACGATGGGTTGTAAGGAAGTAAGGTTGTAAGGAAGTTGGTGTTTATCATACCGTCCACGGGCGCTATCCAGAAAAGGAAACAAAAAACCCCCAGACCCAAAATTGATGTACCGTATCTGTCTGATGTATATTTCGCGTGAACTAACATTCGCTACCTGTGACTGAAAAGAAAGAAACAAACAAAAACTACAAATGAATAGGACTGCAGAATGGGAAGAGCTATGCATTGTGAAAATTAATGGAAAAAAAATGGCACTTGCAGTTGAACTAGATGTAGCGGCAAATAGCTTGCTCTGTTCTGACAAACTGAGGGTAGAATAATATAGGAGATGAAGAGTAACCTTAATACTGGAAGGTCAGAGAGAAATAATGTATGTTAATTTTCTTAACAGCATATGTTGATTCTAATTTTAAACTGATAATTGGCAGTATAGCAGAGTCTGTGTTTAGCAATGACAACAATAAATGTGTGCCACATTCAGTTTAACAATTTTACCCATAATGGCAAGAAAGTGATGCTATTTAAAAAGCACAATGGAGGTCTGAATTGTGACTGGAAACGCTTTTCCTTAGTAAAGCAAGTCTTTTGTTAAAAATATCATAAAAAATAAAATGCTGCTTCAGTAGAGTCTCCTAAAAATGATATAGTTTGCTAGATGTAGATACTCAAATAGCTAGTAACTTTGCTACATATATATACTTACGCAGCTAGTAGTGCTCTCTCTGGAGACGCCAGGGAAGATAAAGACACTAAGTGGTTATTTTTCTTGGAAGAAATATTTTAGCTTCAGCAAATTGTCCACTGATATTGAGGGTTATCAGATGACATGTACCTTACCATACCTTAACTACCGCCTGCCTTGAAATCCCATTTCAATACTTTTCATTATCCTATACCTTAAATAAGACTAGAAAAACTGAAAACCCAGAAAAGATACAACGCTCATGATATGTGTGAAATGTGGTTATTTTTCTTCCATTTTTAATTAAAAATTGGTCAGGCTTTGAAAAGAAGCAAGCCCATGTACTGTTTTGAAGCTAACTGTAAGGTAACTACTTTTTTGTAATAAAACTGTTATTTGGCACTTTTATACGCGGTAGCAAAAGGCATCAGATCAACTGCTAACAGTTAACAGTAGATGCAGAATGCATTTACTAATCATGAAGTTCTTACCAGCTTTGTGTAGGCTTCAAAGATACAAGACCTACAACCGTCAACAACTACTGGTGCCTAGTCCGGCACCAGGGTTCCTTCAGGGTTTGGTTTTTGGTTTTTTTAACGTCATTTCAGAGACCCCTACCAGGTGGGGTCTCATAAGGAAAAAGGACTTTTCCTGCCAGCCAGAATCTATCTTTGACTACGTGCCCAGCGTAGGGCAACAAAGATGATTGAGGGATTGGAGCATCTCCCTTACGAGGAAAGGCTGAGAGAGCTGGGACTCTTTAGCCTGGAGAAGAGAAGGCTGAGGGGAGACCTGATTAATGTTTACAAGGATCTAAAGGGTGGGNCCAGGGAGGTTATGGAGTCCCTTTCTCTGGAGACTTTCAAGACCCGTCTGGATGCAGTCCTGAGTAACGTGCTCTAGGCAATCCTGCTTTAGCAGGGGAGCTGGACTAGATGATCTCTAGAGGTCCCTTCCAACTCTGGAATTCCGTGATTCTGTGATCTTAGGCACAGGTTGGGGCTTAAGAATCCACTCTAGGTCTTCAGCCATAAAGACAGGTACTACAGTAGGAAAAAAAGACCCTTTAAAGGGAAAGATCAGCTATGACGAGGGCATAAGTACAATCTTGTGTTCAAAACAGCAAAGATGGAAAGTGAAGCTGGAAGGCTTTAGTATGTGTGTCTGCATATGTGTCCCCCCAGTTTTTTGGTGTACGACATAACTGAATTAGCTCTTTCCTTACATTTCTTCAGAGAACCTAAATAGCTATTACATGACTCTTAGGAAACCCAGCTATTAATACAGCATCATGGATACTATGGCAGAACTCAAACTATTAAAAACAAGCTAAACAAACAAAATCTAGTAAGTAAAACTCCTGTTTCATTTATACTCTCTTGCAGTCTGTCTTCTGACCTGTGACTGTAGTGTCTGGTAGAAGTTCAAGATAAAAGTTTGTTTCAGGTAATAAAGTGCACTTAAATTTTCATAAGTCTTCATGTAAAAAACAAATCCTAAGCTGATTGACTTGTACAATTTATGATTCACCCTTAGTCACTGGAGCTTAGAGCAGAGAATATATTCTAAAAATGCCATGTTATCAGTGGATTGTCAAGTCATTTCTGATTTAGCCCCTGGCTCTAACCAGACTGTCCTGCTTTCTGCGAGAGTAATAAAAAGATAAGCCCTGAGAGGTATATCTGGAAAAAAAAAAAAAAAAAAACAATA
>VYZM01023232.1:35584-50213 GCA_013398915.1 Dromas ardeola
TTGGCTGTGAAGAATAGAAGCTGTTGTATCACAATATGTGAGGAAAACAAACCCAATAGAAATTACTGCTCCCAAACAGGACAGGAGTCTGCTGCACATCACAGCATATTACGTGGCTGTCGGTGGTCAGTTACGTTCTGTGCATGGGTTTTAGTGGAAATGAGTTCCATAGGCTTAGACTGTTCTAAAAGATGCATCAGAACATGGAAAGAAGCTCCTGTGCACTCATTCTGTATAAGGCACTTCCTTTCTTTCCACAAACTAGAACCCCATAAAGGGGGCGGGGAGGGGGCTCATTGTATTTGCCTTGGGAGGATCAAAGCTGTTGATTGAAACCTATCTCAGCTGGGTAAATTTTCGGTTTATAAAAGTTTGCTATGTTATGAATATCTGTGTCTCAGCTGGATACTCAGCATCTGTATGTCAAGAATCCTTAGTGGTAACCAATATCCTCACCTTGCCCCTTTGCACTGCCACTGAAATGTTTTCCTTTCGTTGTAAAGTCAGTGAGACTTTTACTTGGGTGGAATTTTGCGGTGTTAAAGAACGTAATCCTTTAGACGTGTTCCGAGTGAGCCTTTCAGAAGGGCTTCGATATTATGCAGAGGCTAAATATGTTTGGATGCAAAGACTGATACAGTTCTAACCAGTTTAAAATTAAACTACTTTGATTTATACAAAAGGCAGCCATTCTCTGTATTCTGACTTTATAGAATAGTTTACTCAGGTTGAAGAAAAGAAATGTTTGTTGGAGATAGATGAGAAAGCGCATACAGATAATCATCACAGGGATGGTTAAGAACATCCTAAAAATACCATCAGCTACTTCATACTGTCAGATTTTAGATCAATATGCAGGCCTGCAGTTACGCTTTAATTTTACTCCATTATCATCTATAGTAAATCCTTTAATATTTAAAAGAGTAAATATTAAAAAGTTGGAAAATAGTTAAGAAAAGTCAGAAGGAGTTAGGTTTTTTAATCTTTCGTATTCGTAGAAGGATGGGAGAGTCTTTGCCTCTTATGAAAGTAATTTTTCAAGTTCTGGGCAATAGGGATCTATGAAATACAAATTGATGGCTACGTGGTCTGGCTTCCAGCAGCTACGTTAAAACAAAGTTAGTAAAAGTACGTTGTTTTAACTTCTGTGGAAGCAATGGTTAATAACTGCCAGAAGGAAGTGGTGTAATGGCAGGGCATATGTTGTATGCCATTAGGCCACAGTATGAAAGGATTTGAAGATAGCAGTCATACACGTATGATAGGTCTATGTATGTAATTAAGAATTAGTTCTTTGCACCATCTGTGCTAGGCTACTCTGTATCAGCTTGGTGACTAGGTAGATGAATCTTTTGGGATAAAATACTTTCATCTAAAGCAAAGTAGTTGCTGTATTTTAAATCATGAAGGTAAACCCGTGAAGCAATCAAATTGATCTTTCTTTGCCTTTGGCTTCCAGTAATAATTTAAAACATTGCCAACAAATAGACGCCGCGTAACGTGTTTTTAATATATTTACTTTGAAACACGTACATATCACTGTATTGCATAAATGTCCTTTATTTACACATGCAATTTCACATTTAAATGGCCCCAGGAAATTTGAGAGTTTTTGTTTTCTGTTGCGGCTGTTCATTAATGCTTCAAGGTGTTGCTCTGTATTTTGTACACAGCCGCCATGGCATTAGAACGAGAATGTTCTAAAAATAGGGTAAAACAAAAAGAAGTGTGAGTGTTTTGGGTTTTTTTAGAGAGAAGCTAGTCTTTGCAGCAGATACAGACATTTGATACTTAACTGTTGTTGCAAAGCATCTTAACTGAGAAGCAGATGTTAATACTGCAAACCTCAGAGTGCGTGTGGCTGCTTAGTACCTTCAGGCTGGGTTGAGAAAGATCAGTGTTACAGAGAGGAAGGTCAAGTTTTTTAATCAGCTAAGCATAAGCCATCCAGAACGTCGGGGTCAACGTTGCTTATATATATATCAGGGTAAATCAAGAATCAGGCCCGTCTGCTAATAGAAAGAAAAGTTGTAGCTTTAGCAGCCAAATGGTATGCAAACAAACGGCCTAGATGTATTGAAGAGCACTGAGCATAAGTTTCTCTTTTATACAGTTGTTTGAAAGCAAGAGGGAATTCCAGAGCTCACTGTTTGAATTACAACTTTAATTTCCTCATTTGCTGTTATTTAGACTTAAAATGTTCTGAAGTAGTGATGAAAATAAAATTAAAAGAAAATGTTACTTGACAGAGACCATGCTAGGGCTTTTTTCACAGACTTGAAATGGTTTTAATCCTGATCAGATATTAACTTCCCGTTGAAACTCATAGAACGGCCTGTGTCATATATGGGATTATTTCTGTGCCAAAGAGCTACAGCATATTTTGCAGTGTAAGTCTGTACTAGCATTTTAGCTTGACCCAGGAGTGCATTTTTGAAGCTCATCTACCAGTCTTGCCTATTTACTGTGCTTTGGTTCACGTTGCGGATCGATCTTGGAAACTCAAGTTGCATTCCTTTTAGGTGAAACTAAATCAAATGTGTCTTTCTGAAATACATGTAACACGGCACCACTCAAAGGGGCATGCGCTCCTTGGGACCAGACCAGACCTGGTCTGAAGGAAAGCTTTCTGAAGTGTGTGTGAAATGGTCTTTGGCTTCTCCTCAGCAGCTCTTCTGCTCAGCAGCTCTTCTGTTACTGCACCGCACTTCCTGATTATGGAGACATTGCTAGAAACAGCCTGTACAGCATCTTCCCAGGGCTTTCTCCTTAGATGCCTTTGCGTAGCTATGATCTAAGACTTGCCTTCTACAGTAAGTTTGCTAAGCAGCCAGTCATCTGTTTAATCCGTTTTGGTTCTCCCCTTGAAAATTAGGAGGGGCGTTAGGAACCTGTTACAGTGCACAGAATGGAGCTGCAGTTACTGCTGGATTTAAGTAGAGTCTTCCTCAATATGGTCCAACTTTTCTAAAAATTTAACTTGCCCTCTGTGGGTGTAATCTCAAGATCCATGTTTCTCAAATCAGCAGAAAAAAACTTTTATTCTTTAGTTCCGTGTTTTGTTTGCCTTTCACTAAAAAGGGAACATTTTTCTTACCCTCTGTTGCATGATTTTCTTATACATTAGTGGCAGAGTTCTGAGCCTTTTCAAGTTCCGTGTGGTGAAAAGTCATTGCTAAGGAGAACTGAAGTCAAAAAGGGTCTTTCCTGACTTATTTGACTAAGTAATTGGCACAGGAAACATTTCTAATCAAATCAGGAACAACCTTTGATTGTACTCTACATCTGTGAAATAGGGAAAAAAGGAAAAAGGAGGGAGGAGAGGGGTAGATTGTAGCTCTTCCTCTCTTTTTAAGCCTGATTTTCAAAGAAGGATCTAAAATTGCATTTGAAGGTTGGGTTGATTTTTTTTTTTCCCCTTTCATGTGCAGTCTGAGAACTGCAATTTTACAGGCCTATTTAAAATTTGGTCCTGTAAAAATCAGCCCTTTGCTTTGTATTTTGGGATCTTCTTAATGTCCTCAGGCCGGTGAAGGTCAATCAAATGCCGCATGTTTCGTTCTTCCTTTAACACAGTTTGTTTATTGAGGTTTGACTTTCAGGCAAAGAAATAGATATTTTCTGATAGCGTTCTATCAGATGTAGCATGGGTCTCTGTGCAGGTTCGTTTACTCTAGAAAGACGGGTAAATTAGCTCCTGGGAAGATGTGCTCGACCTGGCCCTGATGCTTCTGCTTCACGATACAGCATACTTAAGGTCCATTTGGCTGTCTCTGACTAGCTAAGGTCTGCAATGCTCACCTGTGTTTTTCAGTCTCGGCTTTTTAATGTACAATACGTGGTGTAGGTTTCGATCACTCGTGGAAAGTGAATAACCTTAGGAACAATTACTTAATCTAGTCCCGGTCCTTTGCATGCCTGTAATTTGTTATTCTGAAGGTAAATTAATTACGCTTTTATGGAAGTGGAAATACCTGTTTCTTATTTTCTCCCTCTCTCCCCCTGAGGGGAGGGGGTGAGCAAATGGCTGGGTGGGAGTTTGGCTGCTAGCAAGGGCCAAGCCACCACGACAACCATGTATACTCGACCTTAGAGATCTGATCAAGAATTTACTATTTGTTCTCAGCCAATATTTCTTATGAACATGTGGCATGGTAAGTGGTAGATGAGAAATCCATGCTCAGCCCCAACTCCCACTTTTTTTGGTTCATGTGTTCTCAAGATACTCATGTGGCCTCAGGACTCGTCTGATATCATGCTGTTGAGATGAGTGATCATCATCAGAGGAATCATTTCTTCATTGCCAGTCCTCGCATTACGTTCATTTTTCTGCTCCTTAAGACACTCCCAAATATTTTTCTGCCCCTTAAGACACTCCCAGATAGGTTACAGACCAGCTGAAGTAACATCTCAGTTACTCTTTCCAGAGGAGCAACGTGGAAAGCTAGAGTAGCTGTAACCCCACACTGACAGTATTGATGTGTCCTCTGTGTCATACCAAGTGTCTTGATAACGCTGAATGAAGCTGTGAAGAAAAAAGTGGAAAGGATTTGAATGTTTGCGCCTCATCTCAGAGGAATGTGGGGCTAGTGAAATGCTCTTTTGGAAGATGTTACGGATTAAAGATCTCTGAATACTTTAGCCACTGATTTATTGCACCAAAGGGTAAAGTTTTTATCATCACTTACTCATCCTAGACATCAAATTAAAACAGACCATCTGCTCCACATCTGAAAGAAAGCATGTACACACCTACCATTCTGGGGTAGGTTTGCCTGGATTTGACTTGCTGTAGTTGGTTGAGAGGATGAGAATTCAAAACACGTATTGGTCATCATGCAAGGCAAGGCTGGACTTGGCTGTAATCTAGCATTACTGATGGTTTCTTTCCACTCGCCCTTGCTCCAACTGTTTGGTGAATATGAGAAATTGTCACTAATCTGTAAAACTTAGCTTTGAGGTGATCAGAAGAATTACCGAAGAGTAGTTCTTAAAGTTGATTCATTGCAAAGACTGACAGTGCTGCCATCGCTGTGGTTTAATAGATAATTCTTACTTGTTTGATCAAACCCAAGAACATACTTAGTTTTAAAGTCAGTGGAATTCTTCCTGGATGAGACTATGAAGAACATAGTGCTTATACTCACAGCACACGGGCAATAGAGTGGAACACCTCATAAGTGATTTGGCAATAAAGACTTATTTTTTCTTCACTAAATCTCCACTAGCAAAATTCATAAGCTGGTGATATCTACCTCTACACTGGAAAGTATTTATTGACTTTATTGACAATTTAATATACTTTGTCAGGTTTTGTTGGTTAGATCTTATTGATCCTGAGACAAGTAGGATTACTTTTGCTTCCTAAGCAAATGAATGTGCAAACACATTCTGATTTGGGGAAGACTGGTGCATATGGCTTTGTACTTCACTTCTAAAAAGCATCATAATGATGAATATTTAAGATAGAAATTATAGTATTTAACATACAAATATGTGAAAGGTCATTATGTGAATTTATTTTCTAAATTCTGGATAAATTCAGTGAGGCTTTTCAGGAAAGCATGAGCTGGATTTTATATTGAGTTTGGTAACCTCATATTCTCCTCTCATTTCTCTCGCTGCTAGAACTTGTGTCTTAATACTATGTATAATTTTGTAATTATTTTCTTTCAAATTAAAGCGTTCTTGCTTGATGTTGATATATTTGGGGGGGGAGGGAAATGAAAAAAATCCCCACTTCTGTGATTATAATTTAAATTTCATATTGCTGAAGTGACCCAAGATTTCACTGAGCATTGGATGAGGTTAAAACTGAGTGGATAACTCGTATCACTCAGGAGTAAACCCCACATTTAATTCCCTGTGCTGTGAGTTTTCGGTGGCCCACAAGAAAGTAAAAAATAAAAAACAAGTTCCACTGAAAGTCCAGAGAAATGGGTGTAAAATTTCCTTGTTATTTTTAGTTTACTCCTTTTTCTGCAGATGTCTCCCCAGCTGTAGAACACCTGAAAAACCTTGAACTACGTGTTCGTTATTTTATGGGCTATATTGAACATCAGCTGTCGTTGCTACTGCGATCATTTTTTTGTGTCAGTATGCTGAATTTATCCAAGGAATGCTCATATCAGCAGCGACAGTAGTAACATACTTGGGAGAAATGAGTGAAACAAAAGTAGTTGTTTGCAAAAATTAGACAAATGTACGCCTTGTTCCTCTGGCAAAGCTCTGCATTTCCGATTAATAATACATTTTTCGTGAAACAAAATATGTATTTCCCCAGGTGTTTAATCATCTAATGAATATAGAACTGCTTCGAACAAAGGAAATACCAAGCAGATTTGAAGCAAAACAGTGCTGGTTAATGTGTTTTGATTATAGGCTATGCACAAGTAAATATACATTTATTCTAAAACTTCAGCTACCTTTGATCTCATACCGTATGCGTACTGGAATTCAGATTGCTGAATGTTGAATCAAAAGCAGACATAAAATAGTTCTTTTGAATTCTCCTAATTCAGAGGCAAACCTATTTTTTTTTTTCTGGTTAATTCTTAAAACTAAGATAAGGTTTAATTTTGAGGGGAAAAAATTCCTACTGCCATTTTGAATGTCGTAAAAGAAGGGATAAAAAGAAATTGGTGTGTTTTGTGTGACCGCTATGGAAGGAACATTTGTGCACCTTGTCATTTCTTGTAGGTGTACCCCCAGATTTTCATGAGTTTTGGCAGCTGTCCTAGTGAAAGCAAGTCTGTTTTAATAAGTATTTGAAAGGCAACAAAGCACAGAACCAGCTTGGTAAAACTCTGTTGTTTCAGTTTTATTGAGGTTTGGGGATGACTTGGAAAACCTGAAAGTTGTCTCCTTGGGGAGCTAGTAATTTGACAGTTTAGATTCTAGGGAGATTCAGCTCTCAATATGAAGGACCTAATGCAGCTTTCAGGACCAGGAATGCTAAGCATACAATTGGTTATCCTTGAAACAAAAACATTTTGAATCTCTTCTGTGGACAGGAGTTGCTTCTGTGTTATTTCACATAACCTATTAAAAATTTCATGCCCGGAGAAAACACGTAGTGCTGTGTTATTTCCTTGATATAGTTCTTTGGAATAGCTTTTCCACAATTTTATGAAGCTGCCCACAGAAATGTAATAGATGTGTGAGAAGTTCTCAAAGGCAAATCAGCGTAGAGCTCTACCTCCTGTGTGCAGGTCTGTGCTGAGTCGTTAGTCAAGTAGCTGATTATACGTGATGTTGGAAACAGAAAATGAACTGTTTGGCAGCTGGGTGTATTGGTAGAGTCAAAGCATAGCACGCCTTGAAGTAGTAAATGAATGAAAATTCTCATCTGGAATGTGTCTGTTAAATCGTGACGCTAATACTGTGATAATGATGATGAGGGCCAAAATAGCTGACTACTGAACAAACTTAACACCTGATTTCTATCTGATTTTTTTATCTTTAATGTAGTGAACAGATTTTTAAGGAGTAAGCTTTCTCTCATAGCTGAAGAATGCATGGTTCATACCAACAGGATGATTCTTAGTGTCGCTTTGGTTTTGTAGTAGAATAGTTTCACCTTACCCTCATTTTCGTGCGTGTTTTATGTATTATTGGCGGACAAGTTGACCTTTTCAGTTCACATGCTGTGAAATGTTGCCACTAAAGATAGTTGATATCAAAACAAGTTATTTTCTAGATCTTATTAAAAATATTGAAAGATGAAGGATTTCTAATTAAGCTGCAGAACTGTCTATTATTAGAAACTTGTACTTAAAGAAAAAAAACAGATACTTCTTCCTTTCCTGTACCTAGGAAGACAGTTAGTGCCAATTGAACTTCTGAAATAATATGTAGAGTTCATCAGTGGTCACCACAAATGGTATTCATCTTCAAAAAACACCGTTTTTTGTTAGAAATTACTGTTTTGCTTTAATAATACAAGCTTATATCCCAGACTGGGAAAATTAGGTACATCCTTGCACATCTGCATTTGTTTTATATTAACCATGGGGTTGAGTTTCCCAGGTTTTTCGCCCAACTTCTTCAACTGTCAGTTTTATATACTTGCTGGCTTGTTATTTTTAAATGGTGTATCTTAGGATGTGACTTGATCTTATTGTGAACTGTGAAAACAAGTGTGGTTTTTTTAATCTGTCTTCATTTGATTAACTGATTTCTGTGAAAGGATGTGTCACGTGTTTTAAGGACAAATCATGTGTTTTAAGACGTGAAATAAGATAAAAGGGAATGTCCAGAGACCATATATAGGCAAAATATTTTTAAATTTAAAATTTTTCTCAACTGCTTAGGCAGTAAGTAGGATTTAATGCCATGAAAACATTTCCCAGCACTGAGGCAAACGTTTGATACCAAACTGACTACTGTGGGAGCATTACAGGGATTTTATTTTACTTTTCTCTGAAGCACTGGCAGAGGCAAGATAGCAGACTCTATGCACCAATGATCTGATAGGGTGTAGCAAATCTCGTCTTCCTTTGAAACTTTTCTGCATGCATGGCTATCAGAATGAAGAGATTTTAAAGAGCTGTAGGTGCTAAGATTTTTATCTCTTATTTCAGCTCTCTAATGCAGAGGTAAATTATTTTCCTGCAAGAAGACAGACTCCATATGTAAAGTTGAACATGGTAAATATGTTCTCTCAGATCTAAATCGCTGTTGGAGGACAGGAAGATAGGGTGAGTCAGAAAGTCGGGTTTTGTGTGGAATTTAAAGCCAACACGAGTATGTCCGTATGCTTGATACTAAGCAAGCTATTGCCATCTGGTCAGAATAACTGGCTTCCATAGACAGCTGGGGGAGAAGGAAATAGAAGCGAGTGAAAACTGGAAAAGCTACAGAAAAAACAAGCGGAGTCTTGGACGTTACTGGGCAGGAAAGGACATCTAAGTGCTGCCTGTATGGAGTCAGCAGGGTTTGTTACCGTGTAGTCTGTAATCAGAGGAAGAGAAGGAGGAGGGCAGGTTGGTGTTTCTTGCAGTTGCTAGTGTGTCCCTGGAAGAATGGCTTACGGTTTGCACAGATGCTTATAAGAAGCAGTCTAGAAAGAATAACTCAGTCATGAAATCTACATGTTCCCCTGCTCTGCCCCAGTGTTGTGGTTGGTAACTCTCCATAATTTCTACAGCTGTATGGAAATAATAACGTAGAAAGGGTTTTGAGCAAGTTGTTACAAATAATAGTCTGATGCAAACAGAAAACAAATCTCTTAATTACACAAATTTGCTCTTTTTGCTCTTCTTAATTCTTGTTCTAAGTAGTCTGGATTACTGTAACTCAGGTACATCTTTCATAAAGATTATAAACATCCCAATATTCAAATATTCTAAGAATACGCAAGGTATGGAGTTTGAAGCAAGCAATGCTTATGTAAAGGTTTAATGTTGTTGGGCTATTTGGGATAAAGCTGGGAGTACACAAATAGGCTTGGTAATTCAGGTAACCTGTGTATGGATTTAAGAACAGAAGGTCATACCTTCCAAACCATCTTCACAGTACATTAAAAGAAAAAAACCCACAACCACGTCATCCCAAAAAAACCTCAAAAATTCAAAGTTCAGTAGACTTGGCCAAGTCAGTGGGCCAGTTTAAGAGTAAACCGACACATCTGTGCTTCAGCTGGAATATACACTATTCTTGTTTACTAGTGCTGGAGTGTTCTGTTTTTTCAGTCTGTGAACTCATATTCTACACAGTGTCATTTGTCAGAAGTCCATTTCATCTTTACAGTCCCTCTGTTTTCCCACTTCCGAACTACGGTTCTCTCCATGCCTTTTATATGGGGAATTCTTGGTGATAAAAATAATACATGGTACGTCATGTCTTATGTTTCTGATTGGATTTTTTTTTCCGAGTTTTTAAATAATTACCTTTTGTTTTCATCCTGCGGAGAAATTATTGTACAGTTTCAGTGGTTTTTTGCCTATTGCTAATCCTACCGAGGCACTAAATTGGGGGGGGACGCAGTTTCAGGTAAAATATTCTGTGTTCTTCCTTACCCTTCAATTAATTAAAATATGATTATATTGCTCTCTGTTCAGTTTCTTAGTTAATCTAATTTTGTAGAGTTTAGAAGTCTCTTAATGTGAAATAGGTAGTTACGACTGCCTGCTTTCCTATACTTAAGTGCTGGGTCAGTATTGCAGGATTAGTTTAGAGATTTGCTTCTAAACAACTCTTGTTCCTTACAAAATGTCTTTTTTGTTTGCTTGTTTGTGGTTTTGTTAGAACATAAATAGGAAGGGGATCCTTCTGGGAAGTTTCTCATCTGAACAGAATTTGTATCCTAGAGCACAAGAATGAATGCTCTTTATTTTTCTGAAGGCATGAAGGACATTGGGAGCTCCTCATAGGCTTTTTCTTTTCTGACAGCAGTCGTTGCTGTTTGGCTGTGTGAAATGCCTAGCGCAGTAGAGCTGGAGCTCTGAAGTGCGAGGACATTCCAGGAGGATGGATAATAAATAATTTCTATAAGTTGAACTGTTTGAAACCTAACACAGCATGGAGCTTAACGTTAGAAACAGATTTATCCCTAATTCTAAGGATAATGGCACTCTTGGAAAGTTTTGCTGTCCAGGAGCTCCAGTCTGAGACGTGTAAGGGTTTATGTGGAGAATAAGCAGTTTGGACTTGGCCTTCGTCCCTTGGACAGTCTTCGGTATTATTCAGGAGTGTTAAGAGGTAGATGGATTCAGAATTTAATAAGGATTTGGAAGATTAGTAGATCTGTTGCTAGAGGGAAAAAAAGTCATCTAAAGTCACAAAGCCATTATTAGATAAGGTGCTGGAATAGCTTCTGAAAAAGGCTCTTGCTGTTGCATATATTTTTCTTGGAACTCAGCTGATGCACACAAGGTTTGCTATGACTAATAGGATCGCCACAAAACAGAGTACTGACATTTTTCTTGTAATTTAGTGAGACATCTTTTGATCCACGATCATCCCTTAGCTGAGGGATCACTGCACAAGGCTGAAAGTGAAGGACGTGCTCTAAAAAGATTTTTGGTCTTTGTGACTTATGGAAGGTGGATAGAATATAATTCCTTTGCTCATTGAGGCTGCATATTTTAGTTTTATCTCCTGTGTTTCTAGGCAGTGTTAAAAAGGTGTTATTTGCCGCAAATTTGATGGCAGCAGAGACTCAACTGATTAGTATGGATCTATATAAGGTTTGTAAAAAAAAAAAAAAAAATAGAACAAAATTGAAAATAATTATGTGACAACCTTTTAGACAACCCGATAAACAATCTTAACAAAAAAGGAAGAAACTAAACTTCCCTTTTAATATCATAGAATAGTTTGGGTTGGAATAAAGGCCATCTAGTCCAACCCCCCTGCAGTGGGCAGGGACATCTTCACCTAGATCAGGTGGCTCAGAGCCCCGTCCAACCTGACCTTGAATGTTTCCAGGGATGGTGCACCTACCACCTCTCCAGGCAACCTGGGCCAGTGTCTCACCACCCTCATGATAACGTGTTTCTTCCTTATATCTAGTCTAAATCTACTCTCTTTAGTTTAAAACCATTACCCCTTGTCCTATCGCAACAAGCCCTACTAGCAAGTTTGTCCCCGTCTTTCTTATAAGCTTATTTCAGAGGCGATTCCTCCAGAATAACGGTAAGGCATGCTGTTGGATAGAGTAAACCATGGAAGCTTCTTGGGCTGTCTCACAACTTCTGAGGATAAAAAGGCAAGCAGGTTCAAGACTACTGCATTACACTCCAGGTCTTGTTAAGGGGAAAGGGGAGACGCAATATACAGAGTTTTTCCATACTGGGAACTTACCCAACACACCTCATTCTGATCCTTACCACCGACGGCATCAAGTTACTTACCTTCTGCTGCACGCCTTTGCTTTCTTGTCAGGTGGAATCACTGCAATAGAGAATTTAGGCAAAAGATGGTCTTAGTTTACTTCATTATAATGTTTTGCAGATTTTTTTAATCTACTTTACACTTTTATCCTAGGCTGAATACTAGAGCTGGAATATATCTAAGGTAGTAAATCTAGATGGAAATGCTGTACTGCACATAATCAAAGTATTTTTAGAAAAACAGTCATCGCTGCACTTCTGCGAAAAAAAATTAAATGGAGCCTGTGAAAGAAAATGCCTGATTGTGCTAATTGGTACCTTTTCCTTGTAATGCTTAGTAACTCTAGTTTTTATTTTTATTTTCAAAACTGAAAGAACAGTTGGCTGTCTGAAGTGGTCATGCAGTTACTGCAAGTTCACGTTGCCATGCTGGGAGATGCACAACTGACCAGTTCAACATTTAACTCTGCATTTATGCATGTGATTATTACAACGTGTTGTTATGGCGATGTCAGTTTGGCACGAGCGTACATCTATTTCAAAAAATAGTTAGCAGGTTTGTTAACGTTTTCAGAACACGTGCTTTTGCTGGATGTGATTTTGAAAGCTTTCATGAAATCTAATGATGAGCTACCTTTTATGGGAGAGAATTTCTTTCACTGAAAAGGGAAAGGTTTAGTGTTTCTCTCGCACACAAGGACATTCTCGTTGGCAGAATTTCATGATCTCTGAATTAGTCCTTTAACACAACATTCATTCCGATAAATTCATTGTTTCTGTACCCCTCAGGTAGATTATGAACCCTGGCAAAATACTGGTGTTTTTTGATTTTCCTGGAGCAGAAGCACAGCTTACCCCTGTCAGAGGGGTTACAGCAGAACAGAACCATGACTTTTGTCCCCCATATAAGGACAGGAAAATATTTAACAGCTCACATCCCATTTTCTTGTGCGGACCAAAACAACCTTGTCTCATTACAAGAGCAGATGTTTTCTTCATCAAAGCCCCATAAATGACCAGACGAAGCCTCTTCTTTCCATGCTTGGTAAGTACCAAGGTCAGCATTTGCTTTTTCACCATTGGTTTAGCAAAACATTGCTTATAATTAGCAGGTGCCTAAATCATGCTCCATTACAGTTTATCTCTTGCTGTTGCTACACCATTGAACAGAAGGAGCACTTGAGTGTCTGTCTTGTCTTTTCCAGCATAATTAGCAGCATCTATGAGCTTTGACTAATTCTTACCACATATTTCAGTAGTCTGAAACGTTTTGCATTTGTTGGTAACATAAAGGAACTGTAAAGTTACTGTTCAGCCCCCATGTATATCTTTTAGAAACCCAAGCAGTCAGGCTTGTTAGTATCATGTGACAGGTAGCAGTAAACCACAGCTCTGATTTTTAATTCCCTAAAATTCTATCTATTTATTTATTTAAGAAAACTACCTAAGTCTATTCTTGTAACTGATGCCTTGCTTTTGCAGTAGGTGAAGAGATGTATTTTAAGAAGTTTATCCACATAGGGTATAGTTAATTATTATTAAGATAAAGTTTTCAGTGTATTGGTTTTGTATTTTTATCTCTGATTCAGAATCCAAGTAGCCAAAATGATTAGAAATCACTGACTGTGCCCAGTTATTTGTATGATTCAATATTGAACCAACTAACAAGATCATATTTCCTTGGTCCCCCACTTCTTAATTATGAGTCTTTAATTCCTTTAATGAACTTCAGCCAGGCAAGCAGAGCTAGCTTACTGGGAGTAACATCTTCTCACCCTTTACATTTGTTACCTTCTGTGAAACTGGAAAAAGGCACTGTGGTAACTCCAGTCTGCTTTAGGCCTCTCTTAATTGGTTTTCTGTGAATTTTAATGGCAAAGCTACTCAGATTGCTGGTCTGAGTCGTAAATGGATCTGGGATGATCACTCATGATCCATTCTTTCTTAACATGATACTGTCCCCAGTGTACCTGCTTGACTTAACACAGTGACTTCAATTTCCCATTAGTGCTGACAGCTTCGTGTTAAAAAGTCCTCTTCAATTGGGACCAAAGATAGCAGACACAAAGCGCAAAAAATGATCTTCATTCCAAACTCCAAGAAAAATACTATTAGCATAGAGGGGAAAAAGACCTTGTCTTAGACTGAGCCAGAAAAGTTTGGCATCTAGCCCTAGTTGGGGATTCTAGTTATCTGAAGTGCTGTGTGCCTCTGGAATAGTCCAAACGGCCCTTCCCTGCTTGAGTACCTCATGTGAGTGTAAGTGGGATTCTGCTGGTGCAAAACACTGATCATAAATCCTTGCCTGGGAGAGGCAGTGGATGAGCAGGGTCTCCAGAGGCTGGAGTTACCAGGTCACGGTGGTACTTGGCTATTTTCCCTGGAGATGCAGTGAAATCACTTAGTCTCCTGTTTATCGTGGTCCCCAGATTACGGAGTACCCCTCAATTTGTTTGCTCTTCACCCTGCTGGCATCCTGAGACGTGTCATGTAGAGTCAGAGAGGCCGCTTGTTCATCTCACCATGGTAACCCTTACCCTTTAGCAGGCCTAAGAAAACAATACCTTTTTTCCTTCCTCCCTGGCTTTTAAAACAGTTTCCCAGCTGGTTGCCTGTAAAACTTCTGCCGTCCTGGGCATCTGGCTTGGTATGTATTTATATCTAGTTGCTGTAAAACATCAGGAGGCATTCCAGCTACAACGTGGCTGGATGTCTGGAAAACAAGACCATAAGACATTTATAAATAAGTCTTGTGCAGCTGGCTGCCGGCCTTATTTTCAAGCATCTTCCCCCCC
>VYZM01023232.1:50257-77183 GCA_013398915.1 Dromas ardeola
TGTTATGGAAGTCAAGATATCCATTAGGAAAGGTTGCCTTTTAAAAACCCCCTCGCCAAAAAAAACCCAAAACCCAACAAAATTCTGAAAGCCCCAAACCAGGATATTCTGAGAATGTGTTGTTATTGTTTCTTTGTTATAACCAGGCTGTATTTGGCATGAATTTAGATATGTTTTATCTGAGGATCGATGGATGAAAAAAAAAAATGAAATATCTGAATGCATAAAAGGCGGCGGCACAGGAAAATCTAATTATCTTCCCTTTCAGCTCACAATCCCCAACTAATTGGTGTATAAAGCTGGATTGGCACAAAGAAAGGAATTTCAGACCATATCAGTTTCCTGATGTTGAAGAAGAGGGGGGCTTTCCCCCCTTTTTATTTCTACGTATTACGTTTCCTATGAAGAAAGAGTTTAAATTCCAAGGAGAAAACTGTATTTTGCCCTCAAATAGTTGCAGCAGGAAATTTTTTCTCAGGACAGAGCTCCATGCAGATTGTGTTGTTTATTTATAACTGCCGAAGGAGCTCAGTTCCTTAATACCGGCCCACCACTTGTTTGAAGTTTGCAATAAAGCTTCCCTGTTGAACAGAATGGCTGTTCAAAAGCTAAATGGAACAGTAAAAGTTGTCTTAAAGGCATGGGGCAAAAAAACGAGTATTTTTTTTTTGACCTGGTGCTATGTCTTAGAAGCATTCTCCATCTCCCACCCACTTCTGCCCACTTCTCTCTCTTCAGCTCTTTCTCTTTTCACCATAAATTGCTGAGTACTTCTGGGTCTTTCCAACAGTTTGAGGGTATTTTTAAAAAAATTTTTAAAGCAGTCTGTAGTGTTTTTGCAGAACAGAAATTAAACTGATGGCAGTTTGCATTATTTGCTAGTGTTTTCAATCTGGACGTATACCAGTGTCCAGTGTTTGGGTCCGATTGGTTTCAAGCAGCCAACTGTCTTAACTGACTGGATGCTCAAGCGTAATCAGGCTGATTATGTTCAAGCAGTTGAAAGTTCCGTGCACAGTGAGAATCAGGATAGCAATTATCTTCTAAATTCCTTTACACGAACCACAGGAGGTGCTTGTGCTCAGGACTGGAGTCCTGGGTAATTTGTATCGTCAACCTGGTTCTAGTTTGTTTTCTAATGTGTTTTGGAAAAAATTCAGCCTGTAAACGATTGAAGGAGTATTTTTATGTTAATCCTCAGACTGCTGTGAGTAGGAGTAGGAGGTGCGTGTGATTTCAGACTTATGAAGGAAAAAAAAGTCAAGTAGTTAAAATTGTGAGCTCTGAAAATGCAAGACAAATGCTTATCCTAGGTATTCATTTAAACCAGGTTCTAGTATATCCCAAGGAATAGAAATGAACCTTGGCAAAGAGAATTAATTTGCAGGTAAGACACAGGAAGAAAGGGTAGTGGCTACAGTAGTGTTTTCTTCTTTGGTCATTAGGGTAGACTAAACTCTTGCCTCTTACGTATGGTACCATACTCCTGTTGCATCTCTTACTGAGTTTTAACAGTGTTGCCATCCAAAAAAGATTGGATATGGAATGGTGGGGAAATGGGGAAATAGAGGACTGTTGTATCAAAACTGAGAGCTTGGGAAAGAGGCAGCCTGTGTATTCTAATTGCTAACAGTACAAAAGGCTTGGAAGGTGCCTGAATATTAAAGGTATGGGATTACGTTAAACTTTTTAAACACTTGTTTTATTGGCCTTTGAATACATGTGATATTTCAATAGGTGTTATATGTATCTTTTTAATCCTTTGCCTTTTATCTTGAAAATATATGTTCTTAAGAAGGCGAGTTTGTAATGGCACGTATGTATTTGTTGCAAGGAACGTGCTATCAAAACCAGTAATTTGACATTTTAAATTCATTATCTTTGTTTTCTAGAAAATACGTGCAGGCAGAAGAGGTAAAATCTTGCGGGCCTTATCAGGCAAAACTGTTCATGTTAGCAGAAAAATGGCTTGAGCAAGGGCTGAAAGAAAGAGCTAATTAATCATTATTAAATTCACAGAGGTGATGACAGAGGTGCAAATTTGTTTGTTTTTTCTTTTCTGCAGTTTGGCTTCTAGGTGGAGAATTGTTTGTCCAGTGTTTATTAAAGTTTTTATACAAAGCAGAGGACCATCAATAATAGTGCACTTTTTTTCGGTACGCTGTCTAGCTTGGCTGTTGTTAGAAATAGATTAGATAAATTAGGAAGTTCTTACTTCACATGCTCCCAGTCTGGAGGGAGTATGTCTGTCTTCATCTTGGCGGTGGGCAGTAAGGTGACTTATTAAACACCTGAGGCTGTTGTGTGGGGGTATCATAGGCTGGATGTCACAGGGATTCCTCTGAGCAGTGCTGAGAATAAGAAAAGGAAAGCAGAAATTTTTTATCATCTTGAGACTAGACTTAAAGGAAGTACATGAATTAACCACATCTGAAATAGAAAATCAGTTTATGCTTAATCAGCTTAACAAAGGGCTATCTAAAAAAAAAAATACAGGTGTAAACGTTGTTTATTTTTTTTTTTACTCTGTTTCATTTTCCTTTTTCCAGCAGAAGATCTAAACCGGTTGTTTTCATATGGTTAAAATGTAATTTTTTTCCAGTCGGAACTTTAAAAGGGTATAATTTTTACAGTTTTCTTGGAGAGAAATATTCTTTTCATAAAGGTCACACGCAAATGCTATGAAGCACTGAAGTCCCAAATGCATTTGAATGAGTACGCTGACATTCCCATTGTGTGTGTAGATTAAATCACAGCCACGTCTTCTGGCTTTTTTTAGTTTTTGTTTTACTAAAAAGGAAAAAAAAATGTTTAAGTTAGATGCGTTAGAAACCATAGTAGATGCTATTGCTGAGGCTTTTTGCTAAGTTTGTTTTAGAGCTAGGTGTTTTGGCTTGGTATTAGCTTAGAAATTTTACTGTACCGTCACATGGTTTGAACCACTTGGACTTGGTTCACTTAGAATCTGATGAAGTTCAATCTCGACACAAAGCTTAGATAACTTTAAAAGGAAGAAAAAACCAAAAGAAAATCCAAACTCTGCTTTTTGTCAATACGTCTTTATGATCTGTCCTCTACAAGGAGCACGTGCTCCTTTTATAACGTGGGATTATAGACAATGGGAGAATTGTTCTGTTGTCTGGCTGACCATATAAACAGCAAGAGATTAATGAAGGCATGTGACAAGTTGAACAAATTTAAGACAGTGATTTTTATTTCACAGTGCTTTCAAGGTAGCACTTCAGAAAGACTCTGAAGTCTTGCTCCAAAGCCTCCTGATGCTGAAAAAGTAGATTTCTTGAGAAGCTTGAACCAAGCCCTAATTCCCTGTTTTCTAGACTGTTCTACATGTGTTTTTCTGATCCTCCCTGTTGATGGAAAGTTGCTTGGTAACAGTAGATGATGATTGGTAGTACGGAAATTTTGCTGGAAATATGTAATTTAAACATTATCTTTTAGTAGACACAGACTCTTGCTGGTAAATATTAGTTCAAAGTAGAGATCTATCTAAGTACAAGAAAAAGTTATTCATGATTAACAGCGTGCAATGATGCCTCCTGTAAATTGCCATTGATTACACTGAGGATTATATGCTCCGCTGCCTAATGATTCATAATGCAAATATGAGAAGTGAAGTGCGTATGTATTATTTCTTGTATAAATACATTTTCAAGTAAATGATAGGCAAATTCTCACCCAATCAATTATACTTTCTGAACAATTACATTTGAAGGCATTTGTCCAAAATGTTTCCCTATGAATTTCAAGTGCATTAACTATTTTTGGTTTTAGTTCTCTAAAATACGTGATACTCAACATGCAGCTAAAAACCAAAACATCTGATATGCTGTAATAAAGTCAGCTTTCACAAAGATGTCACAGATGAGAAGCGTTCCCTCTCAGTAACTATCAGTTACCCTTTTTGTAGTTGGTTGTGGTTAATATTTGTGAATCTGTAGGTGTGATTAGGAGTGCATAAATCTCAGTGTTTTGAGTGAGCTGAAGATTTCCAAAGATATACCAGAAAAGGATCTGATTTAATGTTGTCCAAAAAAACCAAAGTCACCGTAGAACAGTTTTTGTATGTTTTTTAGCTCATACCTATCATCAACCACAAGTTCAACTTGTTTTAATGGGGCATTCTGCTGCAGTTTTGCGTTATCTTAAGTTCACCTTCCTCACCTACTTGTATTTCCGATGGGTCACTTGTCTTACTAAAAATTGATTTCCCACGGTCCTCTTTCGTTATTTCTCAAACATTATTTCTCTCTCCTAAGCATCAGTGACTTCTTCGACTTGGGGGTGGCCATCTATCCCAAAGCTTTTTGGTTTTGCATTCAGTGCAAGTTTAATTCACTAAGGTCAGAATCATTCAACGGGGTACCCCAACATCTATAGAAAGAGCACTCCACTGCTCAACTTGGAAAAAACCTCCCCTCCTTCCAAGAAAATACCATCTGAAATTGTTTCCCTGCACAGAGCTTGTCGATATGTTCTCCATCTTGCTTGACAGCTTCCAGCACTCTTGGTGAGTAACACAAATGCGGTGAGAATACAAAGTACCCTGTGTTCTCAGGCAAAAAGACACTGTCAAAGACTAAATTGTCAAAAGAAAAATTGTTAAAACATGTTGATAAGTAAAACAGCAACAATCCTAACGACCAGATGGTGCTCATAGAAAACTTTAAAGAATTAATCATTTTGCTCTGTAGGCTGGTAGCAAAAATATGTTTGCTATATTTAAATGAAGATACTTCACTGAAGAGTTTCAGAGTAATTGGAATTTTCTTTAAACTCTTTGTCAGAATGGTATTGAAAGAACTGTAGATGATTCAGAACCAGGTCACTTGGTTCAAGCATTAGGCGATGGTAATTTAGAGAGCCAGCTGGAACAGAGGTAGAAGAGAACTCAAGCTTAGCTGGGAAAACAGTCACTGACAACTCCATGGGGTTTTGGTAGGGGTGGGTTTTTGACAGTTTAGTCTGAATCCTCCTCCCTTCCCTGTCTTTCCTGTTGAATATTTTAGCCCTTGTGGCATCATCTGGTGAAGTGTTTGATAGAAAAGAATTAAACAAGACTGTGCAGTTTTATGGGAAAACTTAATATATCTTAGTATTTTTTAAATTATTGTTACAAACCCTGATCTCAGTGATAGCCCCAGTGGTTTCAGTAGAGCCGTGATTCTTAGCTTTAAGAATCCTAACTATTTATTCACTGTTGCTTTAAGTATCAGATTACAGTTTAGATGGCTGTGAAAAACATTTTCATGCATTTTCATGCTTTCTGTGTTTTCAACTTCAAAATATATTTAAAAACTCATGAAACAATTGCTTCAAAGTTCTCCTACAATAGTTTGGATGCCTACTTGGTAAAGTTTGTCTCTTCCTGAGCTTTATCCTGTGTGCTGTTATATTTTGTAGAGCTTGGACAGAGTCTTCTGTTGGCTTGCACTCTCTTGCTGTTGATCATTTTATTTACTGCAATTTAAAAAAAAAAAAGGAGGGGAACGAAAATGAGAATATTGTGTTTGCACAGTCTGGCTAAATGACCTGGTGCATATTCCCTTCTTTGCAGTGCTCTCACTTAGTCTACTAACAGTAAGAGACACTAGTCATAAATACTTATTTTAGGGTTTTATCACAGAGCCATTGCTATTACTTTCATTTTATATTTCATTTTTAAAACCTTCGTATTTCTGGTCCCTGTTTGATGGAGAAATGTATATTCTTATATTCAGAAATTAAAACAAATCCATGCTGTTCCTGAGCACGGGACTAGGAATGCTCCAGTGATCTCCTCTGGATTTTCCTCATCATTCTGGATGAGTTCTGCGTAGAACGTGTAAGATGTGCTCATTGCAGTCTGGTACTTCAGCTTGCTGTGAACTCTCCGTTCACAGCTGTGATTCTCTGATTCTCCAGTTGTAAATTCATCTTTTCCAGTATTGTGTTGCCTGCTAGAGCCATAGTAAACAAAGGATAAGGTTTTCTACTATTCTAAACAGGCAGCTCCCTTCATTTTTTTCTGTCTTTAAACTGACACAGTTCTACTATAAAGCTTTTTCAGAGAGAACATTTTGTCGATACATACACATAATTGCATAAATATAGTTTGTCTCCACAGAAAACATAGCATTGCAAGCTGTGTGCCTGGGGTACTCTGAGAGCATTATTTTCATCTTGAAATGTGTGTGAGAGTGATTAATTTTATTAATAGTGTCAGAAGAAATATTTTTAAAGAGATTATTAAAGACAAGTATTAACAAAAGTTTGTTGCGATTGTTACCCTGTAGTCAGGGTAACATTTTCAAAGATGTTTTGTGTAATGAAGCCCCTCATGCTTGTCAATAGTAATAGAGTTTTTAATGACGGTTCAGCCCCTAAAGATCATTTGGTCTGTCCATTGTTTAATTATGGGAATAAAATTATGCCTACCCTTACCTATTTGTGGATTTAGGAAGCAATGTATGCTTTATGCTCATGATTCTTCAATGTCAGCAATGTAGTATTAAAGGCAACGGAGAATAAACCCCAATTAAGACCAAAGAAAATACAAACAAATAAAAACGGTAGTATGTCATTTGTCTGTTTGATTGCAGTTATGTTGAAGTATAGATTTATACAACCAGTGAGAATATATCAGCATAAAACTAGGCCAAAAGAATCAGCTTAAGGAGAAAGAGAAGCTTATTTTTTCCCCTTACATTTAGCGTTTGTTGCTCTTCCAGTTTCTCTTTTTGCTTTTCCCATGTTTCCTTCTTGTTTTGTTCTTCCTTCATTCTTCTGTTGTCCCATTTTCGACTGAAATCAGCGAACTCTGCAACGTAATGGAAGATACTGTTACATTTTTCTCAATGAAAAAAGTAAAAACCAACAACAAAACACCAACAACCAACTTCAGCCACATCACACTTACCGTCCTTTCAGTAGTGAATGTGTGTGTCTCTAATTCACTCTTGCACAAATTGCCGGGGGCGGGGGGAAGGCATTGGTTGATCTTCCTTCCTTCTTCCTTTTCCTCAAAGGAGAGGCCAACAGTATTTCTGATAGATTTACCCTTGGAAGACAGATGAGACCATCCAAAGCTTTCTGGATTGGAAATCAATGTGCATAAAGCAAGGAAAATGGGCAATGTTATCAAGCGAATACTTTGCACAGTCAGTGAACTCCAGAAAAAACGGGCCATTTTCCTGTCCCTAGTCAAGCTGGCAAACTCCAGCATAATTAATTCAAACTGTTTCCCAACTTCCCTTTTAAAGCATTCCCCTTTCTGCCACAACACACAGTGTTTGTGCTTGCCTTACAGTGGTCCCAGCTGTGTACTGATTAAATTTAGTGCGGTGTTTGGTACTATCCAGTTATTTTTTCAGAAAGATGGTCGGCAGTAATATTTTTTTCTCTGTGTTTGAAATGGTTAACCGCACCTCGTGTGCCAAATTATTAATCTTTCTTTTTTAAAATTTACCCTGAAATTCCCTCGCATTGCTACAGTGAAGTTCCATATTGGGAAGTGTTTAGGGAAAATACTTGTAGCTAAAGGCATTTAACTAAATCCAGTCAAGCTCTTTGGTGATGAGCAAGCCCAGCCAATTCTAGAACAGAGCATTAGCTGTTCTTTTGCATCAGGGAACGTGACTTTTGCATCAGGAACACTTTGTACCAATTGATGGTGCTTTTTAAGTATGAAAGTGGCTATTCTAATTCTTAACTAGTCTGTCCTGGCTTTTTCCATGTGTAGAATGTAATTATGTTTATTTGGAGGACTCTGCCTAATGTCTGGTAGGTGAAAACGTGTAGGTGGAATCTTGGCCCTATTAAAATAGATGAAAAGTTTCCGTTGCCTGGAATGAAGTTAAAGTTTCGAACTGTGGTTTTGTACAAAATAAGCTAAGAAGCAGCACGTAAAGTTCATCACTTGTGGATGTTTCTTATCTCAGATGTAAGTTGGCATAAGAAACTAAGCCTAGACTGCTCAGTTTCCATGGCTTAAAATCTTCTGGCCCTGACACCATCGTCAGTTCTCAAAGCAGCAAAAAAGGTACCATTTGAGTCAATGAAAAATCTGGATAGTTGTAGAAAGAATCAAGTGTAAATCTTTAGAAAATATTCCTTTCGGTCAAATTGAGCTGGATTTCTTGCCACTGGAGCTCTCATTCTGTATCGGAAAATGTATTTCTTTCTTTATGAGAGCTAAGAATTTAATGAAAAGAGATGCCTTGGAGAGGAAGCGCTTTCATTAGTGCAGAAGTAACTGCAGGTTAATTTTAAAGGTCTTTTGCAGCCAAGTTATTTCAATCTGCCAGAAAATTTACCTGGATCTATACAAAGATATTACCTGTTCACACTCATTTAAATAATAGAAAGTCACACTATTTTCTTACTTAATCTGTGGAGCGACATTAGGTTTAAATTCCTAAAAGTATACTGCTGGCTTTACGTTTGTACATTATACAGGAAATTAAAGCTACCACAGGGGAAAGTTTTGGGCTGTTCTCCGTGAAAACAGCGTTGGTCATTCTCTGTGGGACAGAGAAGATTTTAAAGCTAAAACCAAGCTCTGCCCTTTCTCAGTAGTTTTTCTCGAAGTCACTGTCCCAATTAGCTTGAAAAATTTATGGGGTAATATATAGATAACTCGTTAACCTTTTTCCTTTGCTTGTAAATAATGCCGCGATCAACTTCACAAATTGAGCTCCATTCTCAGTTTATCTTCTGTTGTCAAAAGAATTTAAAATCTGCCAGATGGAAAACAAGCCAGGAAAGCACACTTGGCTTATTTTGTCTTGAGTATCTAATAACTTTCCTCAGTCTGCTGGCCATGCCATTCTGAAATAATTTATGCTTGTTTTTGCAATATAGGGCAATACCGGTTGATAGTATACCATCTTGTCATCCATTTCAAAAACATTTGTGACTATTGACAGCTTGAGAGTCTTGAATTTTGATTAAGGAATTGAAGTTTGAAATTACTGCTTACTACGTCTCTAAAATGTTCCATTACAGGTACCTTTCCTGCGCTTTGATTTTTGTTTCCTTTAATCACTTTCACCGATTAAAGATAAAAATGGGAATCAAGCATTAAGGGTTATTAGGAAAGGAACAGAGAATATGAAAATTCATGCCCACATCTAGAATGATGTGTGCAATTTTAGTATTTTTATCTCAAGAAGTGCATCAGAAGTATGGACCAGCTTCTCCTATGTATGTAGGACATATATATGCGCCTGTGTGAAGAGACTTTTACGCATAGGGAGCGGGAACGGGGGATGAGAAAGGGAGTAAAGAACAGAACTTGAGGGCCAGTCAGGTGGGAGTATTAGAAGAGGGCTAGTAACGTGCTAAGTCCAGAAATTGGGAGGCCATTATGTCATTCAGTATGTCGTTAAGTGAGGTCATTAATTTGTCTCCCAAGAGACAGATGAACAAGAGGTGAGGTTAACTTTTGTAGCTTCCTGTGACTCAATGAAAACAGGATTTCATCAAAGCATGCACATTCCTTAATGAGCCTGAGGTTCTAGCGTGTCGCTTGTTTCTTCATATTTGCTTCTTGGGTCAGTTTGTTTATTTTGTTGCAGTAATATCTCAAGACGTAAATAGTCAATAGAGATGAATAATGCAGAGATGGCCATTATACCAGACAGTTGGTAACAGAGCTGATAGTCAACACACAGGAATGAATGAGGAGCTGAGTAATGATGAGGAGAGAACTAAATAATAAGGGAGAAAAATGTATTTTCCCCAACTAGTACGCACAGTTCAAACCCATGGATACATCAAGGAGGAAAGCGAATCTTTGGGTATTTTCCAGCTGTTGCTCTTCTAATTTCGGAGATGCATCTGACTGTCTTCACCCACTGTCTATATGAAAATACTGTATCTAGCACCAGCAGAAATCTTCCTTGCTTATGTTAAACACTTGTGTAAAAATAGTCCATATTTTATCTGGATTGTCTTGTAGCAATTTTTTAAAAATATATTTCTGTTGCCCTTAAAGGGGAAGAGTAAGGTATTAATGAGTAGTCAGACCAGACTCTGTCATCAACATCACTAAGGAAGAAATCAGTGTAAGTTCAATTTACTGGTAAAGGAACCTAGCAACGTGATTTTCTGTGATAATGGAATAATTACATAGAGAGAGCAGTGTTTTCAGAGGAAAGGCTGTTGGAAATGTCTTTCTGTGGTGTAATTTTGCTTTGTTGCTGATGACTTTCCTCTTCTCGCTGGCTTTCCAAATTCTAGTGAAAACCAAATCAGTTTTTTTTCACTGATAAAGTGATTTTCAACTGTAAACTTTCATATTTTGCGTTAATTTTATCTCTGTTTTCCCTTTATAGTACGTGTGTTATTGCAAGAACTAAGTGGAGTTAGCTTTTTAAAAATAGCGATATTGTTGATTATTATTATTATTTTGGGTAATTTCAATAAGAAACATCTAGTGCTTCTGCAAATGCATGTATACATGGAGAAAGCTTAATTTAGCTGTTGAAGAACCACTGTCTATCCTAAATACTGTTGCCAGTGCTGCAGGGTTAGGGCTAATTATTATCTTGTGGGTGTTCCATAGTAGGTATTTATTGTGCAGTTAAGAGTAGCTGAAAACTGTATCTATCCTTTATTCCTAGATAAAATGGTTTGAAAATGCAGCATAATTTAGCTAGATAAAATAGCCTGGAGTTTGTTGGTTTATTTGTAAATGTCACTTTGAACTGTGACTTTTGCTTAATCAGTGTATTCATGAGCCTCAGGCCTCTCCGCTCTTGTTCGTGGCCCCACATCGCTATTTCTGTGACTGGATGTCAGCTTTGAGAAATGATCTGTCCTTGCGTATGGACCATGTTTGGGATGACTTTCATCACATTCTCTCTTCCGTATGGATTGTCGTAAAACTGACGTATATTACAAAGCAGAAAAAATAACAGTAAACCCTTTAATGGCTTGCAATGACTTAGCTTCGTTGTAGACATAACAAAAAAGATCTTGAAACTTCAAAATTTCTGATAAATCATCATGAGGATGATAATTCTTTTATTTATAAAACAGTTCTCTTACCTTGTCCCTTTTCTGCTTGTAGGTATAACCTTAACTGTCAACGTAAGGCTGCAAAGGGCTGTTGCGATAACCAAGGATTTGGGATATTCAGCCATTCAGACGCGTTCATGGTAAGAGGCTTTCCTCTTGGGGGATTTTCTTTCTGGAGATAGACTTGTCAAAGGGTACCCTGTAGGAACCTGGGAGGCTTGTCAGGGATGTTTAGGATATAAAGGCTGGTGACTGAGAAAGGCTTTTATTAATTTCTATATTGGTTTGTCAAGGAAAAATTATCAACTGAATTTATGACAATAGATAATGAAATGTTACTGGATAGGAGAAAGAGCAACGTGGAAACAGCACCTCCTATTAACGATGGGAACGGCGGTCAGATAAATAGCAGAGTGGAAAACAGCTAGAGCTAGTCCCAACAGCGTCATCAGGAAGAGCGTACTTTTTAATTCAAGGACCCTGTGGGACAAAGTGGAGGCACTTTGCGAATTCGTGAAGAGTATATAGCATTGTACTACTGAAAAAGCCAACATGCTCGAATAACATCCATATCAGATATGTTGAAGGTTTTGCATAGTTCAGGGAAGGAAAATAGAAGAGAGAAAAGCATGCAAAACCTAGATTAGGCATGACTTGATTCATTCTAAGTGAGAAGAATTATAGGCAGAAGCATAGCTGTCATTGAAGTTGTCAGTTTTAATAGGACATATTTTGATTCGCAGGAGCTCTTAGCATTAAGTCAATTGGGTGCATATGAGAGACTGAAATTTCTTTGAGTCAAAAGAGGAAAATCTATTACAAATGTATATAAAAAGTGTGGGAAAGGGTTGGCAAAATGTTCAAAGAGCTCTAAAAATAATGAGGAAAAGATCATTTCCAGAAGAACGTAGGGTTTATGAAAAAGAGCCTCCAAAGAGTATAACAAATGGATTGATGAAGAAAGCAATCATATTTTGGAGATCAAGAAATCAGATTTAATAGAAGTTAAACAGTTATATTTTACAAAAATAATTAAAACAATTTTTCAAGTTTATTTTAATCTATATAAATATAAAAAGAATAAAAGCAGGGACATTGTCGATCAAATAGAAATTGGGGTATCATACAGAGAGAACTGAGTTATCTTCAAATCTAAAATAATGGGATTTATAAAACTATGCAATATTTTCTTGGTGACAGGTAACAAGAATTTACATTAAAAACTGGGTAGATGATCTGGAGGAAATGGTGGAGGAGGACCTGCTATAAACGTCAGAATGGCTGTGGGCGACCAACAAGCCACAACAGTGAAGAAAAGACAGATGTGATGGTAGAGTGTGTCCACCAAGGTATTTCCAACAGCAAAATATTCATCCTATTGCCCAGGTTTGGTGAGATCTCACTTGGGAAGCCATATACGATCTGAGTCACCCATTCAAGAAAGATGGGGGTTGGAGAGATGCAGAGGGCCTAGCAAGGAATGAAAAATGTGTGGTAGAAGAAGGAAAGTGCTTGAGAGGCGTAGACACAGGGGAGACTGACAGACAATATTATATACATATTAAAAATGTGTCAGAAGTGTGAATACTAGGGAGGTTGAAAACATACACAAATGTTTCAGCTAGCCATAGATAGATCTACTCTGAAAATCAAAAGTGGATTTCCAACCATTGAACATGGCAAAGTTGGCAACAGTCTGCAAAACAGAGCAGTGAAATAATTGCAAAAATGGTCCAAGTGTGAGGTTACACAGCAGCTGAAAGATTTTATAGTTTGCTAAGTAATTGTCACTTTCTTGATTTAGGTTTTCTTAACCATATATATTTAACCTTTTCTGAGCAATGACTTACAAATTAAGCTTTTGATGTTTTTGAGACTCATTTTCAGGCCCTCGAGACAGGCGTTTATTCATTAGGCTCTCTGATGCATTAGAGCTACTTGTCTGCTCTTGGATACTATTAACACAAACGTTCATGATCCTGTTGTTTACGGTGTCAGCCCTGAACAGACATACATGAATTACCAGGTGGTTACTTTGTTTTAGATATGACAGGTCTATGGCTCGGTATTCCTGTTTTATTATCTGTTTCTTTTAAAACACTTAATTTAGTGCTGGGGGAGTAGACTCCGCAGAAGCAATAAACATCTGTTAACTCTTGTTAGTCTGAGCATTTTCACTCCATAATGGTCTTGTCCCCTGTTGTATTAGAAGAAAAATAAGGAGCATCGCATGCAGGTTGGTGTTTTGGGACCTGGAGGGGAGAGGGTCACGTGTCTACAGCGTTAGGTGATGAGTTTCTTTTGCCGGATCTGAAAACATCCTTTCCCTGTTAGTTCACACATAAATAATACGAAAATCAGAATTGAAATGATAGTCTAGTATCAAAAAAATGGATTTCAAAATGGATATATTAGTCTTGCATCCATATATTTAAAAAAAAAAACAACAAACCCTTCCCCAAAAAACAGTAGTGAATATTGCTACCTTTGGGTCAGTGTTTCTAAACCCAGAGTTAGATTTCCGCTCAGTTTAGACTACTTCCTTTCAGCGTTTAAGTTTGAAAAGATTGTAAGTGGTTATATTTACCTCAGATAATTGGTATTCTACTGATACAAAAGGCGGGCTTGATAGTGCTTCTTATTGTCACAGTTCCCCATCACTTTTTACTGTAAGACCTTATTTTCAGGTATTTTTCTGGCTTTAAAATGCATGTGACCTTCCCTCCTTCCCCTAACTACATACAGAGTATCTCTTTCAGATATCTCTTTCCTGCTATTTCAGCTAAAATAGCTCAGCCATTTTCTGAAACTGAATTAAGGCAAAATTCTTATTACCCATGCTAATAAAATCATATAACCATTTAATCCAAATTATCTCATATCCTCTGTATGGTGGAGCAGAGGCATGAGATCAGAAGTATCTTTTGCCTGGGATGAGTTTTTCCCATCTTTATGAAATTTGCCTATCAAGTCACTAGTCTCTGAAAAATCTCATTTTACAGACGTTTAGTAGAAACATACGAAATTTGGTAGCTGAAGTCTCTGAAAATGCCCTCGGCATTAAACCGTCTCCAGAAATAACAGCTTCTGAGTGAACTATTGCTGTTATCACTCCTCCCCACTGCAGTTAATTTTCCTGCAGGGATTCAGACCACGGAGACCTCACAGCCTGAATTCCTTACTAGCTCTCGAACTTAATAGCATTTGCAAATGGTAGCCATGGTCCCAGAAGAGAAGAGTCCTTTCCATCCTGACCAGAGCGACTGCCCTTGGTTGTTCATGCGATTACCAGTTCTTGACTACACGACATGCTGAGACAGTAAAACACGAAGTGCGCAGGACTCCGCACTAACAGAGAAAACTGAAGTGTACTCTTGAATATGGACTACACAGAACGCACCAGAGACGCACTGAACTAATTTGCCGTATAACGTTTAATTAAACTCGAGATTTCAAGTCTGCATACTCAGAAGCACTTTTCTGACTTTATGAAAACTGAATTTAAGAAGGCTTTCCAGATGGGTGCCTGGCAAGATGAAACATTCAGGGTCTAATTTTACTACCGTTGGATTCCTTTCTTCCTTTTTTTTTTTTTTTAAATTTATTTTTCTACTGCAAAATGTTTCAAGGGAAAGGAGGGAGGAGAAAAAAGGAAGTGTTCTGGCTTTATTTCTTTAATTTTTTTGAAGGAAATTAATTTTCTGTAGAATTTTAATCATAGTATTGAACATTATACAAGAACTTGGAATTACTAGAAGAGAAATTGTGCCTTTTCAGGAAATGAAAGGCCTTTTACGCAGCACCGTGTTTAGATATATCGTGAGGATAGGTAATTAAATAGTGAATAGATGCTCACTTACCAACCATAGAACATGCAGATCTTGCCACAGCATACACATGAAAATACTCAGGCATTCAGATTGCCTTTAGTACACACCTCTTCAAATTCCATAGTTACGACATCTTTATATGATGTTGTGCCATAACAAGTGGGAAGATAACCTCACTTTTCTGCCCATTCATCTGTCTTTTCTTCACTCAGATTATTAAACAGAAAGTGATAAACACAGCAGTTGTAGTCTTGGAGGAAACGGCCGTTTTTTTGACTACATCTTTCTTCAAGGGATATTTCTCAAGCTCCATTTTCTTTATACATGTGAAAAGAATGCAAAACGTACACCCTTCTGAATCATATTTTCGAAGCCATTTTTGTCATCTTTGTTATTATCATGTGCTTGGTTTTCAATTTGTCTTTTTAAAATGTCATGTCCCAAACTGAATCCAGTCAGTCCTGCTGTTGAAGCTTGAGCATTGCTGAGCAGAGCAGGAGGATTATTGTACTGCTTTGACACATGCCGTTACTGTTAATATAATCAAGTGTAATGTCACTCCTTTTTCAGTATAAGCATCTTATATTTGATTCTCAAGCAATTTATGATTTAACATATAATAACCATATCTGTCTTTGTAGGAATGTTCCTTGGCCCACGTTTCTCGTAAATATTGGTTCAATATTCACTACCATTGCAATTTTTTGGACTGTAAAAAAAATACATGTTTTGAAATACATATAAAATGCATTAGGCAGTGGAAAACTAAGGTAGAATGAGTCTTTGTGGCAGGGAATATGCAGAGAATATGTTAGAGATTAAAACAAAGTTTTAGAAAAATCGTAAATAAAATACATTCTGAATGGCTTAGTTCAGGTGTGATTTAAAGGTCCCCACCGGAGAGCGCTGTTTATCCAAAGTACCAGAAGCAATTTGGAATTCCAAAATTGTAAATAGATGCAGAAAACTGAAGAGCAGAGGGTCAGTTAAAAGACTCCAGGAAAAAAGGTGCAATTGGGTTAGGTGATGTAATAGGCAAGTTGCGAGATAGTTATGTTCAGGTGAAAAGTCACTCCATAGAAATAAACTTAGGAAGTGCTCTTGACGGAAAAGAGAACTCTGCCCGGGAAAGCTGTGGCCTGGCACTGGGGAAGGCATCCTTTTGCCACTTCCATGAGTAAAGTGAATGGTGTTTGAGACCCGGCGGGAAAACGCACTGAGCAGCCTCCGTCCCCAGTGTGTGCGGAGTTCTCACGCTTGTTTTTCAGAATAGTCCAGAATGGCACTTCTACAGTAGCTCCCCTTTGGGCACTCGAATTCCACACTAGGAATATTTTGACATGGACTAAATGTGGCCATTTGGGGGGTTAGTGGAGAACAGCTATCAGACTTGACATTTTCTCCCTAATTTATCTTAGAGTGTCTTCTGTTTGCAAACAACCCCGTATCATTCCTTATTCCTCATTTGCACAAACTCCTTCTGCAAGAGAAATCAAGAGAAGTTTGCTTGAATAAGAACAGGTTAAAATCTCAGAATGTAGGTGATTTCTCCGAGAGTTGTGGGCACTTAGCACCTCGCAGGATTGAGCCTATAGGCACTTATATTTTCTTCCCATTCGGACAAGTTTTCAGTTCCTGAAATACCATCTAAAAATGAATGCTCAGTATTTCTGTTGCTGTAATTCTATTAGAGAAAGTGGCTGGTGCATGAAGAAAGCCAAATGTTACGTTGACACATTAACTAGTCCTAGCACTATCAAACTTCCTTTACTTTTCATTATAAAAGTAGTGAAGTCAGCTTTTTATGGCAGTTATCAGCATTATGGAATGAGCGATAAAACATCTACTGAATTCTCTATTGGACCATTTTCTGTAGGTGAAATTTAGCATAATGATTTCAGCAGAGGAAAAGAATTCTTGAGAGCAAAACCTCCTCATAGCAGGGTATTCAGTTCGATTTTAGTGGGGAGGAAAATGGATGTGGACTAGGAAAATGGGCAAGCACAGAGGATCTGAGGGCTGCCTTTTGTTCTGTTGTACACTGACGTGTGGCACGGTGGAGTTTTGATCCCTGAGGTGGCCTTCACTGCAATGGTACGGACTAGAGTAAAAGCACTGAAAGTACTAGATTATAAAAATGCCCATTTCGTGCCTAGATGGTACCTCCCTGGTGAAAAAGCCTACTTACAGGGCTGGGACAGCTTTAGTTCTCTCCAGAGTCTGTCTTTGAAGCCTTTACCCTGAAGAAGACCAAAGGAGAGAGGAGGGACCCCCACTCTTTACCCTTCAATCTGTACTAAGCTTCTCATCTTCTCACAGAGCGAGTTGAGGTGCCGTTCTTTGGATTGCCTTTGTATGTTGTGGTATTCCTTTTATTGCATAGCATCTACCAAGGTGTGCTTTCGACGCGCTTCTCTGTGTTGATGCTTCCGTGTGCGAAGAACCCTGCAAAAATAGTGCAGTTTGCCTCTTGTTGAATTATTCACAGAACCAGACAGAAGCAAGTTTGTCCCATTACCCTAATGAAAATATGTATTTCTGCCTCATCTTTTAAGCCTTTTCCCTGTGGAAAATCTTTCTGAGGCAAAGCTAACAGGGAGTCAAGGCTCCTCCAGCTCACGTGCTGCGAGCAAGGGATTTGCATCTGAAGGGGTCCAGTTCATAAAGAGATTCCCAGGGGAAAGTCAAGCGCTCTGCTATGGCAAGGGAAACCTGGGGAAATCACGTAATGTCAGATGGATTATTCCTATGTATATGCAAAAAAAATTATTGGCGTAACTTACGAAAAATACAGGCAAATCTGTGCTGTAAACCCAGCCACTGTGTGGCAGGGTCGGTGATCTGTAATGAGCGATTAAACGCTGTTGTGGGTGAAGGAGAAATAAATTTCCATCTGAATGATTACAGTTTTACTGCATACAAAGGCCTAAATTAAGTTTTTGTAATTTTAGGTTTTGTATGGCCAGTCAATATTCTGTCTTGTGATTACAGTGACAGATAAAATTTTATGATAAAGACCAAAAGTGAGAAATCTGTGTAAATGCATCAATTTTGATAAGAATGAAAATATTCTGATTTTGGTTATGCTTACCGTTCAAGCCTCCAGGTTCTAATGGAAATCTGTGTAAAAAAAAAAAAAAAAAAAAAAAAAAAAAACAACCAAAAACAAAACCCAAACACCTCAGTGGCACTTAGGAGGTTAAAAATCATGCTGAACCTGTACTGTTGCTTTGGATTATTCAAGATTAAGAGTGAAGTGATTTAGTTGCATTGTGGCACTGTGAATTTCTCTTTTAGTGAGGCAGAGGCTAAAGGTGCTTTAAGTACCCAGCGCAAGCTGGAAACTGAGGCTAACCTGCATTTTGCTCTCAGAGGGAAAAGCTGATACTTTCACGTGTACTCTTTGAAAACACGGATGTTGTTACGGGATATATTTTAAGTTCCACTTACATTGGACATTATTATAAGTCTTTACCTGCAGAATAGTCCCTGTACACATATTAAAATGACGGTATCATGAAATACACTATAAAAATATATTTTTTTTCTGTCAGTAAAACTTAAGTTGCATATAGTGTCAGTTTGGGTTACAAACTATGAGCTGATTTTTTTTTGGTTTGTGATTTGAATAAATCTTTCACCTTTAAATTCAGGGTACTTTGAGGACAGTTTATAAGGAAATGGGATAGAGTTAGAAGATAGAAATTGATAAAAGACTTACTGGTGCTTGGGAGTCCTGTGCAAGGAGCTAAAAAAGTCTTTGGAACAGAACTAATCTTTTTGTGAAAGGTTTATTGATTACATGGAGGAAAGTCCATTTTAAACACTTTCATAGCACTGTGTTGCCTGAGGAAGCAAAATCTATTACACTTAGATTATGAACTTTTTGTTTATGAACTCAGCTGTCTTAGTGGACAGCTGGAAGAAAGTAGCATTATTATTTCTTCTGTCTATAAAGCAGAGTTATTAAAAAGCACCTATTTTTCCCATGTGTGTGCTGCAGCTGCTGCTTTCAAAAACATACGTAGTGTGAAGTGGTTTGCCATGTGCTCCAGCTGGACCCAGTGCCTGCTGCTGGCTCCTGGAATGGTTTTCCAGGACAGACAGCTTCTGCGGTCCAGACCCTTGGGGCAATGTGTGCACCGCACGCCTCTAGTGGGTGAGATCTGGGCTGTAGTCCCTGATTAGTATTTTTGTAATTACTCCCGTTGCTTCAGGCATTTATCTAGCTGTAGGTGATTTAGTTGTGTTAGGAGAATGACTCGGAATATGTCTGTGGTTAAATAAGCTGTGAAATAAGCTACCCAAACAACTATCGCTCATCACTGGGAATGCTGCTTTATACAAAGAATTTTTCTTCTCTTTGACCTAAGGAGAGGTCTAAACAAGAAAGATGAGGGAGAAGAAAGTGAGTAGTTCTCTTTTCCTTTAGTTAAGATGGGTGAATGTCAGGCTGCAGCGGAGGATAGTCTGAATTTGGAAAGCACCTTCCCTTGCAAGAGAAGGCTGCAGGAAATCTCCATCTCACGGGGAGAACAATAGATGCTGGTGCTTGGTGGGGGAATAGGGAAAGAGTAGGGAAGGGCACGGTGAGGCTCAGGAAGAGCCCAGTGTCTGAGCTGAAACCAGCAGTGGCTGTGAAACTTGTGGGCAGTGCAGGTTCATCTCGGCACGTGGTGCTTGAGATTGGAGTCATTGAACTAATTCTCGGAGACCAGAAAAGGTGAATTGCGTGTATACTGCGTGTTCACGTATTTCTTCTTGTCTCCAGTGATGGGCCTGACCTTTGGCAGCTCATCGAGGGGGAAATGATGTGACCTGCTTGTTCTAGCTCTGGGGCTTTTTTCAATTTGGGCTCATATGATCAATCCAGCTGAAGTTGGTACCTGTAAGTTCTTTGACTCACAGGAACTGTGCTGTTGATTAAATTGACTCAGAAACAGCATCTTCAAACACTTCTTTTTTTTTTTTTTTTTTTTCTTTCCCCTCCTTCCCCCAGAGGCTCAAAGCATGTGGAGAGAAGGGTGAAAATGATAAAAAGCCTTACTTACTTTCAGCTAAATCTTTCCTTGGAGCTTACAGTTCTTTTCACTCCAACTGACCCTCATTTCTGACTGTGAGAAACAGACTCTGCTGTGCACAGCATGTTTTCTCTCTCCTCTTGTAATGCCTTGCCAGCCTGACAAGTGTTAATGACTCCTTGGAAATTTTTCTAGCAAGAAAATAGAAAAGGATGTGAGAAAGATTTCTTGCCTGCAATATCAAAAGTTAGACTATGCTCATTTGTACAATAGCGCTAGATAGTTACTCTTTTGCCGGAGATTTAAGTCTCATATAAGTTGTGGACAAACACATAGAAAGAGTGAGAAAATGCCTTAAAGCACTCGCAGTTCTATTCTCTCTTACGCAGCCGCTCTTTTCAATATAACTCTGAATGGTACCTTTTAACAGTAGAATTCTGGCAGGTTATCACGCATTCAAGTAGATTAAAGTTCTTTCTTAGGAAGCTTGGGTTTTTTGGTTTTGGGGTTTTTTTTTGTGAAACAGAAGAAGATTGTAGGAAAGATTTACTGGGGAGTTAAATAACAATGCGATGAAATGGTAGAACAGTTACAAAATTAACTAACTCCCTGCATTTGAGGTCTAGGCATTCCAACTTTAATCAGATTCTTGTTAGCTGTGAACTCACATTTTCTATGATAGTCTTACAGAACTATGTTTAAAATATACATAACATCTAAAACATTCCCAAAATAGTGTGTTAGGATTATTTAGCACTTTTCTCTGTACAAGTATTAGTCAAAATTAATTCAAATGTTTGCTCTTAATATGAACAATAAGGGTTTGTAAAAATTGCTGCAAGTGTAGCAAATTGTACGATTGGATGAGTGGGAACTGTTTTTTCCTCAAAATGGCTTTATTTAGGTGGGTTTCTTACCAGCAGAAGCTCAGTGATGCATGTGCACTGGTATCATTGCAAAGCAGTAGCCACACTTAGGTGTTCTGGAGAATTTCCAAAACCTCTGTAGTGGGCAGTGTGGGAATCACTGGGTTTAGGGAAAAGTTACTCCTGATTTCAATTAACTAGCATTTTGAATGATAAAAAAAAATACAATTCTGTCTCACCAAATGGACTGTTTGTGTTTGGTTTCTGGTATAGGCATATATGGGGAAACTGTTAATTTTATTAAGCGCTACGGCACAGAACCTGCAGCTCACAAGAGCGGGCTGACTCAGGGGTGTTGAACCTGACTTTGCACTCTTCTGGCTTTGGTTTGCTCTTGGTTGTGCATCACCCCTCGCTGTAATTCCCATAGCTGCCTTGACACAAGCACTATTGTTGGATCAGCGTGCGACGAGTAATAGAGGGAAGCGCTCCAGATAGACCCTGGCTGCTGCTGTCCTTAGAAGATGTTTCCGTATGAGACAGCCCCTCAAGGCTGACTACCTTCTTTCCACAGGAGAGTGATTCTCACATGTGTTTTACTACTTTGAAAGAAAGAACTGAAACGTAATAGATAATATTATTCTTGAGTCTCTTTTGGAATCTAGCCCAGCTGCTAGGCAGTGAGATAATTATCACAATGGGCTTCACAGCTGAAGTTTGGAAAAAGAAATGATGTGAACCAGCTCTCTTTCTCTTTCTTCTGTGAATAAAGGTACCAGATTCACTTTTTAGTAGAGCTGCTTCTTTTAGGTTCCTCTCTCTTGTGGGTTCTTTTTTCATTTTTCTTAAAGACCACTGAAGCAGTATTCTACTCTTGATCTAAAGGCCCCTGAAGTTAATGGAAAAGCACTCTCTGACTTTGGGTTTTGATTTGCACCCTTTATACGAAGCCATTTCTGAAAGCCTTCTCAGCAGTGCGAGCTGGTAATCTGTGAGCAGTACTATGTAGGAATCCAGTGAGTTCAGTTTGGAAATGCCTAAATGCTCATATATTCTGAGTATTGCCATTTCTTTGACTTTCATTCTGAATAAAGAAACACTGCAGTGTCACATTTTTGGGAGCCAACTGTAAATTCTGCTTTTTCTGCTTTTTTACCATGAACTGTATCAGCTTCCGTTACCTCATGTCATTTTGCAAAGCAGTCTAAGCTCCAGGAAATCCGTATTTCCTTTAAAGGTGTTCTTACTTCCATTTAGAACTTGCCAAGTACTTTATATCTGCTGAAATAGTGCTCTGTGAGTAAATATGGGCCTTTAAAAGGAAATAAATGTTTGTGATCTTTAAACAACGTACCTTAATTCAAGGTTTCTGGGTGACGACACTTGATTTATTTGTGTTGTCTGAAACTGCAGTACCTGAAAGGATGAATGGTATTGACAAGCTTTAAATTGGGCTGTTTGGTTTTACTGAATTTTAATTAGAAAAAGAATTGGAGTTCCCTAAAATAGTCACTGGGAAGGAAGATTACATTAGTGAAAAATCGTGCGGGTAATTTACAGATATGCCTACAAATACCAGCCAGACATTTTGAGTGCAAACTGGGCTCTTCAGGCTAGGTTAGTTGAACTTAACTTAATTGACCTTCAGCTGTCTTTTTGCATCATGTTAATCTTCTTTTTAGGCTTTACTAGACTTCAAGAACCAGACCAGAAAATCGGTGTTTCTGCACATGGGCGTATGTACGGTTGCTATGGGCTCGCTGCAGCTCTGAAAATGAGGTATGTGCTGACAGGAAATGATGATGGCTCAGATTCTTCTTCTGAGCCTTGCCAGTTTTGAAGCAGCAGCATCCCAGTGCCTGGGATGTAGGGGATGGGCTTTTTACCCGTTGTCGCCTACTTTCTGCTCCTTGTAATTCAGTCGGCTCGTTCACAGAACTGCAGGCACCAACTACATGTTCTTGCCCCAAAAGTTTGGGAGCATAATGCAGCACCCCCCGCAGCCACTCAGTGCAGCAGAAACTGATTCAACTTTATATTCTGCGCAGATGTGAGCCTAAAACTTTGGTGATCTAAGAACCACTGTCTTGAAGATTTTCTGTCTTCTCTATATAATTTTTTTATCAAGAAATGCTCCGAAGTATTTACTTTCAGACAGTACTTTTTGTTCTACTTGTAATATTAGAACTTTAGGTTAGAGTTTGGTTTAGTACCTTTAAGTAAGCATTGACACGCATGCTGCGATTTAAAAAAAACTAGATTCAAGAGATGAAGAGCAGTAATGTAAATGGTAAGGTAAAAGAAAAAAAAAAGAGGTGGTTGGTTTCTCTCTGAAAGTTTACTTAACTTTATGTCTGGGCAGACTTTTGATGGATTTTAACCATGTAACTGTAAAAGTACTTCTAGTTGCATGCCTTACTCGCAACGTGGTGGTAAAAGCTTGCTTGCCCCCCTCACCTAGCACACTGTGCTAAATTATTTTCAACATACAGCAGCCTAGATCTTCCAACTGAGTATAAATTTTATGTGGTCGTGCCAGTTTATGCAAACTCTTAAAAAATAATTTCAAAATTAAGTACATGCCTCATTAGTCTGATTTGCAGGAAATGGAGAACTAACAATTATAAATAGAAAGCTTTAAATATAGCTTAATTAATTCCATGCGTGAATGCATTAGCTAAATATGGATCTGCTATCATAAAAATAATGCTTTGGTTAAGCTAACTTTCAGCTTCCCTTTTAAATCACTATCTTTTTACCTCATCTCTGATATCTTTGAAGCTGACCTTCTCTCGACATCTTCATTCATAGTGTCATTTCCCTGCTGCTGGGTGTAAGGGAGTCTTTTGAAAATGGAGCTCACGATTTTTGATTGTACACTTGGGGGCATGTTTTCTCTCTTACCTCTTTTTTTGTCTTTTGTTGTATTGGTCTTATCTGAGAAACCAGTCTCGTCGGAGTCCCTCCTCACCCACAACGAGTAACATTCATCCCCCGGTGACCGGGGGGGCTTCCTGGTCTTGGAGGCTGGGTCGCAGCTGCGGCTTGCAGCTCTCAGACCAGGGACTGTAGTACATGGAGAACGATGCAATGTTCATATGCAAAATACATAGAATGATCAAAAACACACGCCAAGTTTCCATTTGGGCAGCTGGGTTCAAGGAACAGAAAACTCTGAGGTCATTGGTCTTATTACAGAAGTTGTTTCAACTTCAGTTCTTACTGTAGGAATTAATGAGGACACTGGCGTCTTCGAGGCACCTTCATCTCACACAGTTTATTTATGTTTCAAAAGATCTTCCTTGTGAGCACAGGTAACATCATTTGTGTGAGAAAAAACCTGGACTTCATATGAAGTTAGTCGTTTTCTCTGCTCTGAGGCAGTAACGCATTTCCTTGGAACCAACAGCTTGGTTTCCACATTTCAACTTTGATGATTTATTTAGAAAATCAAAAATAAACCCCTTGAACTAAAACAGAATTGACATCCTTGTGCAAACCTTTGGATGAACTGGTTACAGGTGCCATTGGTTGGCTCTTTCACCACAGAAAAAAGTCTTATTGTCACATGCTGATCCCTGGATGATCACACCAACAGTAATCAGGGTCAGTTGGCCAGCTGGCCTCGTTCACAGATGGAGTCAATTGACCTCAGTCAGGGAGCTTGATTTATCTCATTTCTGTGTCCCTTCCATCTGAGGGCATGAACTTGTGCAAGCCTGGTTGCAAGATTCTGCTAGTGTTGAGTAGTTACATAGGCCTTTGAAAATGTTCTTTGTGAAACTACTATTATTTCGTACAAGCATTTCATCATTTTGATGAAAACCTAAAAGTCATGCAAGAATTCTCTTGTTCTATGAAAAAGGAAGAATATCTACATAAAGGATGGTTGACATGTTGCCGTTTACAAAAAAAGAAAAGGCGCAGCGTCATGCCGCGGAAACAGGCCAGGTAAGGATGGCTGCTGCCCAGCCCGTTGAGGTTGTTACCTCGGGGTTTGCTGAAGTGGCACAAAAGCTTTCATGAATATTTCTGTGCCGCAGTGTTTATGTTCAGCTCTAAATGCATGTTTCCATTTGGGAAGATACCTAGGCAGGAAAGTCTTAGATGCTGTGTGGGTGCTGTTTAAGCCTGACCTGAGAACAGATTTTTTTCACCTCTGATTGCTCTGGATCCCGTGGAGCAGGGACTTGAACGTGAGCCTTACACATCTGAGCCGGTATCTCGGTCTTCTGGTTAGCTATTTCATAATCCAAATAAAAGTAGAGCTTACAGAGTTTTTTCATAAATGTGACTGAATGTTTCTTTGGTATTAATTTTTCTGGGATGTTTCTTTTGTTTCTCTGTTGAATAAAATGAATGCCTCTAGTTGTTAGAAGCATTTTGTGTTTTTTGTTGGTGGTTAGTCCTCTTCTGCACTCTTTGATTACTTTCAAAAATGCTGCTGAGCCAAACCCCGGTTCTATCCTTTATCCATAAATAAAAAGAGAAATTGTCAAAACAGTACTGTAGAATATTTTCGTGTGTGTGCTGTGTTTGAATGGTAGTCGTTCTTAAATGTATACATCGGAGAGGAAATGCATTGTCAAAATTCCAAATACATTGGAATAATCAGTTAGTGAATTCTGACCCAAACCTCAGTTATCTTCTTAAATAGTAAAATATTACAGTCTTAAAGTATTTTATTCGGTTAGTTTTCCCAAGCTTCTGCCAGCCCTAATGCATTTTTTAAATTTCTTCTGTTCTGGTTTTGCATGCTCTAAACTATATATATATATATATGTATGTATAATTATATAAACTATATGTATATCATTATTGTTTATAAATTATATATTACATATATTATTATAAATAGATTGATAATTTCATATAGTCTATTAAATATAGTTGCACTTAGTCATTTTATTTATAGTTTGATGTACACGCAGCTAGATTTGATCACCTTAAGTAGTATTTTGAATTAATTAATGGATTAATCACTAGCTTGTTTGGAGTACAAAGTGGATCAGTATTGCTGGTATAGATGGGAGGTTTTATATAGTAATTAATTCAAATAATAATTAGTTTCTTAAGGTTAAAAAACTAATGCTTGCAACATGGTGGTTCTCAAATTGCAAAAATTGCAATAACTGTTAAAAAATCTTGAGAAATCCTAAGTAAGTAGCTGGCACGTTAGAAAATAGCAAAGATGTGTAGTATCAGGATATTCCTTGTATTTATATTCGTTTATTTTAATACAAAAGAACCAGACAAACTGCCAGCATCGTCTTCCAGGAAGGATACAGCTAAGTTTACACACATTCACACACACGTGTGTACAGAAATACTCAGACAATGAATTGCCTACTTACTGATATGCTGAAACTTTAAATCAGTATTCTGGAGTCAAGAGTACATTTTTGATGTCTCAGTGTAAATCTGTCCCGATTGACCCAATTTATAAATCATCAGATACACATCTCATGAAAAAGGTGGAGGATCTGGGGGTGATGAAACCCTGGCCCAGGTTGCCCAGAGAGGTGGTGGATCCCCCATCCCTGGAAAGATTCAAGGTCAGGTTGGAGGGGGCTCTGAGCAACCTGATCTAGTTGGAGATGACCCCGCTCACTGCAGGGAGGTTGGACTAGATGGCCTTTAAAGGTCCCTCCCAACCCAAACCATTCTATGATTCCAATATCTAAAGGAAAATGGCAGAATTCTGAAAGTATTTCACAGTGGGGAAAAAAGTTCAATTTACTAAAGAAGAGGATGGTACGGAAATCAGGAACAAAGATCATGAGAGTTTTGACAGTTGTAGTGAAGGTGGCTTATTAGCAATATTACTTTGTCTATGACACTCGAAAATGATTGAGAAATAAGATCTCTGCTAGTTTTGCAATGATAGCAAGTCATCCATGTGCAGAAGCCAAAGATAGAGAAAATTATTTGGAGGCTTCTGTGGTTCAGAGGTGAATCTGGAGGTCCTGATGCAGAGATGTCAGGTGAATTTAGGTTGGCAGATAAGGTGATCCAAACATAAGGCGTGAAGAAGAGAAAAGAAGTGCTCCATTAAAGACTGAGCCTAATGAGGTGCCTTACTGAAAGCTGGAGGGGCAATGAGATGGGTTCCGCAAAGGATGAGTTAAAAGAGCAGTCAGGGCCATCAACAGAAAATAAGCAAAAGATGGGGTGAGAGAAGTCAGGCTAG
>VYZM01023232.1:77238-99877 GCA_013398915.1 Dromas ardeola
AAGAAGCATAAATAAGGTAGAAAAATGTTAAAGGTGACTGACAGGTCAGAGGGTATGAAAATCTAGTAATGGATCAGAGTCTGGAAAGGAGAAGGTCACTGCAGACTGTCAAGACGAGTTTCTATTAACAGCTGGATTTTGGTTGTTGTTGAGGAAAAGGGACCTGAGGCAGTTTCTGTAAACAGTGAGTATAGAGGCGAGAGGGAGAAGAGTGATACTTAGTCCATGAAGCGAGGTTGAGGTTGGGACATTAGTGTTGCCATCCAAAAAGGCCAGGTAAATCATACAGTGTCAGTAAGGAGGTTCATTTTAGGAGAAAAGCTGATTCTAGTGTACTGGAGGAAAGCTGATACTAGTGTGCTGGTTCATCTTCAAATTGCATTTTAACCCAAAGAGAATAAGGAGTTGATGGCAAGGTTGTGAAATACGGCTAGAGGAGTGTAGAGGTGGGGTGCTGTCACTAATTTGCTTTAGCGTTCATGAGACTTTGCCACGTTATCAGCTTCACTCCAGTACAAAACGTAAGGGATGCATAGAACTTGCTTATTTCAAAGGAAGAGTTTGAGTCTGGAAGCGTGGAGTCCTGTAATCCATGGACATGCATTGTATGTGACTGTTATGACTATATTAAATACATTAACAACTGAAATGATTTGACTCTAAAGGAATGGCTAGGATAACATGCCAATGTTTCTGTACGAAACATGTTTCTATCTTTCAAATTAATGCCTGAGGTACTGTGAAAACAACTTTTTTTGTTTGCAAACTCTCTGTAGCCAGTCTGATGCTTCTATATAGTCATATATGCTTGCTATTGAAATAGTGCTAAAAGTAAAGTCTATAAATCGTTGGGTTTCATGTTTTCATATTTTACTATGGAAAGTTTCAATTTCCTTTGGGAGTCTGAAAGTAAAAAAAAGTTCCCAGTGAAGTACGGTGTGGCGTGGAGCTAAGAATGTGGGTGCTGTGTTGTTCGCGTTATCCATACGTACATGTGAGTTGAGCAGTATTTAGTGTAAGTCGTTAAGAAGCTGATAAATTAGTATCCTCAGAATTTATCATGATACAACTGTTGTCAAAACTCTGAAATTAATTTCTTCTGTGCCCTTGTTTCTTAGTGGTGTTTTTTTTTTTCTTGTAGAGTTCTTAGATATCTAACTAGACTTATGGAGAACTGTCATTATTCTCCTTCATTATCTTGATTTTTCAATTAAGGTGGTAGGTGGTAAGGACACTCTGTCGTATTTGCACAATCATTTTCTATTAGCCAGATCACATTAATCTCTCAAGTTGTCTTTATATAATTTAGTAACATATGACTAGAGAAGTAAAATGCCAGAGCTATATTTGAACTTTTAGAAGATACTAAATATTAAAAGAAAGCCCTGCTGTTAAACGAATTTTTATAATGTATGCTGGGCATGAATCCAAAAACACTATTAGACTTGGATCATAAACGTGTTAGACTGAAATAACAAAATTAGAGTGGACAATAAATAAAACTCCAGGGGTGCACTTTTTCTGCCTTAGTGAAATGAATTCCTTATAACCATGGAAATTATCACAATATCACTAATGGAAGAATTTTTCTGGGAAACAGACCGGGCTAGCTGTCTCATTCCAGCAAATTCGGGCATTATCCATTAGAGTTCAATCAGTGCCATTCTTTTATCTGTTGCCAATTGCCGTCTACAGTTGTTGTGATGAAAGCATTCGATAACAATAGCAAACCCCAAAAAGACGCCTCCAGAGCAAATCCTTCTCAGTTTCTTCGTGCTACTGAAGAATGGCGCTACTCTTTTGAGCAGATGGGTAGGATTTAATGTTGAAGTACAACAAAAAAATCCTTATTCAAAGAACAGTACATTAAAAGAATTAGAAGAGGATTAGTATTGGTCGCTTAATGCATAGTAGCAGCTTTTTTATTGAATTACATTGAAAGAAATTTGGCCCTTCTGCACGCTTCAGCATGATATTTAGAGGAAGGAAATTGTAGTTAAGTACAGGACAAGAGCAAGAGAGGCAGTAGTTAAAGAACTGATATAAATAGAGATCCAGGCAGTTTCCTGATCAGTCTAGGATCTGGGTGTATTGAAGTTCTGTTTGATAGTTAATTTTAAAGCTCTTAGTTAAAAGGATTCTCCCATATCTTTAAATGCTTCTGTTTGAAAAAGGGGTTGCTTAAAACTAACTTGACTCTATTGGAAACCAGCAAAGCTTTGTGATACCAGAAGGGTAATTTCCTACGTTTCCTGTTGTATATTGTTGCAAAATCAGAGTCTTTTTGAATCCAAATTTTAGGCAAGTCTATTTGAGAAATGACCAAGGCATTGGAATATGTATTTAAGTCTCTTACATCTGAACAATTGGTTTGTGGCCATAGATTCATGAGGTGCATTTCCACTAACTTCCTGACACCTATTCTGAGTTTCTGTAATGTTCCTGGTAAATCAAGTCAAGTAAAAAAACTTCCGGCAATTACTTCTCTTATTTCAGCACTAATCTGTTCCTTTTAAGTGTCTTAATACTGAAGTAAAATGGTACTGTTTTTAGATCCTGTATCGAAACATCTACTATTCCATGTTTTCAGGATTTGGATCCTAATGGCAAAACATCAGAAATAGCAGTCCTTAAAAATGAATTTATTCTCTGTTTTATTTTGCTTATGACCTTATTTGCTTTAAATATGCTTTATTTGCTTACATTATTTAAAAGGGGGGGGAAGTCCTCTCTGTTGTCTGTATTTCAGAACACCTTTGATTTGGTGTGTGCAGTGAAGTGCTAGGTGTTTGAATGTTTTTATGACGTGTATAAACCCCCATTGCTTGTTTCTAATGCTTTTCAAATGTATAGAGCATGCCTAATGTCTGATCGATCTACATCTGCATTAGTATTAAAGCTATGTCATAGTTCAACGTGTGATCTCACAGGTCCGTCAAAGTGTGCATGCAGAAATGATGTATTGATGATTGTAGTATGTGTAGTTCAAAGAACTCTAGAAAAAAAAAGTAACGTGCTAAGTTTTCTTAGATACTGTCTTTGCTCAGAATTGCTTCTTGGTAGCCAAAAGCTGTACGGGTACCTCTGGGATGGTCTCACTTTAAACATTTGGAGGAATGACTGTTTCTGTCAGGCCAGACATTATTAAGTGTCAGTACTGTTGGTTCCTTTTAGGACCTAGTCTTTTTAATTACTGACCACAGTGTTTAGACAATTGGTACTTAAATCCAGGGGTTTGGCTTGGACAATTTTGGTTTTGGTTTTTAATGTGAAAGAGAAGCGCATTTTGAGCTTTCCCTCAGTTGGCCTTATCTGAGTTAGCCATGGCCAGATAATTTCTTGAAATTTCCCTGGAGAACACACATACAAAGCTTCTTGTAAAATTTAATTTTAATAGCTATATAATCCTAATAATACTGATCAAGAGAAATGTTGTATAATGTCCCACAGAGAACCTTTTGGTAAATTGTTTAAGAATGATTGTAAACATACACACAACTAATTAACCATGCCTATTTGAACTGCAGGAAATAGGTCAGGACAGATGTATCTGATTGCGTCCCATCCCTTTCCCTTGTTTTCAGAAACAATAGGCAAAATACTGTTGGTGGTGTCCACTGATATTAACTTGCTGTGTTTTGCAGCTAAGAATGGAAAATTGGGGAACTCATTTCAGTTGCTGCATTTCCTGTATTAGTCACTCTGTTGGGCCCTTTGCGTCTGTATCTAATTCTGAGGACTCATGGATAATGACTGTGCTAGCAGGGTTTCCATAGCAGGTTTCCCCCCACGTTCATATCTCTGAGCTCGCAAATACACAAAAAACCCCCCAACAACAACAACAAAAAACCAAACCCACAAAAAAGCCCAATAACTACAAATAATCTGTAATTCTGTTCATTCCTCTCTGATGATCATTAATTTCATGATCTGGTCTATGTAAAATCTCTTAGACTGGAATCAAGTTCTGAAGTGCTGTCAGGGTGCCAGGAACAAACCCTGCTTTGCAGAATCTGACTTCTGGCCCAGTCTTCTCTGTTGGGGTGCAGTTTGCACTAGAATCGTGTCTACTTGCATGTGTTGCCAGTGGGCTTTATTTTTATCACCTGTTTTATCCAGGATTGGGATGGTCAGGAATTGATTAACAGCCTGCGCAGTGTATCATCTTTGAGTCTGTGTGAAGTTATCCCCAGAGCTACATTTTAGAATGTGAGCTGGTATCGTTAGAATCTATTTGAAATTAAGACCCTCCGACTAATCTGTAATCCTACCAAAAATAATCGCCAACTAGGCTGAAGTAAGCTGTGTAGCTGTCTAGGGGCAACTGACATACCTGAGCTACTCCAAAAATTACAAATTTTACATGCGGCTACTTAAAAAGTATGAAACGTGCTGATGTTGACTTTAGAAGGGCATAAAGTTAAGCACATTTCATGACAAACAAATACAAGGAACCTTGATGAAGGGAAACTACCATTTGAAATTTTGGCTGAAGCCAAGACTGAAGGTGCTACTTAAGATTCGTAGGTTTCACATAAGTTTGAGTTTCAAACCAACCGGTTTTGTCACACGTGCCTTATTGACACAGGGTTGGCTTTTTTGTCAGGAGAGCTTGAAATCTTCATAACGCATCTATTGCTTAAAATAGCTTTCTGAAAACAAAGTCAGTAAAGCACAAATTGCTTTACTTGACCCGTGGTAGAAGAGGCCTTTCTAACAGTGTATTAGTTACGGCATCTCTGCAGCCTTAGGAGCTGAACTTGCAGTCTACAGCTGTACTTCTGAAAAAAAAAAAAAAAATTAATTCAGGCTATTTTGCTCCCAGAAGCCAAAAGGCATGATAGCACACAAGTTCATGGAGCTGAGCTCTCTTAACCTCTTGAACAGGATGGCTGTGTTGAGGCTGCCAAAGGGGAACAGTCCCTGGGCTGTGCTAATGCCTGACTTGTGCTCAGGAACAGTTTTGGAAAGCACTAATTGGTAAGGGCCAAAATCAGGCCGCGGACGTTGTGCCAGCGTAACAGAAGAGGTTATTGTGTGCCGGGGTCTCTGCCCAAGGCCCTGCCCGGGCAGCGTTTAGTTTCTAGCATGGGCACAGCTATAGCGTTAAGAAGAAGGGAAAATGTTCCTCCTTGGATTGTAACTCGAAAGCTTTATTTTCCCTTGATCATAATGATGTCTCTCACCATTAAATGAATTTCTTTTCATGCGTTTTCTCACTCCGGAGTTGCTGGTGGCGGGGGGCGGGGAAGGTGCTTGTGATGTTTATTCTTCTGTGAAACAGAAAACACCACCACCCAGCTGCCTTCTAGCAGTTCATTAGGCCACACAACTAAGCACTTTTCACAAGGGAAGGATAAATCTTGATATTTGTGTTTTGACAGACTTTGCTGCGTGGTTTCCTAGGGAAACTAGAGCTTTGCAATCACATGGGAAATGGCAGAGGAGATGGAGGAAGGGAAGGAGCCTGGCTGTCCGTGTGACCCTGCTGTTGTGCCACTGGCTCTTCTTTCCCCTCTCTGTCAGCCGGTAGCTTTGGAAACTCAGCTGCTTTCAGGCAGTTTGATAAAGGATAAAATGACTGGTGAGCAGAGGAGAGTCCTCGTTCCCACTCAGAAATGCCCTAGCTGCAAGAGAAGTTGCAGCTCATGCCTTTTGGGATTAAACCACCACCACCACCACCCACTTCTTAGATACCTTTTTATTCCCTAAGAGTTGGAAAGACATGAGCCAGAGCTCCTTTGACACAAGCAATCAGCAGACTAAACTCATAAGAAAGCAGCCTTCATTAATTCATGTGTTAGCACAACTGCCTCTTTTGCTCTTTTACATTTTTTCCATCGGAACGTCAGGAAAACCTATGTGAACATGAAAAAAAAACAACTTTGCTGAAATAGCTTTCTCAGATGAAAAACCTTCAACTCTTGTTAGGTGATCTTTAAGGTCCCTTCCAACCTAAACTGTTCTATGATTCTGTGATTAAGCTATACACAGACATGCAGTTTTTTGCTGTGAAACATGTACACATACATACACACAACAGATTATTTTTTTCCTTGAAGAAACCTTCGTAGTTTAAAATTACATAATAATCCCACTGTTTTCTTGCTAGAGTTTTCTAGCTGGTAGATTGGCGTTTTACAGAGCGGTTAAAATAGCCTAGCTTTTAAAAACATTTTGATTTGTCTGGTCTGATAGACTTCAGATGAAGGTGGAATTATTTTTGTGATAATCAATTGTTGTGCTGAGGCACAGCTGCAATTCAATCCAAATGTCTGAAAGTCCAAGTGGCTAAATCTACATGCTTTTATAAACAAAGGAAGAGAAAAATGACCAATTTTAGAAGCGATAGTGTTGGAAACTGACTTCTCCCCAGACTAGAGCCGAATTCAGTCATGTAGATGGCACTTCCTGAAAATGTATAGCGGCCAGATGCAATACTGTATACCACAGCTACTCTGCTGTACTTTTTTTAAACACTACACAAATAATATATAGGAAATGTTGTTCCAACTACAAAGATAATATATAGGAATGGAAAAGGAAGGTAAACTTCACAGCCTATGATTCTCTGTTCTATCCTTGCTAAGAAGAAAAATAGAATAACATATGAATCTTGTATATTAGCAAATCTATTTTTTCTCCAAGTAGTAGTCCGAAAATATATGTTATTTCTGTTAGGAAAAAAAAGTTAAATTAATACTGTTTTCTTTACCCTCTACAGTTACCAGAATAGTAGGAGTAGAAGTAGAAAATATTTTTGTAAAATAGCTTTGAATAAGTCATGAACCTCTGATAGAATGAAAAATGACAAACATTAGTTACATTAGTTGTGTAGGTGACTGGATGGATGGATCTGCATACGTACCACATAGAAGTTCCTACTGCAGCAAAGAGACTGCAAATACTTCTCTGACTCTCTGATAGCACTGAAGCTATGTCTCAAATTGGACGTAAAAACAAGAGTATTTGAAGGAGAAAAATAAAAATATCGAGACGTTCACAAACAGCTATTAAATCTAGTTTGTGGTACAAATTACGCCTTTTTCTTTGAATCGTACATGCTCTGTGTGTCATTTCATTTTGCACCACTGTAAAGAGGGATGGTGAGGAAAACACTAAAATGAGTCTATGAAATTTTGCAATAGCGGAATTGTGTGGGTTTTAGGACCCACATGTGTATCGGCAAGTAATACGCAGTTGCATAGATCCCTTATACTAGAGCTACCAATGAAACAGAAAGAATGAGCAAGGTTAAAGTCATCCCTCTCTTACAGACAGAAGACGTAGTAACTTCTTTGTTACGTACTAAAGTAGGAGAAAATCTCTTGAAGCAACTGAGTTGACAGTAAAGATTCCCATTTAAAAAATAGTAAGCTAAAACTAGGAGGGACACTTGTGGGGGTTTCTTCCCAGATGTCAGTATGCAATTCCTTGTTTGTTTAAATGAATAAATGTACATGAATCACACTGACATTTAGAATCTATATTCAGAGCAGACTAATGCTTAGGAAAGGAAGCCTGAGGCCACACATTAAACAAAGAGAAGAAAACGAACTGCTGACTGGCTGCCCATTTATCTGAGCATTGACCACTGTGTGGAGAGTTAAGCAGAAGTCCTCTTAAGAGAGTTTGTCCTCCGGCAGTTAAATTTGTATTTAGAGCAGATGCACATGGGCAGCACAGTCTGCCTGCATTTTGCATTTCTCAGTGTTTTAGTGCTTATGTTTACTTTGCGTTAATTAACGCATGCTGGAGGAAAAAGGGATGGGAACTTGCTTGCGATACTTCGTTGCAGTCGATTATTAATTGTGTACTTCAAGAGAATTAGGCTTTACCATCACAAGGGAAAAAGAACACAGTGCACCTCTGTCTTGCAAGAGACTTCTTTGGAAGGAGGGATTTAGCTGAAGGAAATGGCGCTAGTGCAAATTCACTGGCAGTATAAAAGATGGTGAGCCTTCTCCTGCTAGCCCCTGCCGTGTTGACACCCATCTTACCTCTGTGGTGTATAGGATAGACAAGTCCTTAATTTACTGATTGTCCTCAAGGATCTAAATTTCTCCAATATGTTGACAAACATAACAAGAGAATGACGATGTTGTTATCTGTCGCTTTCAGATGCAAGGCTTCCCAAATGCTGTAAGGATACAAGACCTGATTCTGTACGAACTGCCTGGCACCGTGGCCTGAGATGTTGGCAGATCATCCGTAAGTCGCTGAGGAATGTTCTTCAGGGTTTTCTTAGTGCTGCCAGGTAACCCTGCTCATTGTGGGGCTCAAACCTAAAAGTTAGGGTATATATAGTAATATGCAGAGATTGTGATTATCTGTAGGATTCGTGGAATTAAGAGCCTGTGCCATTTTGGGATGCAAAGTTATCTGGAGTACATCGTTCTACTGTTAAAATGTAGTGCATTGAGGTAATCTCTCACCTGGCTAGTGAGATATACCTACATATCACGGTCTAATCGCACTTGCAGGCGTCTAAGAATGACACTAACATTACTTTAAAAGCACACTGATGATTTTTTTTTTTTTTTTAAGTTTTCTACGGTTTTCCATCTTCTTTCATATTCATGTCACAGCATGATTTATAAGAATTGGTATGTCTACTAGTGATATGTAGTAACATGCCATTCAGCAAGGAGAAAGAAGTTTCATCTTGTTAGTATTCCATATTTCACTTGGTTGGCTCAGTGAACCTTTACATATGTATTCATGAGACTGTGCCTGTAGATGAATGTGGAGGTGGAATTACCAACAAAACCAAATGCAGAATGTTAAAAATGATCTGTAAAAGGTTTCAAATTCTTCATTTCTGTGACAAGAATTATAACTAGAACTGACAAGAATTATAACTAGACTGGAAAATGGCACCAGGTAAATTAATTGTAACGACACTGACTGTAACAATGGAGAAGAAAGGCAGAAATCCTAGTCGTTATTTTGAGAACTTCAAGGTCGTCATATTTTAGTCGCTCTCAGATGTTGCAGCATGGAGAATTAAATAATTGTACCGGAACTATATATACATTAGTTAATTTTATATGATTTTTCCATTAAGGTTCCAATTCTCATTATTAGAATTGCACTTTTAAAATGTATTTTTTCTATTGATTTCCTTTTTAAGACTATCATGCAAATAGTTTACGTTGAACAATACGAATTGATTTTCATTCTTCCTTGCTCTGTCTTCATTTAAATGACAAAAATCATAAACAAAGTAGAAAATAGTCCAGACGTAATCCATTCATATGTCACAAATACAAAAGAAAAAAGTAAGGCAACAATTTATATTTTTGACATGCTTAAAGTACTCATAAGAGTTACTACCTTTTTATTCTCTGTCAAATTCTTGATTGAATCTCACAGTGGTTTAAAAGTAATTCATGTGCAAAACATTGTAGCAGGCATGCAAGATGGTATCTAATTATCCCATTCAGGGACATTTCAAAGCTGTGAATTTTAGGACTTCAGATACGCCACATGTTATGGTCTGGCTGCAGGGTACGTCAAAAATTTTGAAGATGGTAATTTTATAAGTCCAGGCTTTCCAACACAAAAATGTTGCAGGATACATGGGGCAAAATGCTGTTAATTATACAGGACTTAACACATAGAGGGGTAGGAGTTTTGCTGTGTGCCAGTTAGAAATAGGAAATTTATCAAACCACTGCTCTAGCTTGAGTTAAAGTAGCACGGAATACATATTTTAAACAACTTTATATTAAATGTTTATGTTCTTCACCTCAAACTGCAGAAGGCACCTGTTAGGTTTGTCTTGAACTATGTCATTGCAGTCAGTTTGACATGGCTCAGTTTTACATGTTTTAACTGCTAGCTGCACAGCATACCTAATTATTACAGCATGGCAATTGTATCTACATTAGGAAATGTTCTCTGGGGGGTGTCCTTGTAGGAAAAAACAAAACCCAAAAATCTCAACACTATCTTGCACAGGTTTGTAAGCTTAATGTAGGCAAAAGTTAGGCCAACCGTGATGAGGATGCTTTCTCTACTACTTAGTACAGGACAAGTTGTTGTGATGCTGGATAAGCCTACCCAGAAAAAAAGCGGATGTGGGTACAGCCTGTTCTGACACGCTGAGTACAAGAGCAGGAATCCTGCAGCGCCCTGAGAGCTCTTACTTAGGTAAGCCAGCCGGATCCTGCTACCGTGAACGCACCAACCCGTGCTACCTAGATCTACATTCTACTGTACGTGTACACAAGTCAAAGAAAGTCTTCTCTTCTGATGCTTTGTCTGGAATCAAACAGTAGTAGAAGCTACTAGCTGCAGTGGCAGCTGCAGCTGGGCCCAGGCATGGCTGGGGACAGTGTCTCTAACCTTCCCATCCACGGATAAGCCAGCGTGCAAAGAGGAGGGCTCGCGGGAGAAAGGGTCCTGCTCTTGTCATAATGGGAAAAAATAGAGCGGATTATGTATGCATTGCCCAGTCACTTAACCTTAGCACTTCTCATACAGTCTGAAATATTCTTGTTTACTGACTTGGAAAACTCAGATTGCTAGAGCTATTGTATTTCTTTTAGTCTCACAGAGGAAGTTGTTATCTAGCTTTTATTTTCTCGCTGTGGAGTTGTCCTCTGCCGTTACAGTGCAGCATGCTAGGTAGGGCTTCTCTTGCCTGCCACTTTTGTTCAACGGGTGATTCTTATGAACGCTGGATTGCTTCAGATGTATTGTACATGAACAATGATTGTCAGTATGCCTTTTCTTAAAGTATTTGTTAGTTTCCTAACAGCTAATGTTGTTGCAGATGATTTAACGTGTAATGTATAACATTTGAGGTCAGGTTTCTCAGTGTTCTTCAGCTTGTCACCAACTTGAAAATTGTTCATTTTCTTCCAGCCTGAAAATGCCTCCTTAAGCTGTTGCATAAATCCACTGCAATGTAATACTAGCAAGCTAACGCAACTAAGAGAAATTAAGAAATAAAGGAGTGCTGTTACGTTTTGTTCAGCTCTTCAGACTGGAAGAATGTGAGATAATACCTAATGTCCAAATAATGCCAAGTGCTAGCAGTCCTAGCTGTTAAATGTGAAGGAAATGTTGGGTTTCCACACATAAACCAGCTAGGAAGCTGCTACCGTGGCATTAAGAAAAGGGATGAAATCCTGGCTTCATAAAGTTGGTAAGAATTATGCTTCTGAGTTCAGTGGAGGCAGAATTTCCCCATTTTGCCTTGTATCTCTTTAATCCTAGTTTCTCCAGGAGTACTATTCTTAGTGCAGCCTTTTTTGGATTTTCAGTAAAATGCAGAAGGTATGGATCCTAGCCATTTTTAGGTCAATTAAATCCTAAAAATGCTATCGCAGAGAGAGAGAGCACAATTGTGAACGCAGGCGTTGGTAGTTCATGTCATGTCAGAAACGCCATCAGTAATCAGGGGGTGGAGAGCACTTGCTAAAATACATAGACTATGAGCAGGGAGAGTAGTCTTAATTCTGGAATTGCTTGCTATTCTTACGTTTCGGTGCTTCATCTCAAACCGTGGTTCTGCCTTTAGATGGTATAAAAATGGTATGTGCTTGCATATACGTTGCTCACAGTCACTTTGTATTAAATATGTTTAATTGTCAGACACAGAAGAAAAGGGAAAAGAAGATGTTAGCAAATCTTTGGAAGCTTTGCCTGTAGTCTGAAAGCCAAAGCTATGCCTTTTCTGGTTTACGCCTCATCAGTCATGAAGATTTTGCAGTGAGAGCTCAGCTTATGCCAATGCTGGTAAGCCAAAATTGAAACCAGCTCGCTTTTCTAGGACTCTATTAGCTTTGCAGTGCTAGCAGGACTGAAAATGAATAACCATTTATTTTAGTTACTAGGGAAATCAACCATGTCTGTGAATTTACACAGGTAGTAGCTCAGTTAAATAAAAAGGTATTCCATTTAGAGTAGAATTGTGCTTTCATGTTGAATGAATGCGACTCTGGGGTTGTTGGCTCTCACTTTTCTGTTTCTATACATAGATATATTCATCATAGAGACAAGATGGACCATGGGGCGCCTTCACTTCATGTGATAGAGCATTTGGCAGTGCATCGATTGTTGCTTAACTTGGAAACGTATGCCTAGTGGTACCTACTAGCAGTATTTACAAAGTTCCCATTGCCAAAATGTTTCTTCTCGTACTTACTTAAATTACCTTATTTAAAACATCTGCTTTGCAGCCATGGGAAACACTAAATTAACAGTTGTGGTTTTAATCAAAAATATCTTGAACCAATTCAGTTTCTCCAATGTATATAGTCTGTTGTTCATATTACAAGCAAATATTTGAGGATGTCTAAATTACAGTGTGTACTATTTAGTCAAGGTTATGAAGAAAGTAATATTAAATTAGAAATGTGCTGCTCCAATATTAAACTGTTCTTATTTCAGTGAGTTTTTTCCATAATTACTGTAGCTGTCATCCATTGCCTTCCTGTCCTGTATCTATATTACAAGATTGCATTTTCATACAACAGGCTTATTAATTCCTTTCTGAGAGAAATCCATGATTCATTCTTTTTGATATACATGCTTGAATTTTGGTATCTTCTCGGAAGTTCATTTTATGATCACAATATTCTTAGTTTATAATAGGCCTAATTTCAGCAACTGTACAAGTCAGGTCAGGATCTATGAAGAGATCCTAGTTTCCAAAAGCTTTTTTTCACCTCACATTTACACTATAAATAGGCCCTTCCCTTCCCCCAGCCTTCAACGTCAGTCAGAGAAGTATAAACTGTATCAATTTATACAGTTCTGTTAATCTACTGTGGGAATGAAAAGGATTGCTTGTCCACACTCTTATTTTATTTGCAGTACAAAGTACTGATTGCTGTAGTAATAAATGTTGCAATACTGTCACATAGTTCACAGTGAAAACCAGTCAGATAACCAAGTTAATTATTTTTCCAGTTTGAAAACCATATAGTTTAAATCCTTATTACTCATCTTCTGTCGTAAAAGTTAAATACGTTAAACTAGAGTAAGTCTGAATGTATTGACGATACATCTTCAGCTGGTGAGAATTTTAATAACTAATAGAGATACAATTTTTACCAGGGATTTATCTATTAAATCTTCTGGGAATCAGATTGCCGTTTATTCTGCAGTTCTGCTTTTGAAATTTGAATACTGCTAGAGGGATACTCCGTTGATATTTTGAAGTACTAACTCTAGGTGCACACTTATTTGTTTGATGACAGACCCTTCTTCTTACGGCAAATAGGGGGTATATTTTTTTAAAACTATCAGAGGGGCAGTGTTTTAAAACCTAAGCAGAAGAGGCAGTGTGAGGGAAGGCAGATTGCTTGGTGGCAAACAGGTTCAAAGATGGGCGGCCGGTCCCTCTGGCTGTGCTGGAGGGGCCTCCAGTCTCCTGTGCCAGCTACCATCTCCCCACTGCGAAGTAGGAAGCAGGAGGAGGGAAACTTCATACTTCTGCTTACCTGAATAGAGTGACATTCCTCCGAGCTTGTCCCTGCAGGGGATGGAAACGAAGCAAGAGTGTCTGCGATCCTTAGTGCTGCTGGCTGAGGCTGGAAAGGAAAAGCAAAGCAGGGGGTTTTGTGGAACCTTGGCAGAAGGGGCAGATTCTCCATGGGATGGACCAGCACGTCAGCCTGCTCCGAGAAATTATTGGCTTGGCAACAAGTAAACTGTTAAGAACTCCAGACAATATTGAACACCTGTGCTTAACCCCACCAACGCATTTGGAATGGTGTTCCAGATCCAAACCTTCTGGACTTCGCTCAAACAATTGTTAAATAGCCCTTTAGGTTAGGTTGAAGTCCATCTGAAATTTCTAGCTTGAGGGGTTTCTGATTTTTATCTCCTCAGGTAAGCAGAATTTTGCTTCCATGCAGCACCCTGATGAGTTCTGTCTCGGTTTATCACAGGGAAGCAAGGCTTGGATCCAGCCCATTCTTACTGGGCACGCATATGTAGCTAATGCACAGCTCTTTATAAGGCGGCAGCAGCACCATCAACTGACAGTGCCTTTCATTTTACAGATGGGGAACCTGAGGAGGAGACGCTACAAGACAGAAAGATGAAAGAATTCAAGCAAGATCCACAAGAGAAAGGTAATTGGAAAAGATTGTCGTGAAATCTGTCAAAATACTTGGTAATGTTTAGTTCCAGACCTCTCAGACCTGGTTCGGGGAGGTGGAAGGAGAACATGTCCTCAAGAACCGGTGTCAGAGTGTACGTGTACAAGCATAGCTCGTTCAGACCTACTCCGTGAGCAGGCTGTCTGGGTAAAATTACTGTCCATTTTTATGCAAGTGCATGTTCATTATTTGCCTGTATTGCAATTGTTTTCACATAAGTAACAAGACCAAATTCATTGTGGCATTACAGTGACATAAGAGGAGGTTCCAGCATTACTGTAAAATAGCAGTCATGTTGCAGTCGTCTTAAATTGATGCTTCTGTCCAGGTACATTAGGATCCCTTTTGGAGCCACACTGCTGCTGTACCTAGTGTTACTAGACTTGCTGAATCTCTCTGTATCTACCTAAACTAATAAACAAAAGCCAGTGTGTACTTGCATGTGCTGTTACACAGAGAAAGTGCCAGTAGTTTAAGTATTCAGGTATCACAGCTAGTGGTAACTGTATGAAAATCCAACTCAGTAACATACAGTGCCAAAACAGATATTAAGTCTAAGTTACAACTGAAGAGTATGCATGTTTCTCACGATAAAATATGTATTTTTAAGTTTTATGGTATCCCATTTACTGCCTGAATTTGGATTATCTATTATACCATTATACATATAACAGCAGGGCTCAAAATACTTTTATATCTGAATAAGGTAAATTTCTTCCATAATAAGCATTAGAGATACACTGCTGTATTTAATTTCTGGAGAAAACGAAAGGCAAGGAAGTAGAGAAATGGTTACAATAGGTTGTTTAAAACTGCTCCTGCTATGCAGAATTGGACAGTAAAGAAATGAAGTTTTATGGAAGATCAGTTAATACTCAGTGATTCAAAATTTGGCTTTGCCAGGGACACATAAGCCAGACCCATTAGTAGCAAAATGTTCATCACTCAAAAATATTCTACAACGTTTTTATTTAATTATTGCATGAGAAAAAATATGGCAGCTTGTAAACTATATATACACACAGCATCCAAGCTTGCTGTTCAGGCTTATGAAGTGGAATCTTTCAGACACAAGGATTGAATGTTACACCGTATTGATTACGCAGAACATCATCCCAAATGTAGACTCTGGTTTCACATGAGCTATGTAGGCTCGTTTAGACGTTTACAGTCTTAGGAAAGCCAGAAGTGCAGCGCTCTCCTGGAGGAGGCAGAGGGGCAGGGGACCCGGGAGGGTTCCTTGTTTGATACAGCTCACTGATTTCCACTTCAAACTTGCTTAGCCTACAAGTACAAATATGTTGGGTTTTTTTCCTTCTTTGTTTTCTTTCTTTCATTTTTTCCTGTGGCAGCCTGCTCAGCACATGCACCCCAGGCTCTTGACAGTCAACCTGGGCTCTTTCCATTTCGTGTCTCATTGCTGGTAATAGAGTCTCTGCAGGCTTTATTATGCCTCCAACACATCTCTGTGTGGTTGTCTTCAGATTATGCCATCAGTGACACCTGTGCAACCCTATTAATCTTCAGTGGTGTGCTTAGAGTGTTCCGAAAGGCATAATGAAAAGACGGTTGTAGTTTCTTTGTATACAGGAGAGCAAAACGGAGTCCTTGGAGCATTTGCTGCTGGCAGCGCAGGCTGACTGACTTAACATATGAAGTGGGAAACAAGCGAGCCAGTTTCAGCTTTTGAAGTCAGATCTTGTGAGAAAACAGAGCAAATATTTACTTCAAAACTAAGAAATGTTAAATAGGAATCCATAACTTGGTGTTGTCGCTACATAGAAATCAATGCCAGGATTAATTACCTGTAAGTCCTGAGACCGTTAGTTACTTTCCATGCGTGAAGCATTTTGTGTTTTATTTATTTATTTATGGAAATCCAGACCACTGTCTGGGGGTTTTCCATAGCTGCCTGAGATGAAGGGCACCTCTGAGGCTGCTCTTGAGTTACACTTGCGTCAGTTCATGCTGCCCAGCCTAAAGTTCAGGGCAACAGAAAGAGGTTCACAGGCTCTTTCCCGTCTACTCCAGCGCGATCCTCTTCACAGCAGGAAGCCTGGCCAGGTAGGTTATGTATCAGGCTGACCTTTTCTCAGAGAACAGGAGGCAGGTTTTGAGCTTCGAGGGAATGAAAACAAAAAGAGTTGCATCAAAGGGCAATAAATGCTGAGAAGACTTCTCTGAAAATGACAGTACCGTGCCAGTTCTTGAATGCCTGTGTGGCGTTAAATAAAGCAACAAACAGAATTACTCCGTGATGCCTTCTGCCTTGTGCATGACTTGACTCTCTTTCCAAATTAATTCTTCATTGACCCACTGAAGCTCCGATAGCTCAAATGAGGTGACTCTCTGTGAGAGCAGAACACCGAACTGGCCGAGAGCTGACAGTTTGGTCTCTTTGGGGCTGTGTTCAGCTCCAATGTCATGAGCTCTGGCAGCAGCACAGCAGCCTTGGTGAGAAAGCTGCTAGAGCACAAGCTGTTTTCCTAACCTGACCAGTAAAGTGTTTGCAGATGCAGATAAAGAGAGGAGGATACGAAGTTTGCGTAGTCTGCAGATGATTTTTCTCCATTCAGAAAGTTTATTGAATAATAGAGAAACTGAAAAATTGTCCAGGGGACTTACTACCCTCTTTTTTTCCCCTATTACATTAGATGGCAAAAAACTAGCAGGACTGGAAGAAAGAAAGGAGACATGAAAGAAGGCAAAGAGCCCCCTGGCAGGCTTTCGTCACACAAACTTCCCAAAATTGTCCTCGCTTCTGGATGGGGCAAATGGGTTGTAAACACTGGAGGCTGAGCACTCCCAGAGACCCTGGGGCTAATTTATACTCAGAGCTTCTGCTTTGCTGAGTATACCTCCACAGGAGACTCTCCAAGCAAGAGCTGTTCTTAAGTGAATTATCTTCTCTGGTTTTCCTACATGGAAATCTAGCCACAGGGAAAGGTAACCCTTGCAGCCAGTCATGCCCCAAACACTTCTAAAACTCTGAGAATCTCTTCTTGTATGGAGCGACTGCTGAACAGCATCTGCTGCTCAGATGGTGTTGTGACAGCTTCATTAATCCCTCCCGTTGTAAAGGCAACAGCTATGCTTCCTTGAGATACATACATCAGATTGAGATCAAAAAAAGACCTTTGAAACAGGGATGATAAACCACAGGTATGGCTTCAGTATATTGCAGATTGCTTTCTGCAGGGTGCTGTCCCTCCTGTTGTAACCAGTTTTTCTAGGGTAGGAAAAACTCTTTCTTTATGCCTTTTTTTCCTTCTGCCATGGCAACCTGTTCCTAGGTTTTTTGTCAGCTCAGATTTGCTATCAATAATTTGCTTAATGATAATCTGCTAATGATTTCTTGGAAGGTTTCACAATGAGTCATGCAAGAGGCAAAATCAGTTTCCATATCTGCTTTTGTTTCAGATTTGCATGTTTTCCAATTTTTGAATAGTTCTTCATTTTTTGCCCTGTTGCCTTATTTTCAGTGAATAACTCCACGTGTATTTGCTTTGAATCACAGCTGGTACACTGAAAATGCATCTATTCTTTTAAGTACTTGACAGTGTACCATTTCATAAGCCCATTATCTAGATAATTCGGAAATATCCAAACAATGAATAGTTTTTCAACCTTGAGACACTTGCAGAAATAGCGTGGGATTTTAAAAATTATTCTGAATTTCTTGTAAAAATCGGTGGTGTTTGGAATGTACTCATCCACAATGCAGGAAGGCAAATAAAACTTTGACATTTTTGCCTCTTATTCCACCCAATATAGTATAGTATGTGTATTTCATATCTACCTTCCTCTCTCTAGCTTTCTCCGTCTCTTTCTCTATGAATATGGGTATCCTTATCTATGTTCAGGTTATTTCAAAATGCAAAAGGAATGGAATTATTATGTATGTTCTTTGGAAATAAGTTACCATGTATTTTGCTTGGATACTAGCGTAATACTTCTGATCCATTGAAAATAATGATTATGTATTTATAACATTCTATTGATCCTTTTTTAAAGCAAAGAAGATGCATTTTTCCATAGTATTTGCTAGCATTTCTATTTTTGCTGTTACTTTTAAAGCAGAATTTCAGCAACTGTCCCTATTATTGCTAGCCTGGTCCTGGTCCTGACGAAATGCATGTGCTATGAAACAATTCAATAGGACCATGCTCAGTTGGGGGCGGAGGGGGGAGGCGCAGAGATAGTGAAAGATAAAAGTAACTTTTTTATGTGGAATCTTTTTTTTTCTTTTTTTTTCTTTTTTTCTTCCCCCTTCTTTTCAAGAGCCAACCCAGGTAACCTTCGCTTTGCTTTCTAATGTTTTCTTGATATGATCCAGCTGAGTATTGTTGAGAGGACTGAAAATTTGGCTAGAAACAGAAGCTTGTAGGAGCCCATTACTTCACAAAACACTATCCACAACCTTCCCGGTGCTTACGTCTGTTTAAGACATACATAGATATTAAGGGTCATGTCCATATTCTACTGGTGTTTCTTCTATGAATGGGAAATGTGCTGGGAGGAAAGGGAATGTTTGTTGTCAGTCCTTAAATATGTCACCTGTTCTTTATTTTTCATGTTTCTACAACTCTGTTTGTCATGTACCTCGTATATGTAATCATTTATGATATAGTAGAATTAAGGAACATATAAATGCTATTTTAAAATGATATTATTTATCCCCCACTGGTAAATTAGATGTTGTCACCTGTTGAAGTGAATTTGCATTTACAGATGCATAGTTTTCATAGGCATCTTTCCGAAAACAGTATTCAGAAATATCAGGAGAAATGAGACGAATGAAATTTTCTATGTATCTTGAAATTACGGAGACTGAATGTGTCTTGAAATTAATATAGCCAAGCTTGAAGCATTAACCCTCCTGCCAAAGCATACTGCAGGGTGGAAAGTAAGTGAAATAAGCATGACTAACTCAGGTTACTTGAGTAGCCTAGTCAGTTGTGGCTGTCCGATCAAACGTGCTACTCCATGAAAAAAAAATAGTGACTTTTTTATGGTTTAAAAGCAAAGAGGGACCTTGTTCCGATTAGTTGCAGAAGTCTGAACTTGAGTAGTCTTGAATGATAGGCTCAAGGAAACGATAAATGCTTTGGAAGCTAGTTATTCATTAGTTGGAAGAATGGAAGATGGAAGCATATTATAACTGTCAGGGGGAACTGAGGGGAAGAAAGAATTAAAAAAAAAAAAACTAGTTCAGGCATATTTCAAAACAAGTGCTGAAGGTTTAATGTATAGATGATCAGATCTACAAGTTGTGTAAAGCTTGAATGTGACAAAGAATTTATTTTAAAAAGATTTTCATGAAAACCTACCTTCACCAATAATGTATCAATTTCCTCTTTATTTTGAGGATCAGGATATCATTAGCTGATTTAACAGAGATTCAGTTCAGATCAGAACTTGCCTTTCTATTCAGTAAATGCAGTCATCCTGCCAAGACTCGGCTCTTTCAATGAAACCACAAATCCAGAATAGTACGGAAGTCCAATTCAGCTAATAATGTCTATTAAACCATTGAAGAAAGGGTAGGAAAAATGTCTGGCATTGTGCAAAATAGCTCGTGTCGGCCTGGATAAAAGTTTCTCTCTTTGCACTTCATTTAATCATTTGTGATGTTGTTTTTAGTTTTGCCTTTTAGGATGACAGACAGAGGTGTTTCAGAGCAAGAATCTATTGTTGTGTTTCTGAGGGGGAAATTAGCACTTTTTTCCTTCCTGCAGATGATGATGTGCTGTTAGTGGCAAAGCATTAGCTGTTCTGTCAACTAGCTCCCTATGCAGGGCTTTATCTGATAAGTGGGAGCTGGGTGGAGTCTTTCCAAAAGCACTGATGGGTTGGAAGGTGTGGCTTGATGTAAGACCACAAGTCACTAAGAGACAAATCATTGTATATGTAATTAGGTTGATCAGTATTTCCAGGTCCTAGCACAGGCTAACTCATTTGTTCAGTGAACATTCTACCGTACTCTGTCCAACAATGCCTAGATGTATGTATGGCCCCGCAAAACACAGAACAGTAGTTACAAAGCTAGTGTAAGGCTCCTGAGTAAATGGATATTAACCTGAAAAATTAATATTTTCCCCCCAGTCATAGATATAAGCCCAGTTCTAATTATTTTTTTTATTTTTAATAAGATTCTGACATGGATGGTATTTACTGCTAAAGGCTTTATTATAATATATGACCATTCACACATGCATATAAAATTCGAATTAATAGAAGCCATAGAGATGAGTCAGCATGGTAGATTTATGTCTGTTTTACTATAGTGAGAAGGATCCTTTGAAAAGACAGAAAAAAAATGATTTATATTCCCATTATTTAAGAAGTGAAGCTCCTCTCGGCAGCACCTGAATAGCTTTAAGGATATACAGGAGGACTTTTCATAAATTACCTGGTGCATTTAAAATAAAGGTTATTCAGAGTAATTATGTAGGACAGTCCAATATAGTAGGGCGGGAAATTACTTGAGCCCATTAATTTAATTTGCGTCCTGTCAGGGAAAAAATCAATTGGAGGTATAGATCAGGGGATTGCACTTTCTTCAGAAAAGGTAGAGCGTGGATGAGATAGCCTCATGTGTCTCCAGGTTCCCCCAGATCACTGTATAACTGAGCTAACCCCAGCAGCTGTCACCAGACATGATAATCAGTAGGGCTCGTATGACTCCGTTAAGATACTACGCGAGTTCCTTACAGACTTCAATGCCTTTACATGCAAAACGAATCAGAGGCAGGGAAATGTTAAGATCCCCTTTATAAAGGAGGAGCCGAGACACAGAGAGACTAATGTATGTATGTGACTTGGATGGACTTTCAGGGTAGGATTCGTGTGGTCTTCTGCCATCTAAACTGGTACATTGTGTTCAGAGCACTGTATTATTTTACGCAGAAACAAAGTAAGGGAAGGGGGATAGAAACGTCCTTCATTTTATTCTTCCATAGCTTCATCATGTAATACTCGCATGGTCTGGGGAGCCTAAGGTTTCTGTCCTTTCACAATGCAAGTTTCCAGAAGTTGCATCTTGTCCACAGCTGACATCATGCCAGCAGAGCGCCCTGGCTGTATTACTGCGGATTAGCTTGGACTGTAAAAAAGCCCTGCTTCACCCTTTGAATCTGTGCCATTCAAATAGATCATTAAAGATTTCCTGAGCCAGAGGAAGAAAAACAGTATAACTTGCACAGTACACTACATGGGACAGAAGAGATACGGGGTCAGTTCCTTCCCCAAGGACAATTAAGATATGTTCTTTAAAGAATGAATTGAATAGAATATATAGACAGATGAACCCACAGCATGCTTTTCCTTGTGAATGCTAGGCTCAAAAGCAGCCTTATAAAAGGGGAGCACCGTGACTTTATTCCCTAAATTCCTCTCATGCGTTTCAAAAATGATGGTGAATGTGTTTGTGTTTGTCTGGAAGCCTGTCCTGGAGTTGTCCTTAATGTGTATATTGGACACAAAATACAGGTGGAGAAGTGCCTTTGTTTTTGAAGGCTGAGAAGTGTTTGCACAGGAGAACTGTGGGAGTCTATGGAGTTATAAATAGCTGAGTTTGGGCATTTTGAGGATTGTAATTTTGGTTCTAAATGGTATCTAAATATCAGCTACAAATCAGTTTATGTATGTAAAACTTACTGTGGATTTCATCCTTAATGGACTAGTATTAAAAATTACACAAGGAGTCTGTGGAAAAACGGGTTATGCTTACTAGGAGATCTACAGGTTTTGTTAAGGGAACAAGCAAAATGTCTCGCTCCCTTCTACATCTTTCTCACCACTCCCAACCCTTCCAGATCTATCTACGAGTTCTTTTGGAAGAATCTTGTCTGTAACCACGTCTCTGAAAATCTAAGTAAATAAAAAACCATTCATGGATCTTCAGATCACGTAGTAACAAAAACAAAAAGGAAAATAGAGTCAAAAAATGTCTATTATGTATTGCAGGCCCTAGGTTGGGCCATAAAGAAATGTGGGAGGATTGGATAGTGCATTGCCTATTAGCGCAGTGTTGCAAGAGGTAGAGGGAACTGAGCTTTGTGAAGCTTCTTTCATACAACCACTTGGGAATCTTCCTGGAACAGCCCCAGAGAGGTGCCAGGTGTTCTTCTAGAGGTAGTTGGAGTGGCCCAACAGACACGTGTTCCCCTTGCGTTTGCCGTCACTTAATGCAGGAAAAAATTGTGCAACGTTTTAGAGACAGGAATCAGAGCTCACTGTGAGACTTCATAGGAGGAGAAGGTGATGATAATTTTAAAACCGATTTAATTTACCTGTAGTCACACTGCCATAACCACGCACTCTCCTGTGAGGACAGGCTGAGAGAGTTGGAGTTGTTCAGCCTGGAGAAGAGAAGGCTCCGGGGAGAACTTAGAGCCCCTTCCAGTGCCTAAGGGGGAGTCAGCTCCAACATTTCTATTACAGTTGAGCAGTTGAGTATTTGTGGACAGTCAGGGGTGCCTAGTCCTTCTGTTTGCTTCGTTGCCCACAGTTATGTA
>VYZM01023232.1:99991-239972 GCA_013398915.1 Dromas ardeola
AGAGGTTCCTTTCTGAAGTTGGGTTGAAATGCCAAAATCTTGGAAGTGTTTGTAAGCTAATAATTGAGAAAGTTTTTGGTGTTACGTCAACTGTGAAATTTCATTTTGATGCTGACCTTTGTGAAAATACTATTCCAAAAATACTATTATTAATTTACATCTCTAAGCAAAAAGTAATCTCAAGCTAAAATTTGGAACCTGTCATTTAGAAAATGTCGACATGGGTTGTTGTGACAACCGTGAAACTTCTTTTCCATTTAAATGAAAAAAACATCAAAATCAGCCCTTTTCTTCTGAACAGCTTTCTGTTTTCAGCAGATCAGCAGCAGTGCAAGTTCAAGCAAAAGGTGCCCAGGAAGCTGTGAAAGTGATGCCCGCTGCCTTTTGCGGTACCTGGTCCTGAATGCTGTGGCATCCTGAAGCGAGGCCTCTGTGTTTGCAGAAGGGAGGAGCGCAGAAGACTGGCACACCTCCAGAGTCTTCACTTCTCTGAGGTGTGCTGGAACAGGTTAAGGTCTGTAAATGAGGTTGATATCCTACATTTGTTAAAACAATGAGTACTTACTGATCTTTTTCTATAATTCAGATATATGGAAATTTTGAATGTTACCGTTTTGATCTTCCTGGGGATAGGTTCTTTGCACAAATGTGTGGGGTTTCCACTTGATGAGACTCCAGGTTGTTAATTTAAGACCATGTGTTCACTAGGTAATATGCTGCAACTGCATAGGAGGTGTTTAAGATATTGGTAGCTCAAAAGATTTGCTCCTTGATACAACCATATTGTTCCATCCAGAGCAATGAGGAAGCTTCTCTGCTTTGGCGCAGGCCAAGTGTTTGGATAGCAAAATAAACCTGCCAGAGAATCAAGTACTCTGTTGTGCAATCCGTAGCATGGTTAATTTTGTGTTGACTCATTGCTGATTGAAATGACTTCCGCACCAAAATTTAACAGTTACTTCAGAGAAGCATCTCGTGTCAAGACTGTTTGAGTTTGGAGTTTTGTTGGTGTTCCAGGGACAATAACAGAAAACCATGTGGTTTGATAGATGTTATGGCAGGTCATATTGAAATCTTCAAAGGCCAATAAGCATTTGGCAGTTGTCACTTTATGGGTTGTGTCTCGGGGATTTTCTCATAGTTGCGTCGCTTTGCTAGTGGTTAGTTGGATAATCAAACCGTTTTTACTGTGAGGTCCGTGTGAACATTTGAATTGGCTTGCATCAGTTCAGCATGTTACACTTAATTTTGCAAGGTAATATTTTCCATGAAGTTTTTCTACTGTCTAATAGACAATTTCCAATTCTTCAACCTCTTTTTTTTCAGTACACTAGCTTGTATCTTGTTTAAGCTTAATGAAGCCTGCAAAGTACTTCTACCAGTTTTCTAATCTGGTATTATTCCCATAAGACTCCATATAGTACCACTATAGATGCAGTTCCTGCTCAGTGATTTAGACGAGTTCTTATCCAAATACAAAATGAGTGATTAAATCCACAAACTTTTTTTGACTCTGTTTGCTTCTTCAGTTTGATCAGTGGCAGCTGCCGTGCTAATAAATAGATGGTGACATAGCAAGGAGCTGGTATCACTGCGCCTTAAAGCCGCATTTACAATTTGCCTTACAAGTCTGTCGCCCGTTGTAGCAGCAGAATTTTAATCTTCATTACAAAGAAAAAAAAAATAGTGTATTTTTAAAGTTTCGTTTACATATTCTTGAGGAAAGCAGAATCAAAGAAAAAGTGTTTAGGAATTATTGAAGCATCTGATTGATTGCAGGCCTTTTTCTCAGTTAGTTGTGCATTAATCTTGAATTGCTCCCTCGCTCTGTCTGGTGACTGAAAGCTCTCCATTATTCAGGGGACATTTCCAGCTGTCTGTGTTGGTAGCAGCAAATGACGCTCATAGGTCTCTGCTAAGCAGCTGCCTAAATCTGAAAACAAACAGCGCAGCAGCACCATGACAGAGCCAGAACATCCTTTGGGGCTGCCTAATCCATCACTTGGCTGTGAGAGGAATACAATATTTTCCCGAGTTTGTTTCCAGCAAAATGAATTTGTGTGTAAAATCCCAGTGGGAGAAATTTTGTTGTAACTCACAACACTGGTATGACTCGACTTTACAGTTACTGCTGATTTACCCTGTTGTAAATAGGATGGGAATATGATTTAATGTCTTGATATCGCAAAGCTTGACATTATCTGTATCATCTGCAGACATAAATTAAATGGCGATCATCTAAAAGAAATTCCCCCCCCTTTGTCTTTTCCCAGTAATCTAACCTATATTAAACTGTATATTTTTTTTTCTATTTAGCTATCCTAGATAGTTATGTCTATCTGTTCACACAACTATAAATACATGACATGTGCCCAAGTCTTTATAAGCTTAAATTTGTAGGAGGAGGAGCTAGGTTTGTCTCTCTCTCTCTCTTTCTGGTTAGTGCTTTTCTGTACTCTCAAGTCGTACATAGATAGATATGGTCTGAACGAGTCACCTGTCTTTGCCTGAGCCACATACATAGAGAGAAAGAGAGCAAGAAGTCTGAAGTACAAAAAAGGGGGAGAGGATGGAAATTACCCCCAACTCCTCCAGCATGGGGCAGCTGCCACACAACAGAGTTGGTGTTTCCCCATCACCGTGTGCCCTGTTGTAATTGTTGGGGCAGGGTGAGAAGCAGCATTGCAAATCCTGCTGAATAAGATCTTCATACTCGTTGAAGCCTGACCTATGTTTACCGAGCTTAATCTAAACTTAGAAGCAGTGTATTTCTTTGTGATTATTTTCTTCCATATGTACCAGTAAATTATTGGAAAATGTAGTGTTAAATATAATTCTTTATCCTTATTATCATCAGCATAAATTAATGATTTAGACCTGCTTCCGGTGAAATCAGCTGAAGTTTCGTTTCTGATTTCACTGAGATCAGGATTGAAACAATCCATGTTGATGTGGAAATGAAGGTAGCCAAATTTTTGAATGTGATTGAAGATGTGTAATAAAACATAATACAATCATTCATCTTATAGGCACAACAACAAAAAAAATTGTTTTCATACAGCCTACAAGTAATACAAATGGATTAGTCATTTAATTGCAAAATATTTTAGAAGTCGTGGTGATAAGTTAAAAATAACTGCCATGCCAAATTTTAATAAGATGATGACAGCTTCATTAGCTTTTAAAATGTGCATAATTTACAGGAATGTTGTATTAGCATTGAGGTGACATTTTCTGTTTTATTCAGATGAAAATTGTGTAAATAGGCCATTTGAAATGCTGACATTGTATATGAAAATTAACTATTCAGGAATTAATTCTTCAGCTTCTCATGAGAGTTACCCTTATTCACACAAGAAGTCCCATTGACTAATGGCATTTCTCAGGCATAATCAGATGACAACAGGAGAAGTATAAGAATTACTCATGTGAAAAATACCAATTTCATCATTCTTTGTTAAAATATTTGCTCATAATGGTCCTTTTCATGCAACTAACTATTTCAATCTTCAGTGCTGTACAGTAGACAGAGGGAAGTTCTTCCATGATCTCTGTGGGTGATCAGTTTCTTCCCTGACACAACAGGAATTAAACAAAATGCTGTAGAGACAGCATGAAGGTGTGGTGGTGGTAGGGGAAGGGCACACTTGTCTTTTCCTAGTTAAATCAACAAAAGCCTTTTAAGACCATGCATCAGGCATATTTGTGAGTCTAGACTAGTAAAAGGCCTTCTCCTACCTTACAACCACCTTGGTTTTTAAGGCATGTGCTCTTGGGAAGGTGGATAATTTTAAGGAAAATACCAGTTTTAACTGTTGAGACTTACTCAGCTCGTTCAGTGCCATGCACCACCACACAGCATCTTCTCCATACAGCCTTGCCCATTAAGGTAGAGTTTCATTTTGGGGGTTCTTTGGAGACATCCCTTGTTATTTTTCTTGGAGGTATACGACTGTTTACAATAATTTTTAAAATCTCAACTAGATTAGAAATTTAAGAATGAATTATGCTTTTTTTTGGCCTCAACTCAGGACAACAGTAGAAACTCAAGAGTAGATATCTGTCTAAATGGTTGGCCTAAAATTCGCCTTTATGGTGTAAGTGCTGTCATGGTGTTAGTTCTGGAAAAGTACAGGTCATCGATACCTGAGGTAAGTAAGGAATTGGCAAATTTAGTAATTTGTAACCTATTTTCATTGCAGATCCCTAAAAGCATCTAGTTTGCTTGCAGAGTTCTGTGTAGCAAGTTTTATTCCCTTCGCAAATATGCTTGCGTTCTATAAGCGAAGTCTTTCATAGGTCTCCAGGATCAATCCATGGACATCAAAGAGTCTGTGGACCACAGAGTGGAAAATACTGGTTTGACTGATGCATTACGCCAGTTAACTTCAGTACAACTTGTATTCCTAAATCCCATGGCAACATTTTGATGAACGTATTGATGACCTTAGTATGGATACAGAGCCCTAGCTTTTATTACATATTTCTAATGTTTTCTAGTTTTTCTAGCCATGCTTTCTTGCAGTTGTGGCTCTTTGAACCTCTCTTCATCATGCCTAGTATCCTACTTGTGTCACTGTTTTCTATGACTCATTAAAAGATACATATATTTGAAATGAAAGTTCTCTTGGGCATTTAAAAATCATCATCCAGTAGAATATTGAAAAGGATTCCTTGGGATTTACAAGAATCACTTGTTAAAATATGTCAGCTACTCGTCCTGTAATTTGTAAACAGATAATCCCCATCAACAAGAGAGATGGAAATGTTTCCTAAAGCAGTCTTGTTGCCTTTGTAATAGATCAGATTTGTGCAATATGGTACATAATTCCAAAGAATATTTGAAGAGTAAAGCCATAGATCCTCTTAAAGGACTGTTTCTCCTCCATAAGTCTGGATTGAAGACTACTATCTCCTATCCTAATATACTGATATCCAGAATACATTAAAATATTATTTCTTTTTAAGAGCAGCTTGCTGCCTAATCCTATTTGCTCAGTCTTCGTAGCTGATCATGAAAAAAATTGTTTGGGTTTTTTTTATTTGCTTTTTATCAAAAGGACTTATTTCATAGTACTCCCCTGCCTTGGCTTTTGTTTGCACCAAGCTTTTTTTTTAAAAAAAAAAAAAAAAGTAAAGTGTTGGCAGCTGTTACAACCTTTGGCTGCTGGATCCAGCAGCTGATAATCAAGAAATTTGAAAAGTAGGATTCAGAAATTAAAATATTCTAGCATAATTGTGTAGCCACCTTTGTGTACGCAGCTGCTTAAATAGCACAATCTTTCATTCACCATAAAAAAAAAAAAATCAAAAAATCAACATTTGGGTTGAGTTATCCCACTGAAGGGCAGTAAATGTTAATTAATTGGAAGTTTGTTTATATTCACAGTCCTATGTGAAGTGTTTGAAAGAAGCCAGCGCTTTTTCAGCAGCTGAAGAGGTAAGACTTTCAGAGAATTCCTAAGGAGTTAATGCATTCTTTTAAAAGACATTTTTGATGATATCCCTTCGAGCAGGAAAAGAGGGGTGGTTGTAATAAAATGAAAAGGGCATTGTGGGTCTGTGTGAAGAAATATCAAAGTCATAACATAGAGCCTTGTAAGCAGGCCAGAACTTTTTATTAATACATGAAATTTTTAAAAACAGGATGGAATATCTCTGACGAGAGATGGAATCAGTTTTGTCACCTAAATTAATTTGCCCCTGTGGCTTGTAAATCATTTCATGTCACAAATAATTGATCAGAGGCTGAAGCAGAAGTGAACAATTCAGGCTGTGATTTAAAGGGAATTAATTCTTAATTAAGTTGGCTTACTTTGGATTTTCATCTTTAGGGAGAATAGGCTGCTAAGCATTCACAATACCGTCACTTAGTTTAATATTAGGAAGAGCCTTCATAAGAGATTAAGGCACTCTTCACATTAAGGAGATAGAATGAAGTACCTGAATTTAAGACTAAGAAACAGAACTCGTATCAGTATACAGGGATCCGGTGTCATCTGCTGAGTGAGCTTCAGATTATCCCCAGAAGTGAGGTGAAATGGCAAGTTCAGAATCTGGTGTTTGCAAAGGAAGCAGGCAGTTAATGCAGAAGCCTTTGCACGGTGATCTTCCCTGCGGCATATTTCTCCGATACAGCTTCTATCAAGAATTTCCAGTAAGAATAATACACTCCCTTCTTTGTCATCTAATTGGGGTATCTTATGGGTGCATATGTATAAGAATACTGAGTCTTTTTTCTGAGTATTTCTATTCCTGTATATATTGTTTCAAAAGTTCTGCTTCCTTACATCTTGCGGTCCTTCTATGCTAATTGTTAGTTATACTGTCCTTCTCCTGTGTTATTTGTTTGCAAATGGATATGTGTTTTCACATTGCTTTAAGATAGTTTGGAAGCTACTTTAGTCTAACCAATTAGTATGAGAGGAAACTTCATTATTTATTTCTTGGGACTGAGTCATTAATAATAGTCATTCTATATAAGTGAACCAGGTGCTGAAATAATACATTTAGGTAGGAAACATATATTCCAAAAACAATTTGAATCATGCATTGAATCAAAATATTTTGTCTGAGTTACTTAGATTGTGACAGGCCATTATGAAGAAGCTATTTCAAGGTTTTTCAGAGACCTAAATGTTGAGACGGCTTCCAAATAGGTACTTCAAAAATGTGTAGCTGTTCATCTTCCACTGTTTGGAAGACTCTTAATTTCTCATGGGTACAAAAATTGAGTTTTGCTTGCATTTTCTTAAAAGCAAGTAGACTTAAAAGTTGAGATGATTGTAAGCTAAAAGTAAAGTTTTCAATGTAAAAAATGTTTGTTTTTTTTTTTTTTTCCTGAAAAGCAATCTAAAATTGTGGGTTCACCCCAGAATTTCTTCATAAGTGAAAAGGATATCACAGTAAATCATCAAGGAGCACTGTGATTTACAATGCTGAACTGTAGCTTTTCTCTTTTGTGATTCTGAAGAGAGGGCTTAAATTTGTTAGTTATTTTAAAAGTGCCTTAGGTACTGGTTAGAAACAGCTTAAAACGGGGTAGAAAGAGAAAAGGAGATGTTGTGGCATCATTTGGCGTTGGATACCTGTATCTGTGCCTTTGATGCATTTGAAGGCCCTTGCAGGATTCTTTTAAAGGATTTGGGGTAGAACTAGATGTAAGATACCCTGCGTAGAAAATGGCATTAAACAAGTAGATGGGAAACAAATGTAGAAATACTGGCGGAAAGACTAGATATGAATACCTCCCAACACACATCTTGGTGACAACTCACACGTATTTTGGCATGAAAATGCATTTGCTAGGAAGACAAAATTGACTGCATGGCTGAGGATGTAGAAGGCATCCTTGGTAATAGCAATGTTTCAAATTAATGCAAAGTAGGTAATTTAAGAAGGTAAATTGCTAGGTAGCAACAGCTCAGTTTCAGTGGAAAGAATTTACAATTAATTAATCTCAAAGGATGATAAATCTTCATGAAGAATCCTCCCTTGTATAAGGCCTGCCTTCTGGGGTTTGTGTGAATTCTTATAGTATGTTGTATCATTTCCCCCACTAAATGGGCTGTGACTTAGAAGCCACCAGAAACCACAGCAAAAGTATCCAGGTTAACTAGTTTGGCAGGTGTGTGCAAAGGTAGCAAACAATGTTTATTTGGGATATGCAGATGTTCCACATTTGGGACACTTGTGTTTTGCGCACTCAGATTGAGCCCATGTGGTCGTTCTGTAATACTAAAATTCTAATTGGGTTTAAGCAGAAGTGTGCCAGCGCATCTTTATTTAAGTGGTGTGAGGATTTACTGATCCTGAAGACTTACTTCTCCAATGGTTGATAACTAATAGTTAGAAATAGTGATGGGGTAGAAGTTAAAAGTGTGGGTAATGATCGTGCTAATTTCTGGTTAATGATGGTAATTGACATAGAATAGCAAGTCTAAACAAAGAATTCAGGCTCTTAAGGAGTTGTAATACCTCCATATTCCCATCAAGAACCAGAAGATGGTGAGGTGTATCCGAGACATACCTTGGCTTGTCCATCCGAATGGCATTTCCAGCTGATTTATAAGCTTCAAGCTTCCTTATCTTGCCAAAGGTGACAAGAAACAGTAAGTCATGCAGCATGTGCTGGGAGCCTGTGGATTTGGCACGTTGTGGATCAGGCTGCACACTGAACATCCAACCATAGGGTAATTCCAAACAGTTTTTTTTTTTTCCCTTTACAGTTGTTTCAGATTTGTAGATAATCACATTTTATTTATATATTCTTTTATGAGGTCTCTTTCAAAAACAGTCTCTGTTTCTACCTCTGGAACACTGTAAAATCTATTGCCATTGTTTGTGTGTTGATAATATTATTGGGACGCTGTTCCTTTTCTGGTATATTTCAAAATTACTCACTGTTTCTACCTGACAACTTGATGTATCTTAGTATGTTACTTGATTAATTGCTTAAAGTGTTTGCAGAAGTCAGGAAACGAAGCATTGTGGTCAGCGCTCATGATTTGATTGCAATGGTTGTGAAGTCACGTAATTGGATGAATTTCTGCTGTTATGTTTTTAGCCCTTGCAGCTATGGAGAAAAGGCAGGAAACGTGATTCAGAAGACTGACAGGAATAAAAGGCATCAGAAGACTCAAAATACACACACGCCTCACGATTTTAAGACAGTCTTAGAATTTCTTAGGGTCTAGCTTATAATTTGTCAGTCTGAGGGTAGAGGCGTTGCTGGAGATACAAAATCAAGTCTGACACGGGAGGTGGTTTGGTTCTTCATGTGCATTAGCGTTGGTGTTTCCAAATACATTTCTCTAATGGAGTGGTAGTGTCTTAAATGATTTAGTAAAAGTGACAGTTTCAAAATTTTTGGAAAACAAACTCCACTTGTGGCTAGTTTTTAAAGATTAGTTGGTCAGGAGGCAGAAAAAAGAAAAGGAGCAAGTTAAGAGAAAAGAACGGGAAGTAGAGGAGACCCTGCCCTTGAAAATAAGCAAGTGAGCTGTTTTATCTCTCGGTGTTATCCCTTTTGCAATACGTGCGTCGTGTCCTCTTGACTGACAGACTTCTTGTGCATCCCTCGGAGTGTATCCATTCATTAGTGTCTCCAGAAAGAGGTAGTTTGGCTTTTAATTAAAATACAATTTTCAGGTTTTTTTAGTGTGTTAATGAGACAGCAAAAATGAATTCATTGAAAGAGGAACAGATATCTAGGCCTTACAGCGGTGAAAGTTAGAGCCTCATTAGTAGCTAATTATGCAGAACATAGTATATAAATAGAGCTGTTATGGCATTAAAAAAGCCTCAGTGCATTACCTAATGACATAAAATGTTTACAGTCTGTTCCGAGTATGGTATAATGTCTTGCTGAAGTAATTAATGGCATATTTAACAGAGACACAACTGGAATCACAATTGCTTTGCAGGTACGAGTTGAGGGCAAGGGAATGTATAAAAGCCTTTGAGGAACAGATGATTTGTCCGCTACTAAATATGGGAGTATGAGAAGATAAAGGAGGAACACGTGATTTATACATTAGGTGGGATAATGTCTCCGTCTGACAAGGACAGAGTACACTGGACTTTATTTTCAGGTTTTCCAAAAGTGACAAGTGAGACGCCAGAAGTCCAAACTGACACTTCCAAAAAGGGCTGGTTCCCTGAGTGAACCAAGGCCCATCTTCTGAAAACGAATAAGGTGGAAAGGATTTTGGAAATCTTGATATGTAAATGGCAACCAAGACCAATAATTCACACAAGGTGAAAAAGGAAGTTTTTGTTTGACGATAAGGGCCCATGTAATCAGACAGATATACTCAAAATAATACTTTAATAGCAAGTTAAATAACGTTTTTAATAAACTGAAGCATAAAGATGATTTTTGCTCTGCCTAACAAGAACTGCACATGTAGCTTAACAACTAATTATTATTATTATTATTAATAATAATAAACAGCATTATGCTTCCGTAAGGCGATGCTTCGTGCTAAGAGTGAAGCTGTAAATGGCAGTAACTAAGCACAGGCTGCTTAGATGCAGTATGGTGAAAAACCGTCTCAGTGCCACAGCCGTAGTGGAGGGATGACTAAAGGAGAATATTACATTTGGGGAAGCATACTGGCTATGGAGCCTGTCTAGCACATCTGAGGTAATTTGGACAGAAGTAGTGAAATAGACAGAATACTGTGAAAAGCTGGAGAGGGTGAGAAGGCAGATGAGGAGATGTTTATGCAAATAAGAAAGGCCGGTAAAATGATCTGCGCATTAGTCATGATGATTCCAATTACTGTTGTATCGACTAGGAACCACAGAGCCACAGAATCAATTAGATGTTTAAAAATACAAAAAGCTATTTTCTTGCTCAATTTGTTCAGCAGTCAACAAGTTTAGAGTTTGTTCTGGGAAATTATTTTGGTATGATGACCAAGTTAGAGTCTGATTAATGTTTAGCTGGGCGTAAGTGAATTGAAATGATTTTGCTATGAATTCAAGGCTCTATTTTTTATCTGTGGTGCTTAGTGAAATAACATAGAATGATGGAAAACATCATTCTTCTGTGCTTCTGCCTTAGTACCGTTGCAAGTATTTTTTTACCAGCTCTAGTGGAAGAGGTGGTGACCAGCAAGTTTGTGTTATGGCAGGGAGGAAAAGAGACTTTTTAATTGTGGGGGGGTGTTTTTTTTTTTTTTTTAGCTCATTAGTGAAAATAATTTTGTATTCATAAAGAGGTCTAGGTAGGCTGGAGCTGAAGGCCTGAGAAATCTGTTACGCATACAATGGATATGGTTAAATAAATGCCAATGCCGACATTGCCGAGAACCCACCAATTTGCCTGATTCCTAACTGACAGAGAGACATGTGTGTGTGTGTGTACGTGCATGCATTGATCATTTTTGCTGATCGCTGAGTCCGAATTTTTTTATGACGGTGGTCAGCATGTATGCCAAGTTCCAGTTGTGAATGTCTGGATGCGCCATCTTTGGCCGAGCAAAACTGTAAATAGCACTTGATTCAGATTCTTTGTAAATTCCTCTGATTTGCAGTGTTTAAAAAATTTAAATTTCTACATGGATGTGCTTCTAGTAGAAAGCTGTAAGCCCTGTCACTAGCTCAGTTCAGAGTCACCAGCATACAGCAATCCAGTTTGGCTGGTGACTCTGAAACTCAGTAGCTTATTACTAGTTGCAGCCAAGGATTTTCAAATACTTTGCATTAAGGCGTGCTGCATTATTATGCAGGTACCTGCCCGTCTCTGCTTAGTACAGGAGGAAAGCAGCAAGGCTGATGCCAAAGATACTTTCCTGTTCTGCTTTGCCTGTCTCCTGGAGCAAGTCCAGAGGAAGCCACGAAGATGCTGGGAGGGCTGGAGCCCCTCTCCTGTGAGGACAGGCTGAGAGAGCTGGGGGGGTTCAGCCTGGAGAAGAGAAGGCTCCGGGGAGACCTTCCAGCCCCTTCCAGTCCCTAAAGGGGCTCCAGGAAAGCTGGGGAGGGACTCTGGAGCAGGGAGTGAGTTTATATTTCATATTAATAATCAGGAGGGCAGGCAGGTGACTCAGAAACTCTCCAGATGGAAACATTTTTCTTACAGTGTTACAGATGTTTTCTTAATTTTTAGAAAGCCGGGATCATATTTGTACTGTATAAATGTGATTTGAAAGATGTTATTAGAAAAGGAGCTATTAAATTAGGGGAATAGCAAATGCAGAGGAATTTAAGAAATGGGTATCATTTTTAGGTTATTAACTGGCTGTGTAGCACAATATACAGGAAACAAGAATTAAAACATCCGGACTGTTCTGTGGAGAAAGCAGATGAGGGATGGAACGTTTAATGTTCTTAAAATAGAATATAAAGTGAAAGTGTGCCCAGTGGAGAATTTTGCAACAAAGAATAGAGAATGCTGTATGGATAGATACAAGTCAAGTGGAAATAAAGAAACTAAGAGCAGTGGATACAAGGGGCCCAGGGGTCCCTCTGTTACTAGGATATCTGTAATCCCTATCAAAATCTGTGCACAGAACTTCTAAGATAATAAAATACAACTTCAAAGCTAACCAACACAAGCCTTCACATTAGATCTCATCAGAGGGACATGTGAAAACAGATGTTCTTTGGCTAAATTAATCCTTAGAATGTTAATTAGTTCATTCTCTTTTTACTTTTTTTAAAATCTTGTGCTTTATTTGCTTCCTTTATCTTACAAATTTTCCCTACTGGATCCACTGCTTTCACGCTGTATTCTTTATTCTTTTTTTTTTTTTTTTTTTAATTGCACCTGACAATTAGATTTTAATAGAGCCGAGGCACATGATCCATGAAGCAGGGAGAGACAGTGATGGGAAACCACATGGTTTGGGACAGACTGGCCCTGTAAGAGATGTGCACAGGAAAAACATTCAGCAAGCGTGAAAAGATGAAGTAACATCCTCCACATGATGGCAGTGCAGACTCTGTATGTTGGGCACCTCCAGCGAAGACCAGGTTCTCCCAAGACGTTTGGGAACCGGTGTCTCTAGCATGTTAGAAGAGCCGGTCTCATTACAATGACTTTGCTTACCATCTGGTACACGTGTTTCTGTCCTCCTTTCTCAGGGAGGTGATGCTCAAGGCCTGTGCTTTTGCTAGTTTGTTTGTGCTGGAGACCTTTTCTCTCCCTCCTTCCCTTTGATTTACCAGCTAATTTTAACAAAGTTAAGAGAAGATAGCTATCCTATGCATTTCATGAAAATCGGTGACTGAGAAGTGAAGGGAAAACCAGAATAACACTCTCGCTGAAAAGAACCAGGGTACATTTCAAAGCTTGTCTGTTCCAAGGGGCACTCACCAGCCCCATCAGCCAGCGCTTCTCTGCTGCCTGTAGTCCCTCAAACCAGTAAAGGATGTGGAAGGCAGCTGGAGGTAACTGGAGATGGGAAAGAGGCATGGAGGTTTCTCCCTTGCCATGGGGTGATGCATGGAGGTGGAGAATTGTGGAAGACTGTAGTGGGAGAAAAATGTCACAAGGTAAACAGGGCAGGTGAAACTTGTGCTGCGGGGGAATATTATGTACGGGGTTCATTATCTGGATAGCTGTGCTACATCGAATGTTAGACGAAATGATCAAATGGTATTTTTTGCTCTTCAGATTTGTGTGTTCTCGTCTCCTGCGCCAAACAGACTATTCTTTTGAAATCCATTTTCTGGTTTGCTGTACGTATGACAAACTCTACATTACCGTATGTATGGCTGTGCTATCCCGCAGGGAGATGGAGGAGCAGAGCTACGTATGTAAGAAGTAGCAATCTCCAAATTTGGTCCTTATTTCTGCCTTTCTTCATTAGGGCTTCTTGCTGCCTGGACGTGAGACGGGGCCTCAGGATTAGAGCGGGCTGGAAAAATTCACTAAATCATATATCCCAGGAACTGCTGCTGAGCACAAATAGCAATATTTTCTTGAAAGCATTCAGTTTTGTTAACTTCTAATTGAAAATCTCTTCCCCATGAGATTTTTGAAACCTGTCTGCTTTCTTGTTTACTTGCCCACTCAGCCTCTGGCTTTGCTCTGGGCCAAAACCCTTTGAACTTGGGAGCCAGAGGTACAATCCTGAGCGACACCGAAAGAGCTGAAGTCCTTCTCATTAATGTCCCACAATGTAGTGTGTGCAGTCTGTGTAGGATGTATTAATCTTTTAAACTGAATTGGGATAGTTTCAGGGTTTTAATTAGTAGCAATGAAACAATAATAGTAATAATAGTACAATAATCAGCAATAAAACATGCCATTCAGTAATTAATGGCAATGAAACACACAGAAATTGTGTCTAATTCAGTCAGTGTGTTTCAAGGGCTTCTGCAGTCCCTCATTCCACCTGAAACAGGGTTTCCTTGTCAGCAGTACAGTTTTATGGCATAAAAAGTCAGCAGAGGAAAGTGATGGCATCTGCTATTCCACACCCCCCCCCCCCCCAATCACTTAAGAGAAGTATCCTCACAATTCCTAATTATGTAGAGGGTGAAAAGAACGTTTTGTAATTATATTTCCTAGTCCTGGCTTGCCTTACAGAATATTTTAATCCCTCTGAAGCCACTAGAGTTGCATTACCAAATACATACGGTTAAACTATTTTACAGCTATTTACATTTGATGCTTTAGAAACGCCTTAATATCAGTTTCTGCTGAGGTTTTGATTTTTTTTTCTGCTTTCATTATAAAATAAATAATCTGTATAATATTGTGCTTATTAATGTAAATTGCTTCATGTATCAGATCAATGATGGAATCAGCTAGTGGAAAAAACCTCTGGTAGATTAATCTTGATTATAAAATTTATGGATCAGAATGGTTTGAGGTATTGTAATGTAGTGGGGTAAATCTTGCCTTTATAGCTACTTTTTAATTGAAAATCCTACCTAAGCCGTAATTCAAAGACTTCTTTTTTTCTATTTCTTTATTAATTCATATATTTATTAAGAAAAATATGCTTCTGTTATATGGCTGTGGAAAGTATTGAATTAATTCTGACTGAATCTTTAGTAAAGATGAAGAAATAGGATTCTGGAAGAATGGTTTGCAGTTTAGCTTGGTGTGTTGCTTTTAAATGGTTCCTGATGAAGGAACCAAAGTGGATACTCTTGCAAAACCAGATACAGGCCATGATCTTTCTTCAGAAGTATGCATGGAATATCTCCTATTTATTTATGATTCAAAAAATAGTCATATGCATCAGATGGAGAAGAAGTGTTAACTGGTATGAAGTACCTCAGTACTCTTAGTATTTGGGATTATTTCTATGTTTCATTTACTCTTCATATAGGAAACCTTCAGTTTTGTAAAAAAAATAGGCATTTCTTACAGAACAACACAAAGAAACTGTTGTGAAGCCTTTCATATATGTGGAAAATTGCCGAAAAAATGATGATATAAAACAATTCTTTTCAGTTTTCTCTGCTGCCGCGGAGACTTTGTGCCTCATTTTGATTTCGGTGATGAGACATCTAAATCTGTTCCACTTGTGAGTCATGTAGAACAACTGGCCCTAATAATTAAGAACGTCCACTTGTGAATTGGAGAGAATATTTTGAAAGGTAAAAACATAAAGTAGAAGTTAGCTCGCTGGGTGGTGCTTGCAAAAAATGGTGATGTCTCAATTGTGTTACGAGAGCAGACGGGGTTACCACGCCAAAGCACGGCTTGAAGGGCTGTGTGCCAGCTCTACGCCAACAGCCAGTGTTTTCTGCTGAATGCCATTCATTGCACTGATGCGTTTGTAGGTGAGCGTTGTATTCTGAGCACAGCATTGAGTTCAGAAGGATCGATTGTTTCTCATAGAGGTGAACTAGAATCATTTGCGTTCAGTGAGACTGCTGCTTCCCTCCCTGTTGAGTTCACAGCAAACACAGTGGTTAAGGCTGGTTTGGAAACATCTGGCCTCTGCCTCGCAATGAAAAGGCATTCACAGCTCAGCTGGTTAAAAGGAACTTTCTGCAGTGCAAATAAGTGTGGCGAAGCCTGCTAGAAACCAGGGCAGCCCTGGGTTTGATGACCCAAGTAGCTGATTTCTTCCTCCCCTGTGCACGCAGGGCCTCCTCCACCATCAAGGGAGGTGGGGAGCAGAGAGCTGGCCTCCCCAGCTCTGCCAAAGCCAGACCAGCGTCCAACCCTCCGTTTATGAAATACATGAGAAATGCACTTCATCCAGTTGAGGACAGTCATCCACGTCAAACATTTTAGAAGAAAGGAAATAAGTATTTCTCTAGTCCCTGATCTGCTAGGCGAAATACTGCAGAGTGTGAGAAAAAGAGACTGCAGTTGCCTTCCCACCCCAGCAAATAATGAGTTAGCGCCTTGACACATAAAGATTGAGATTGCTTGCAACTATCTCACTTGCCCACCGGAGCACAAGCTGGTATTTTCATTCCCTAAATGTCTGCCTCTTGTGGAAGTGTTGCTAAGCGTTGCTAATAATTGCCTGAAGACACACAACACTGTGGAAAATAAACATTCTGTTGAATTTGCATTACCTCATGTAGTTCACCTTTTGAAATGTCCTTATCCTCTCCCAGTTGGTTCTTCCTGTGCCAGTCTCTTGCGCAGCTGTCCTAATCAATTTATTCCCCATCTCTGTATCTTTTCTGTTTTGGCAACTATGTGCCCGTAGTCTACTGTAGCATAACTGCAGTAGAAAAAGCTCAGACAGACATGGAAAATAAAATTATGGTCCTGATGTGATGGACAAAACTGAATTCAGTTATCATCATGAGCAGTCACAATTAATTTATAATTTCTTTTTTGTCATTGATACCGACAAACATGCTCTTAGCTCATGACCAAAGCTCTGAGCAAGGGATTTTTAGCCATTGATGATTCAGTTGGTTTTAATGTCCGTTGTATGTGTATGAAAAGTTTACCCTACTTTTCTTTTCCATTATGAATTCATTTGGTGCAACTACCATTATATGAAATCTATTGCTGTCCTTTCCAGGTGGACCTTTTTTTTTTTTAAAGAAATTTCATTTTTTCTTAATTTCTTCAGAGCCCTGAAGTTTCTGCTAGCCTCGGTAATGTCTCTGGGGCGTTCACTGTGTCATTACTGAGAATGTCTTTCAAATTATTCGTGCATAGATCCAACAATCTTTGTCACTACACTAAACCTCACGAACAATCATAACATCACTTTCAACAGATCTTAAATTTGTTATGTTCCCCACACACCTTTTTTCTCCTCTTGTTTTGTTGTTAAATCTACGAAAACATTTCTCTCTCTTCATGGTGGCTGAGGGAGACCAGCGGAACTATGACAATTGCATCTCTCAGCTGCGTTCAGAGATCGGTTTCTATATAGATCTAAGTGAGTCACTTCAGACAAATGAGTGTTTTTTACAGACTTGGCTTTGACAGTGATGCAGAGCTGAATTGCTCCTTTGAGGTGAAGGTTATCACAGAGAAGTCAGATGTGTCACAGCTTCCTGCACCAGTGTAAATGTAGTCCGTTTTCTGCACTTTTTGGCTAGAATATGGTTAGGATTGCCAGCATCCTCTTTATCTCCATTGTCCCTGAGTGAGTTGCACAAAAAAATACAGTGGGAGACTAATATAAAAACAAGCGTCTGTGTCGTAGTCACAGTTAGACATGAGTAAATTCCGTTAACTCAACGGAGAGTTCATTTGCCGCTGTGAGAGTATTTGGGTGATATTTTAAAAAATTAATCCCAATTAGACACTCGTAGCTGGCTTTTCAAATCCTCATCCAAAGAGCAGAATGATATTTGTTAGACCCTTAGTTAAACGTAGTGATTATGATTATTTAGATAAAGTTGATGAAATAAATTAGTAACAGCTAAAAGACAGCTCAAGAGTGTTGTTGTTTTTTTTTAAAAAAAAAAAGGCAGTGACAGCTTAAACCCATGTATCAATACAAAGGTAAGCATGTTGACTTTGGGAATTATAGCACGTGTTTCAGAAGAGCTTTCAAAACTACAGAAGCACTAACAATACATCACCTTTTGAAAATTCTTTTGAAAAATTAATCCCTCCTCATTCTGGTCAAAAATTTATTCCTCTGAATTTCCCTCTTTATTGTTAAAATAAAAAATATATATGTTTTTAAATCTCAGAATACTCTTACTCCTGTCACTTTCCCCCTCTTCTGTGAAATAAACATAAAATGTAACAGCAGGTGAGGCAAAGAATATGGTGAGGTTTGCATTATGTTTTGCTATTTCTAAGGCAGAAAGGATGGCAGTTAAAGTGAATGACAAATGTGGTGGTCTGACTGGGAACGCCAAGTATTTTTCTGGTCCTACCTAGGTAGAAGTCATAGAGGTGTCGAACTGAAACGTGCAATGACTCCTCTGGCTTGTAGAAATTTTTGGTGCCATTCAGGCTGACTTTGTTGTTGGTTTGCAGGCCCTGAGGAGGAAGGTGAAGACAATAGCCCGTTGCTGAAGTTGGCAGGGAGCTGCTGTTGCTTTCCCCATGTGGGGAGTCACCTTCAGCCTCATCCACAACGAGTCATCGCTGGTGGAGCGGATGATCTTCAGCACAGAATTCGATAGGAGTGAGTCTCTCAGTTTTAATATTGTTTCTATTGCAGCATGGTTATAACATTATTTATTTCAGAGCAATACTGCAGTTTTCACCTGAGTCACGTATGTGATGTGATGCTCCAAAATCTGTGTGTTGGATCAATGGAGGGTTTTTTTTCCTTCGCAGTTCTCCTGAAATTGCAGTCATGTATGATCTGAAGTGAAGATCATGCCTCCCAATTAAGGCCATAAATAGGATGTGAGAGTTAGTCAGGAAGGATTACAGGACATGTGAAAAAAAACGATCTCAGAGTGATCGATGATTCAAAACAGCTGATAAACTTCCACGCCTTTCCCTTCAGTGCAGTAGGATCACATCTGCTGATTGCGGTGCAGATTTTTGCCAGGTCCTTGTTTATATTATTTTTCTTGCAATTCATAAAAAACCAGTTCATTTTGGAAAAGGGCCCATATTCCAGGTGGGCCTTAGCTGTCATTGTGGTGTGAAAAAAACATCAGTGAAATACTTCAGTGAAGAATCTAGCATTGGCTTGAATTTAATTGAGCCAGTAAGTGGAAATATATTTTTACCTCTGTCTGCAGAGAATCCTGAAACCTGGTTGTTCTGTTTGTCACATACCTTGCTGATGATTCTGATGAAATGGAATAGTATCTCCGAGGGAGTTTTCTTACCGTGCTTACTTCATCAGTACAACAAAATTTATACAGAAGAGATAAAAAAGACTGGTCAGCTTGAAAGATTTAACCTATTCTCTTTACATAGGTATAACAATATGAAGACAATCCTCATATTTTGATTGTGAACGCTTACATTTTTATATAAGCGATAAAGATATCAAAGCAATAATTAAGAATTCATGCTCAGGGATGCTGTTTTAGTTATTGAGAACTACTTTCTAGAACACAAGTGGATCAATTGTTCTCCTTTTTACCAATTAAAAGAAGAGTAAGTCCCTTGACATTAATGAATGTGTAACAATAAAAACATGATGTGAGTGAAAGTGAACTCAGCTTACAGATGCTGGAACTTATGGACAGTTAAAGCACCTATAATACGAGTGCAAAGAATGTTTTGCACATCTTAGTAACAGGAATTGCTCACCTGGCAAGAACTGGGATTGTAGGAAGACCCGATAAATCCGGCTGGTTAATCTAGGTGGTTTCAGAGGAAAGCTGAAGTTGCTTCCTCCTGATGGGACTCCCCGGGAAATGCTAGCGCCCGTGCAGTGCCTCTTCCATGCCAGGTCGAGTCATGTCCCTGGTATAACTTGTCTGCTGGACGCATGGTGAAGCCCTCTGCACCTCCAGTGGTGAATCTAGCCTGAGCATAGGCACCTGGGCAACTCCTGTGGTGAACGTGAAATCCGGACCACCCATTTAAAAATAAGACCTGCTGAGTTCCTGAGAGAGTTAGAAATTATGTCTATGGAGTGATCTGGGCCTATATTTATGTGTTTGTGAATTGGTATTGCTGCTGTCTCCACAGGTGCTCCCCTGACGAACCCATGGCTGTCTCACATGTGCTGTATCCTCCGGAGGTCATCCTGCTGGTCAGAAGAACTAGAGGAAAGCATTTGGACTGGGGAACTTGTCTTTGTCACTCTTGTGAACACAGTAAGTATTTCGAATGTATCCCCTTACACTAGCAATAAATGAGAGTCTATTATGTATGATAAGAGGTACGAGGGAGTAATAGCAAACCTAATAGATAATAGATCTCTGTATCTATCTCAGAGAGTTTCTGTTTTCAAAATGGAAATGACAGAACTTTATGTGATAAGCTACAGTGTTTTTCCTTAATTTGTAAGGAAGATAAAATTCCAGGAAATTTGCTTTTCAAGAGTAGCAAAATATTTTAGGAGCATTTTTTTTTTGGATAGTAGAGAATGCTTAGTGACATTATTTAGCAAGGTACTGAGGGGAAGCCTGCAATTACTCGAGGACTGTCAGGTGAGATAACGAGATCTGCTGGACACTGCAGAAACACAGGTGGAATTGTGTAGAGTCCAGACTGGAGAATAATGCAGAATTTAAAGTGAAAGGGCGAGAAGAGAATAAATAAGAGGTCATCTACTGTTAGTAAAAAGAAATATGACTAGAAGCAAAGCAACTGTAAAGAAAAGAAAATATATGTAAGTACATTAATAAACTTGTCAGAGTTTATTCATTTTGTAAATATCCATTAAGCTTTCCATCTTCAGCTGAGAAAGATCTGAAAAACAAAATATGTGATCCCCTGAAGGACAGTACCGCTAAACCATAAGGACAGCCTCGTACAAGCAAGAAATGAAGGGAGCAGAACTGCAACCGTTTTCATTTTCTCTGAAGGGGGTTAATCATGCCACCCGAAATATCAAAGATTAAAGCAATAACTAGTGTAAGGGATGTATACAGTGCTCATCAAGTGTAATAATGTAAACAAAACAAGCTAATCTATTACAGCATTGTAATCATTCCTGCTAGTAGCCCCATACGAGGGGAAGGCTTGCCACACACTGCAGCTTCCAACCAGGCACCCGTTGGAAAATGCTTTTGCTCCAAACCAGCAGCTTCCATCTCCTGTACAGGGAGCTGTGACGAGAGACTTTGTGACATACGTAGAAGAGGCTTCGTCTGCTTTATGAGCCATAGAAAAATATGAATTAATGTGCTGTCTGCTAAATGGGAGCAGAATCAGGATTCCAGCCAAAGAATAATAGGATTAATCTCAAGAACATAAAATGTGGTATTTTAGTGAAATGTGAATCCTCCCTCTCAAACAATTTTAACAAGTGTGCAGCTTTTGCTTGTTTCCATCATATCAACTTAGGCCAGTCTTGCAAACATTTGGTTTATTCCTATATTTCTGAAATAAATGAGTATATTTATTTCTGCTGGTGGGGTCACCTACAAATAAATTGGCACGGCATACTTTCCAGTGAACTGCTTTAGCAAGCATATCTCTGACTCCAACATTTTGTCAGGATTCTTGACTTTTATAAGCAAAAACAACAATGGGAAAAAGCCCTACAAAATTGCAGTAGTGAGGTAGAAAGCTCTGAGATAAAAAATTAAGTTAATTTCCTATTAAGTCTACCTGGATGTTTTAATTATGAATTGCCATCTTTAGTTATTTAATTCTTGGGTGCCCTAGGAACACAGTAAATGAGAGTATGAATGATAAATGGGTTTGTGAGAGAAATTAGATGGAGTGGTTTTCTTGTTTCGTTTTCGATAACATACATCTGGGGAAAGTCCATGAATTCAAAGACGACTTTCCCCAGCTAAGGGAATGGGAATCAGCTTGAAGAATTTAGAGAGATACAAAGACTTCGCATAAAAAGATACATCATAGTTGGTGTGACAAAGCTGTAAAGACCAATGCCTTGCTTAATAAAAGGATCACATTTTATGGGATATAGTTTCCAGTTGTAATAAATACACCTTTTTTTTTTTTACTCTAAAGCAACAGTGCTATTTATCTAATCATCACAGGAGGTAAATGCATTATGATGCAGTTAATAGTGTGTTTCCTGTAGTGATATATTACCTGAAGTAGTTTGGTTTTTGTCTTTATTATTACTTCTGTCCTTTTTTAAGGGAAAATTGTTCGTCCCATCCTCCTTTTTGCTTTTCCTAAAATTGTGAGTTGATAATAGTATTTATTGGGTACTCTCAGTTACTTCTGTTTCACTTGGAAATAAGGCTTGAAGTAATTCATTTTGGTGTGTATTCTAAACCCTCATTTGGGTTTAGTTGTATCCAGGTTGTCGCTGAAAATGTACGGCACTTCCACTATTCAGCTGGTAAACTTTATTCGAAGGAAACAAGTATGTGTACGACAGGTTGGATAACAAAAGCATTAAAAGCCAGTAATCCTGTATCAGCTTTTTCTCGTACATTTAAAATCTGATTTATTGTGTCTGTCTTCTTTTCCGAGTGGTTTACATTAATATGGAATGCTGGCTACATTATACAGCCCTCCCTCCAGGATTTGTGTTTATATCGTAGGCTTCTTTCAAGCTTGTGTTTATTGCGTTAGATTATATTTTATGTGTCCATAACGCAGGAGAACAGGACTATAATGTGACCCTTCTCCTTTTTATATTACAGCACATCAAATACTTTACCGCTGTCTGCACAAAATGCACGCACACAGTAGACTGGCGTTTATTTCAGCATGTTTTTTTGGAACTTGGGGACACTTTCCTTGGAACAGTGTGGTTGGGATGCTGTAAACTGGTATGGGTTAGGGTGTCATCAGGCTTTATCACAGAAGGGATATTAATTTATCCCAGGTGGCATCATTTGAATTTGTGCTTAATGTACACACGGGGATCCGTTTTGGAGGCTGGATGGTAGTTCCAGTAGGAAAGGCACAGAGCCACGATCAGGCCAAGGCAGGGCTTCAAATCAAACCTTTCTTTTGTAAGGAGCTAACTGAAGGGTCCTTCTGCATTGCTGGATACCCTTAATGAAATATTTAAACTTTTTAACATGGGGCAGAAATTCTCTTGTTATATGTAAGATTTATCGAGGTGTTCTACATCTAAAATAGGACAGCAAAATAGAGAAAGCAAACTGGATAGCTTGCAGTCGTGGGTACCTTGTGCTGTTGTTGAGTATCCATATGCTCCCCTTATGCTTGTAGGGGGACAAAAGTAAATAGTGATGTTCAGTTCAGAACAACGTTAAACCTTTTAAATAGTTTCCAGCCATAAATCACATCTGCTGCAGTGTTCTCTGCAACGTTGCAGAGAATGGACTGGAGAAATACTGTGTCAGTTAAACGCAGCTGTTGAAAGAGGTTGCTAAAGCATATAACAATGTAGCCACTGGGATCAATTTTTATCATGCACAGCGATTCAAAGATATTCAATAAGTCATTAACAAGATTAATGACCTCTAATAAAAAATGCGAGCTCCTATTCCATATTTTATTCAGCTTGCTGTAGCTTAAAATTGAATTTTATGATTTTATTAGACATATTACTTAATTTTTCTCAAATTGGTCATTTAATTTAAGTTAAAACATATTAAATAGATTTTTTTTTTTCCACAGAGAAATAGGATTTAAAAAAAAAAAATTGACTTTATATAGTGAAGTACCTTTATATCATAAATAGGTATCTAATCAATAGGCTCAAGTCTGCTCTATTGCAGTAGCGTAAGGATTCGAGTGAGGCTTTGAGACTGGGCCAGTGCACAATTGCACCGCCTTACAAAGGTGCCTGGAGTAGGAGGAGCGTTATATCCCAATCATAGATCACCTAGTGAAGATTATTTCCTTTGGTGACTTATATGTTGGTGGAGCCCTGCTAAATCTCTATTTAATCGCCCTCAGCCCTCCTGTTCAAGAGGAAGGTATTACCTTTGCAGGAGCTGCTTCATTCGTTCCCTCATGCGGACCTTTAGCAAAAGAGACGTGAAGCCATTTACTCTGTGGTGAGAAGGGATCGGATGCGAAAGCTGCTGCAGCAGCCATCGAGCTACTCGAGCGCACGCCACAGCAGAATCTGGCTCAGGGGTCTTGTTGTTCTTGTTAATGTCTTAAATTGTAGCCCGTGAGAAGGTACTACTGTAAAAGGATATTCCTAGAAACACAACTAAGCGTGTTCCGCTATGCAGAGAACCAGCTTTCCACTGAAGGCAAAGCAGCTTGATGAGACCTTCAGTCCAGCTTGTCTAGGTGACGCTCTATGACATACAGAGGCATATTTGTTGCTCTCGGTAACAGTTGTGAGATTTCTAAATTAATGAATGGGAAGTGACTCAACAGAAGTCAATACCAGAATAACAGAAGCAAGTTATTCTTTGCCAGCGATGAAGAGTGAAAGAGACTTAATAACCATCTTCGTGCATCTGTATTATCCCTGGCCTTATTACTTCTCATGTAATCCACTTTTTAGAGTATTTTGTCTGGTCTAAATAATTCAAGCTTTGTGCGGCATCCGAGAAGCTGCCTGTCTTTCACGGCCTGCTACTTAGTGCTTTTCCACAGCAAAATTTCTCTTAGGGATTTGTTGTAGCCCTGCTGCTTTCACATACCTTTGTAGTATGCTGTCTCTGAAGACTGACATTGTTTTAAAAAACCGTAGAAAGCCAAACAAAAAACCAGGGGCCAGTAAGAAAAGTTTAGCGGGCATAGCAGCCGTTATTTCAAAATGTAGTTTTCAATTAGTCGATGTGCTGGGAGTTTGTGACGCATCCTTTCATGCTCCACTGTGAGCAAATTCGCCTTAGAGAAAGCGGCCAGGGTCAAAAGGCAGTTGGTTACCACTTATTTCTCCTTTTGTGCAAGTTTTACTTAATTATCTTGAGTCTGCTTTTATAAAGCTTTGCTCTGGAGACCGGATCCAAGATAGCGTACTTTTGTGATTTAAAAGTTAATTTAAAGGATATATAGGGTGTTACAGCATGCAGGAACAAAGCTTATTTTTGATTCATGTAAGTCTTAGGTCCTGGATTGATTGGTTTAATAACATTTCTTAATAAAGTAAACCGAATGCGTCTTATTCCTGTGGGCTTGTGGGATGGAGAGTAGGAAGTTTCAGTCTCTTTCTAACTTGTTAGCTTTGACTTCGCAAAGGATATTAGAGTGCTATGCTTTGCAGTTACTGTTTTATACGCCCAGCCCTTGTTTGAAAAGACATCTCCGTTGCGCTTGAAAGCGCATATATTTACAGGATATAAGTGAACTCTCAGGTGCAATCTGGGTATTTATTTGAACGCTCCATTTGCAGCAGTTCTTTTGTACTTCCAGTATTTTGTCTATGGGCTTTGTGGTCCTGAGGCGGTACTTCGGGAAAGCCATCTTACTAGGAGGAGACGATTAATAGCACACTTCAGAGATTTCCTCAGTTACGAGTTTAGTTAAATGTTTGCTTCTTAGTAAAATCTCACCAAAAAAATGTTTCTTTTCTTTTCAGTGTGCACTTACATTGTTCACCCCGATTCCATTCTACTGTTTTGCCTTACGTGGGAAAAGGGAGACTTGCTGCAACGATTTAAATAATACGGTAAGCCGTGTGGGGAAGTGCTGACTTGCACCAAGTGTTAATTTATTGTATTCTTCTCAGAAAACATCTAGAAGAGCTGCTATTTTCTGGATTCTGGGAAGGCCTTTAAGAGGTGATAAATGTGGAAAGTGACCTTCAAGCTAGAACTGATTTTGGGTCTTAAACCTCATTCATTTTCAGCAGAACACATGCTTCCAAAAGTAATGAGCTTCTGAAAATCTCCTGTCTACTTGAAGTCTGTCTGGCATCCTCTGGAAGGCCTTTGGAGAGTTCAGATACAAGCTAAAATACGAGAATTCAAAACGCAGAAACAAACAAGTAAACAGAAAGGTACAAAGCAGAATGAAAACCAAGTTGAAAATGAAGAAGAAAAGAAAATGTATGTATCCTTGCTGTTTGAGGTCAAGCCCGTTGTAGCTATTGTTTTGCAGAACTTTCCCAAAGAACAGTTTGTTTCTATTAAAATATGTCTCAAAAAATACAGTTATAATCAATGAAGAATAAAAGGGTCTGTGTGTAGCAATGATCTGGCATTTAGCCGCAGTTTAGTCACTTTACATATGCCGCCTTCTACCAAAGATTTGGAAGCTTTTTAGACTAAAAATAATGTTCCTTCCTCCTTGCTTCTTTCCTGATTTAAGCACACGATGTCTCCCCTCTGCCAGCCTGAAAAAATCCTCCCAGAAGAGATGATCGCTTTGCCTTGAGGATGAGCACAATGCTGCCTTCTCATCTCTGCTGTGCAAAAAGCGAAATACGCAGGGGGCATATACTAACAGCAGAGTAATGCCACAAGCCTTGGAAGAATGGTTGTTTTGTTCGTAATTTATGCACCACAAAGGTCAACTCCAGACACAACATCTGTTTTCCACCGTGATCCTGATTTCACCAAATAATTTTGCATGCTGCTGAAGTTTTCAGGGAAAAGACAGGATTAATTAGCTGTTTCAGGGGACTTTCAGAAATGTTCCGAAATACCGTTGCAATTACGGGCACGCAGCAAAGTCCTTCTGGATGAGATTCTGTTTGGTGTCTTAGAAGCAGCAGCTTGGGAAGAGATGTCATGAGGGGAGAAAACGGCTAGCTGGAAGGGGAACCATTATGCTATAGGGTGTATGCAGTTATTAAGTTGGAGAATTAATCCTTCAGTAAGAGAAGGATACAAAGGGAGTTTACAGCCTAAAAATGTGTTAGTTAATATTTATAATGTGCATCCATCTTTCTCTGTTTCTTGGCTGTGTGCTTAGCATTGCTATCGGCTGGTCTGATACCAAGTGAAAATGATTCTATAGAGTGATGAAGGTCCATTTGAGACAACGGGAAGGTTATTTTCCTCTGGTACAGTGCTGCTTTATGTACAGCACATATGCGCAGTACATGAGGTGCTTTACTAACAACGCAGATAGATGTTTTATTGATCTCCTCCTGTTCCACTTCACTAACTGGGCCTATTTTCAGTGAGGCATAGCACCAGGATAATCAAGTATGCATTTAATGTTAAGAGTGCACAGAGCTATCTGGAGAAGCTAGGTCTAATGAATTCAAAGAAATAGCAGGCTTCTACAACTTACGGTGAAGAGAGGAAGAACGGGGGGGGGGCAATATTCTGAGGTAGTGAGGTTAAGATGATTTAAAGCACATTGGAAACCTCAAAATAGGAGTTGTCATTTAAAATGGCGAATGCAAATTGTACTCCAAAATTAAAAGCCATCTAGACAGATTTTGAAAGTGAGAGTTGTATGTTCTAAGCCGTAAATATGCTCTTGAAAACACTTGCCCAAACTGACAGATTTTATGCAATGCAAAAATAAAGCAAGAGGAGAGCATTATTAAGTAGAATGGTGGAAAAATAAAGGGTTTGTGTCTGTATACGTTTCCACATTTTTTTCTACTGTGACTTTCTATATAAAAATGTAACTACTTGGTAAATATTTAAAAACATAAATGCTTGAGCTGACTGAAAACACCAAAAATGTGATTAGAATCTGATTAATTATTCAATAACAACTTTAGTAATATACTTTCCCTGTAGACATAGTTATAGTTGGTATAACACCTATTAAGATAATTGAGAAAAGCGTGTCTTTATGTACAAGAGTATATCTAAATGGATTCAATTAAACCCGTATCAACAGTCAGTGCCTCAAAAATTAGGAAATAGCTGATACTAGCAGTTCGAGGGCATACTTAATTTATCCCCGCTGGTATTTTGCTGGTATTAATTGCATGGCCATATTGCTTTTTCTGTAGAACGTATCAGTGTACAGTAATTTTACAGTAAGTTGAAAGGTACAAAGGGGAATGAAACTGATTAAATGAGCAAAAGAATAAAACAAGAGACAATGGTGAATGCTTTACTCAGGAAGTGGACTTGTTCTGGTATCTCAAGATCCGCTGCTAGATTTAGTCTTTCCTTTATATTTTTCGTAACAATCCTATGAAAAATTAAAGTGAATATTAAATTATTAATTACATTCACAGCTCATACTGTATTGTGAAGTGCTAAGATAACAGTGCGAAGAGAAATAAATCCGTTAAACTGGACTCAATAAATTTTATTAACGATAGTGAAATGAAATGGATTATAATCCATGATTTCCCTTATTATTGTCACATCGTAGAGGCTACTTAGGTGAATGTGCCTGAAGTATCCGACCGGTTGACAACTTAGCAGTTCCTGGGAAGCATTTTTATCCCCTTTTTACAGAAGGGGTACTTAAGACATGGAGATACAAAGTTTTTAGCCTCAGGTCCCACTGGAGCAGAGCTATGAGTCAAGATTTCTGTGTTCCAGGTTAGCATCTGGAGCACAGAACTGTAGAGGGAGACTTTTAGTCTAAATCTGAGGGAAAATGAAGACCTCCTTGATTGTAAGGGCACTCATCATATTTTTAATTTTCTTTGTGCTGTGCCATAGTTTGGAAAATCTTTATGAAAGATGGTGGTCTCAAAATTCCATCTGAAGTATGCTAGGATTTCAATTAACGTAATGGTGGAGTAATTACATCTAATAGGGTTATGTTGGCCCTAAAGATAGTTAAGTGCAAGTTTAGCATAATGAATTGTTCTGCTTAGGTCAGGTGAACTACATTTATACTAAAAATAAATGCAGGTTGGGAAGTTAAGCGTGAATACTAGTTTCAAATTCTTAAGTGTTTATCGAATGTGATTCTATAAACATTTTAAGTGTTAGGCCACTTTGGATTACTTGTTTTAATGGGTTTTTTGCAGTGATGTTTATGTAGTTTTTGGGAGATGAGAAGATAATTAGTGAACGCTGTTATGCAGAATGTAACAGGAGCAAATTTATGCGTTGTGTTTTCTTCCTAGAGAGCTATGAGGTACCATTGTTGGATTACTGGAGAGGGAGTTTCTTTAATAGTCTGCGTGTTTTGATAATAATAAGTCAACTTTACTCCAAAACTTAAGTTTTGTTAAAGCCTCTCGTAGAATAATGTATGATGTTCAACACCAATACAGTGCTTCCAAGATTAAAACATGCCACTCTTTTAACTGGTATTTTGATGTATTGTATTGGTAGACTCCGTTCTTCATGATAGGAATATGGTAAAAAAGGAGCACTAGCTCTCATAGCATGGATTTTGCTCGTTATCTCGAGCGGCAAAACAAAGGAGAAGGAAAAGCAGCAAGGTAAGCAGTGTCAATTAGAGGTTTAACGCCTTGTTCATGTGAATAGTTTAAAGTATTTGGACTAAGATTTTGATATAAGTAGTTTATGTTCAGACCATAGATTTTCCATCAGGAAGGTCAGAATAATTATGTTTAAGGAAAAATAGAATAAATGTGTTGCTCATGTTTCTCGAGACTGACTTGTCTTGGTTTTTATTTTCAAAAGGTGCTGCTGCTCCATTCTTCAATTGCTGGTAATATCCATGGATCAAGACCCTTTGGAAAACTGCAGGCTTTTTGATGGAGATACCTAATGTAAGGGCATTGGCTGGTAAGAAAATTACTTAAATGTAGCAAATTGATAAATATGGCACCTTTTTGCGTCTGCTTTTTTTTCTTTTGTCTTCATGCTAACCAGACTAATAGTGTTATCTGTCTACATGAACATGAGAAGCATTGTTCCCCAGCATAAATAGATAGAAGATGCTGTTGAAGATGCGTGTGGCCACATGTTTCTCTGCCATCACCGCCATTTGTGTTTTCTTTGGTTTTGGGGATTACAAGTTGATAACAGCCTCTGTCAGGAACACTGTTCAAATCCCTTTGGTTTCATTTACTTCTTGCCCATTTTGGGAAAAGCACACTTTTTCCTTTATTACTATTGAATTTCTCCAGTCTCTCTGTTTTGAGGAATTGCATGAATAGAAACTGCCATAGCGAGTCTGATTGCAGAGGTACATATTTCAGTATAGCATCGGCTACAATGATCGTCATTGCCTTATTTCGGAGGATGTACCAAAAAAAGTCCAGGACGACTGTAGTTAATGGCTTAATGTGCCGAAAGAGATGTTTCCCCCTAAACCTTAGTGTGCTTGAACATTAACTTGTATCTGCTTCAGAACAGCTGCTGTTTCTTTCATACATACCCTACACTAACTGAATCATCTTGCCATTTACTGCCGAAGTACCCACTCCTCCTTTAAATCCTGCGAGTTCGTGCTGGCTGAGATAGCTTTGCTTTCCCATTTAACTCCCACCATTTTGCCATGCCAAATCCTTTATACCCAAGGGTTTAGATTTTCCTGCCATAGCAACCAGGTTATTACGTGTTTTGTCAATACCTTAAATAGCGGGAGCTATTTGTGTCAAAGGCATTAAAAGTCTTTGGTGATTTTTACAGGGAAAAGCAGTGCTTAATCACAAAGCTATTACGAAAATTACTTTAAAGGATGTATTTTGCAAGATCCAGTGCCTTTGGTTCTCACAGAAGGTCGTCAGCATGTGCAAATGGAACAAACGTATTGAAAATCGTGTATTTATGAAAAGTACTAGATCTGAGAATTACTGAAATAATCTGGTGTGAGGGGAGAATTTTTGTATTGAATCAAAATAATGTAAGTCAATATATGAAGGAAGAATGTACTAAACTGTATTATAAAATCACAATTAATGCTATGCAGTAATGAAGTTGTAAGTAAAACCGCTCCAATAGCAACAGTAATTATTCCATAAATTAAAGAAAAAAATGCTTGAGAGAGAATGCTTGTCAGGCACTTTACGCAACCAGGCTACTTTAACTGCAATTTTCTTATCAACTATACAGCCCACGGGTGGTAATGGTTTCTAGGCAGGCCCAGATTTTTTTGAGATATGTGTACTCTGCAGTTTTTTAATGTGTTGTGTAAATACTCAATTTACTAGTTAGTTAATAATGCTAAAAAAAGGGTGATTAAATAAAGGTGCTGGTTTGGTATAATTAGCACAGCTGTTTGTGGCCCCATTTCAGATACCAATAATGTTTATTTCATGATAAACATGTAAGACAGAATGGAGCTGTTGGGATTAGCTTGAAGATTCTGATCGCAGGAACTGCTTCACCAGCAGTTTCTTGTCAGAAGTCAGCCAGAGGCCCGAAATAGTGAGGAACAGGCGCCCTTCCCTCAGGCTGCCCATCAGCTAGGGGAGCCACAACAGTCAGACACCGTCCTCAGAATTGCGCAAGCAGGAAGGAGGCATCCCTTAAACAAACAAAGCAAATCGTTGCAGCAGCCAAAGAGGCTTCTTGCTTCTTAGGAACAACAAGCTTTTGTTTACATGTTTGAGGGTAGGAGGTGACAAGTGAGGAGGATGAGTGATTCTACAACATTGTGAAAACATTGAGCATCAGGAGTAGGAAATGGGTGGGTCTCAGTCAGTCAGCTATTATCTGAAGACTTGTGTGGTTTTTTCCTCTTTTGCCTTTTTTGTTTTGTTTTGTTTTGTTTTGTTTTTGTTGGTCTGGGAGCAGTGGATTAGTTTGTGATTGGAACCCCTAGCTTGAGTTTTGAAGCTTAACAGATCAGACTGGTCTAGTTGCAGTACCTGGCAGATAAAAGGCATCATTCAGCCAGCCCACTCTCCAATAATTAGTGCCTGAGCTTCACAAACACCTGATTTTATCAATGCTTCTGTGACTATACCCGGGTGAAGTCATAAGCTACTCTGGGTGTAGGCTATAAATGAGCTGGTAGTATCAACCGAATGTGATGTAAATCAGGGCTCTTTAGAGCTCATCAGTGAGCAGGAATCAATATTAAGGAAATTGTAAAATTTCAAATATTTTTTGCTCTGATAAACAGATTGATTACTTGACTCTTCTGGGAGGAAGCATAGCGTACTAGTTCTACTAGCACTGGAGTGGAAATCTGGATATTTGCTTTTCACCTTACTCTGCTCTAAAATAGTGACAATGCCAGTAAGGTGCATTTGCTTGAAGCTCTCTCTGTAAACACAGTCCTAGTGGTTTTAGATCCTTACGGTCTAATTTCAGTTAATGTTCACCATTTACATGCGCAGATAAATATATCCTGCAGATATAGCCTACCTATAATAAATAAATATAAATATTTATAATTAATAGTTTCAGGATTAGAGTAACTCTGCTTTTTAATTCATATTTTTATCTCTCACTTGTCCAGTTACCTGGAATTTTTCCTCATTCCCGTCAATGCAACAAGCCATTTCCTCTTTGAGCAAAGTGCCAATTATTTCTATTCTGAGAAAGCTCCCAAATGAGCACCTTCTCTGGCCCCCAAGGCCAAGATTATCACCATTCTCACTGATCCATCAGATCAGGCATACTCCTGGCATCAGGTATAATGATGTAGCCCCTTGTTGCTACCATTCACTGTAGTTTTTCCCCTATGTGAAAGTATCAAAAGAGTGCAGTATGACACCTACCGTGCTGTACCTGGAACAGTCGCGTTTGTTAATGTCACCCACTGAATACATTTAGCATGGATGTGGTACTGTTACGACATTCCAACAGTGCATTAGGATTTAAAAACAATTTTCCAGCAGCACCAGGGTGTGCTTGAGGATCCAGTAGCCCTGAAACACACCTTCCCTGAAGTGGTCACAGCAGCACTGCACATCCCAGGGGAGACAGGGATCCTGCGGAAGGGATGTCTTGCGCCTGGGTGGTGCAGTACTCGCATGGGAAGATGCATTCCCCGCTCTCACGTGAGGAATAGAGCACTACATCCTGCAAGTTTATTGAAGGTCCAATGAATTTCCAAATTCATTGTCACCCACACATAAAATAATTCACATTGAAGATGTGTGTCCATCTGTTATACTTACTTATTCTAGTGCAGACTCTAGTGGCTTTGCAGGAATGCTCAGGTCAGCAAATGAGGCTGCTGCTTCTGTGGTTTCTGAAACCTGGTGACCTTTCTCTCCTTTTGCTGACTAGGAGAGGAAATAAAGGTACCAAATAAATGGGTGTGCTGTCTTCCTGACATTACACGGCATGTATGACCATAATAGATGATGGATGTGGAAATTAATTCCCAGACTGCGGAAGGAGTCTGTCTGTCTTGACTCACTGTAGAAAAGCCTAGTGACGCTAGCCTCCTAATTTAGGCAGCCATGTTAGACGTCTAAGGCTAGTTGGAGCAAGTACTCAAAATAATGGAATTTGAATAGATGATAAAAATAACAATGACTAAATAAACTGACATCAGAAGTAGTCTGGTGGTAAAACCTGCTCTTAGCAAGTCTAATCAATGCATGCCACTATTGGTATCCTGCATCACCTATGCTAGGGCTCCCAATATTTTTCATATCCAAGTGGCTGAAGTTACAGCAGCAATATTAGGAATTACTGCAAAAAAAATCCAAGGCAAGGAAAGAGAGCATTGGGAAAAGAAAAACCTTGTTTGTGATAGCGATTGTGAACCTTGATTGTGCCTCTAACGACGCTTTATTATATTTAAGCAACAGCTGAAAGAATTTGCGTTCTGTTGGAGTTTATTTTGTTCCCCCATCTGTTCTACCCTTTTCACTACATACTTTCTTTTTTCATTTTACATTCAAATTCTGATTATGATGGAGTTTTCTGAAAGGCTTTGGAGAAAACATAGGTGTTGATGAAACGAGGAAACTTGTGAAAATAAAGGGTTTGAAAGTAGAAGTGTTTTTTAGTCAGAATGTTTAAAGAAATGCAGGAAAAAAAAAAGACAATAAAATAATCGAAAATAAAAAGAGTGTTATAAGGGGAATTTTGATTTCTTTAAGAAAACTCTTCAGACTTAGTGATTCCTCCTGAAAACAAGGAAAAAACACATTTTTCTCTTCAGGGTAGATATTAGGGCAAATGAGTATACATTCAAATCGCTGTTATATACCACTTTTAAGATACAAAGACTTTCTCAATTCATTTGTTGAAATAGCCTGTCTTCTTTTTCAGGATCTGACCCAAGCCTAATTAAAGGTAGAGCTCCAGTAGTTGACAAAATATGTTAATCTACTAATTTCTGTTAAAATGAGTATTGGCAAAAAGCTTTCCGACAAAAGGATGTGAAGAAATTTCAGCTAAGAGGAAATTTTGGAACTTTGTGGTTTAGAAATGTCTGCATGCCAGTACTGCATTATTGCTGGCAATGTTTGGTAGCTTAGAGGAGTGAACCCCTATTTAAATGCATATTCCCTGAACAGTGGGTTTTGAAGGTCTGTCAGAAAATCAACCCTCTTAACACAGCATTGAAATCTGTACGCAGCTTTCAACATTGCTGAAATCTCAGTGGGACTTAAACTTATGCTTAAATGCTGTCCTTAAGAGAAATTTTCCTGAGGAAGTACTTCCCTGAAACAGGGCCTATAAATGCTCTGAGAAAAAGCAAAGTACCTTTGTCTTCCCATTTTGTGAAACTCAGATCAATTATAAAAATACCGATTTTTAAAAATTCTTCAGAACGAGCTATTTTTCTGTCACGCATGTGACACGCGTGTCAGTCACATTTCCAGCCAGCAATTTGAAAACCAAACTGCAAAAGCAGCTACCTTTGTCATAAATTGAACTTGACAGCTTCTCTGCAGGGCTTTCAATTAGGATCTTTTTTATTAAAAAAAACCAAAAAACCCGAACAACAAAACACCTGAAAAAGAATGAAAGTGTCAGTCCAAATGTGATGAGCAAATGCTGTTTTACAGGAAACCTACACATACTGTGTTTTGTTCAGACTCCATGACGATCAGGAACCTGCAATGCCAAGTGTTGGATAAAAAACACTTTAGAAAAACCTCGTTACGGTGACATAAAAATACCTTTTTTCGCCGTTTGAGGAGATGAATGTGTTTGATGCCGGATGGCACCTGAGGCCTTGTGGGCTCTCCTGAGGGAAGAGGACAGAGGAGGCAGTGGAGTGGATCCGTGACGCTGATACCGTAAGCTGGCAATTAAGGACTCTAAGACTCAATTTTGGAGTGTTAGAAAGCAGGCATTCTTTATTGCAGCGCTGGGCGCACAGGGGATCACTCCGCCTTGTGTGCGCCGAGTTGCTCAACTACAAAGGTTATAAGCAATCAGAAGATACATAGTCATTACATTTCCCAGAAATGATTAACATATTCATATTATCACCTAGAACTCATTAATATATGCAAATGTCCTTGACACATGCGCATCCCTGTCCATTGGTGGTCTTCCAGGGTCCTCTGGTGGTCGTCGATAGTCTTCCTCACCGTGTCCGCTGGTTGAACTCGGTCTTCGCGCATACTCAGTTCGTCTTTTGGCTTAGTTTGCAACTCCTGTTCTCACCAAACTAGGTTATTCTAGCGTCTCTCCCTATCTAGTCTACTCAAGGATGCAATGTCTCAAGACTTCCTTTTATCCACCTAAACCTAGCAGATGTCTAACTCATCTGCTTACAAAGCATTTCAAACTTAGCTACATTATTCCAGTAAGGAGGGAACCATATGTTCTTTTTAACTCGGTATCAGTAAGGCCTGAGGGGCTTTCCACCCCAGTGTTTTCTGCTGTTCAAGGCTACTGTGTCACCGGCTACTGTATCACGCTACTTCAATAATCCCCTCTCTTTCACTTAAAACTTTGTGTGCTGGATGAAGGAAGTTTCAAAAAAAACCCCAAAAACTTCAATTTCAGTGTTGGTTGCTGAAAGCTTTGATAATGAAGCAGCAGGAGGGAGCTTGTGTGCCTGAGAAGAGGTAAAAAACCCCTCAGGCCCACTAATAACTTTCTGTGCCTCAAATCCAAACTGCTAAGTGCTGTTGAGATGATAATTTGGTCGGGTTGTCGTAGCTGCGGTCCCTGGCAGCTCTCCTTCCCCACAGGAAAACCCCGGCTGGTTTTTAAGTCACCAGGAATCATGACTGACCCTGCGTCAAGATGGCCGCCGCAGCCTCCGTTTGTTGTGGTAAATGTTATCTCCCAGGTTCCAGAACTGAAAGTTTTCTTGTGGAATGTGGAGGGAAAATTTATAATTAAGCTCGAAAAGTAGTAAAACTAACCTTGAAGATGGAGGAAGTGTCAAAAATAAAAATATTTACCCAGACACTCCAATTTCAGCGTTGATTGCTGAAAGCTTTGGTTATGAAACGGCAGGAAGGAGCTTGCGTGCCTGGAAAGAGGTAACAAAACCCCTCAGGCCCGGTAAAAGCTTTCTGTGCCTCAAGTCCAAACTGCTAAGTGCTGTTGAGAAGATAAATTTATCAGCCCATCATAGCTGCGGTCCCTGGCAGCTCTCTTCTGCCCAGGAAAACCCCGGCTTGTTTTTAAGTCACCAGGAATCGTGACTGACCCTGCGTCAAGATGGCCGCCACAGCCTCATTCGTTGTGGTGTTACCTTCCAGGCACTGTGACGGAAAGTTTTCTTGTGGAATGTGAAGAAAAAATTTATAGTTAAGCTTGAAAAAGTGGTAAAACTAAGCTTGAAGATGGAGGAATCTTCAAAAAAACCCCAAAAGAAGTCCAATTTCAGTGTTGATTGCTGAAAGCTTTGATAATGAAGCAGCGGGAGGGAGCTCGTGTGCCTGGAAAGTGGTAAAAAAAAGGCCTCAGGCCCAGCAAAAGCTTTCTGTGCCTCAAGTCCAAACTGCTAAGCAGCGCTGAGACGATAATTTGGTCAGCTTGTCGTAGCTGCGGTCCCTGGCAGCTCTCTTCTGCCCAGGAAAACCCCGGCTTGTTTTTAAGTCACCAGGAATCGTGACTGACCCTGCGTCAAGATGGCCGCCGCAGCCTCCGTTTGTTGTGGTAAATGTTATCTCCCAGGTTCCAGAACTGAAAGTTTTCTTGTGGAATGTGGAGAGAAAATTTATAATTAAGCTTGAAAAGTGGTGAATCTGACCTTGAAGCAGTCATTAAATGTAAGTGGATTCAATGATTTCTGCCTGAATCTTCACACGCTCAGTAGGCGGGAAAGGAGGTGCAGGAGCCCGTGTCTGGCTGAACGGAGGCCCAGTTTCTGAAATCACATTGACTTTATGTTCATTGCTGAAAAATGACTGGAAAACTGGTAAAAAACTGTATGAAGGAGGCCAGATGACATCCCACACTCACGCTCTTTGGATGTGTAGCAGACTGTCATTCCTCAGCTGTAACTGTGGCAGCTTAACCCGGTATGTGCAAATTTCGTTACAGGTATCCTTTTCCTTTTACAGCTATTAATTATAGATAGGCAGCAACTGAGAAATGATGCAGTTGTAGAAATGGGTGCAGTTCAAAAGATGGTCAGAATTTCTCTGCGTTGTAATTATTCTGATGTCTCTGTGTGATTTATATGATGATTAGTTTGCACAAAAAAGAATTCTGTGAAAATGTTTTCGGGCACCATTCGGCATGGGAGAAGTTGAGGGGGGCTGAAACTGATAGTAACTTGCAGCCAGCAGATCCTTATGCTGGTTGTTCATAAACTCTCAACAACCATTTCTTTAAGTGCAAGGTTTTTTTCTAATTCATGAATTCTAAACTTCAGGTCCTTCCCGCGTAGCTAGAAAATGTCTGAGACTGTTAATTGCTAAATTGTCTCCCAGCACTAAATCTCCAGCAAACAACCAGTGTAAACTAAAATTTAAAAAGAGCTAGACTAAGAAACAACAGGGAAGATTTTAAATGAAGCATTATTTTAAAAATTATTTCTCAGCTCTTATTATCTCACTATTTTAAAAATGAAGATACCTGCTGAGAGCCAGTAGTTAAAAGCCACCATCTTTTGTGGCAAGACTGAGAATCGGAGGCTGGAAGAATACGGGAAATGTCATTCACTTATCAAAATAATTGGTATATGGGTATAGTTCTGAGAACATTATAAGAAGGGGTAGAAAAAAGGAGAGACCATTTTCTTCCTAAGACTCACAGAGTGAAATCTTACCCTTTTGGAACTGATACCAAAATTAACGTGAAATACAGTGGGGCCAGCCAAATAGTTGGCAAAAAGAGGTGAACATGGGTAAGTAGTCTTATTTTGAAATTAACTAGAATTCTGTCAAAAGAATTCAAGCATCATAGGAGGACTTTTAAAAGTAATGAGGCACCTCATTGTGTAACCTACGCATCTTTCAGGTTAGAAACCCACTGGTTTCATGTCCTCAGGAACATTTTTGTGGACATTTTAATGCCCTTGAAAGGAGAAAAAAAATCAGCGAAAACATTCATGATTATTTTCTTTTGCTGTTGCATTTCGTGACTTTGTGTTAGATTTCTGTAAAAAAGAGACTTTTATTTGAACCATATATTCATTTCAGTGATGCTTTTCTGTTTGTAAAATTCTTGAAAAAGTATCAAGTAGCAGAACTGAGGTTTTCTGAGTTACAGCATTTCAAACTTTTGCTTGTTGACACACAGGACTTTGTTGCATTTTCTGAAAATGAAGGAAAAGGAGACATTAGGGATGTGGTTCTGGGTCTTGTTAATGAAGCCATCAGATATAACCAGATATACACTGTCTGTAAATAGAGGAACCAACTTCGTAGCTTTCAAGTATACCAGTCCCCTGAGCTCTGCCATTTCTCAAAAACTGGACTTGATGTTTTGATGCTGTGAATGAGTTAACTTCTAGAAAAGGGAGAAAAAAAAAAAAAGGGAGTGGGGATGGGGCCCAGGAATTAAAGTGAGATGGAAGGAGGAGTTACTAAGTTTCTTGTAAGGTGGTTCACAGGTAACGGCAGGTGGGAAGGTGGTTTCTAAAAGCGTGATGGGAGGACAGAGGGCCCTGGGTAGATGCACTGAGCTGGCACAGCAGAGGAATAAAAGAATTCTCCTGGTAGAGAGAGTTATTATGTAAATATATTTATAAGCTGTCCCCTGCTACACACGTGTGAGGTCTGCTTTGTCCAACCATCCAAGCCATGGTTTTCCGTTCTGATTAACTTTAGGCCTTAAGCCAGTTCAGAGTGCCTTAAAAAGCTCCCTCGAGTTGCACCCTGGAACAAAGCTGATTACAAACTCCGTTCAACAGTTTTGACACCCTCAGACTGAGCCCGTGCGTGTCTGAAGGCAGCGGGAGGAAATGGCTCCCTAAGCCTTTCCCACTGTCACTCCTGAGGGAGTTTGTCATGTTCAAGGGTGGAACAGCCCTTCCATTAGTAACATGCCAGCACTCCAAGGGTTGCTTCACACAGCCTGTAACTCAGCACAATGGAAGCATATTTCATACTTTTAGAAAGTGTTGTTACCTGCTTTAGTGTTAACACCCCAGTCTGTCTTTGCTGTGCTGGTATTGATTTGCTTCTCATGAAAAATAAATAAATACAGGGCAGTGTATGCCCACAGGTGCCTCCTTCCCCCAAAGTTTGACAAGATGAAAGCTTTCAGCTAGGCTGTGTGATTTTACTTTTACTAATAGTACTGTAATTGCATTCTCTCTGATGATGTTCCGAGGTCTAAAAAAGAAAAATGAGGCATGAGAAAGAACCATCTGACGAAGTCTGATGTTCACTAAACAGTGCTTTGTTAAACCAGACATCAGTATTTATTGTGCATCTATCTGAAAGGCAAAAGTGAGAGAGCACAGTAACACTACTATCAGATTGCCACTTTGTATTCAGTTAACTTGTGTTGAAGTTTTCCTGCTGTTCCGCACCTTATCTTCAGTGTTCATCACCCTTTCCCTGAAATTACCAGCCTCTCTGATCTGTCAGTGTGACTGCATGTGTAGTCTCTCCATAAGCTAGTTTTGCTGAACTAAGCTGTGTTAGGTAACCCCTATTATTAGAAGTGTTTTAGATGTTGGATTCATTCAGGCAGAACTGGGTTAGAAGCAATTACACATGCCATTAGTTGACAGTTTGGAGAAGTCTGTAACCTCCGGTAGTGATGAAATGGGCGATGGGATCAGCAGAAAGTGGAGTGATCACCTCTTCATCTGGCACAACTGCTGCCCAAATAGCCTTACTTAGCATCGAGGACCCTATGTGGGCAAGTTGCATCCTTTAATAGTAGTAGTATACCTGAAAGACTGTTGCTGTTCTACCTGATAATTCTTAAAAGTGGCAGACTCAGACTTGCAGTTGCACTCATAATTTTCTGTTACGTTAGGAAAATAATCTTCTATCAACAAGAGATGTTGGGTAACTCTGGCGCAGTCAAGGGCTAAAACCTCAGCAGGCTAACTTCTTGCTTGTTAGGTAAAGAAAACAGTTGTCATAAGTGTTTTACTAAACATTAAAAGTAAGGGAGTCAAACAGAACTAAGTTGAGGTGAGTTACATCAGGTTACAGCATTTTATTTCTGTGAAACTTTCATTGAGTATGTGAGGAATAATGAGATTGGAAGAGGTGTCATAAGCCATGCCTTTTTCCCCATTCCTAATAACCTATTAGTATGTGAACTGAAAAGTGTCCATATTTTTATGTATGACATTATTTTAAAATTTGACCATGAGAAGGGGTTTTGGTGTCAGCTGCTAGAAGAAGAAAAGACTACGTACACAAAAGTTTGAAGACCAAAAATAAGTCCATTAACCAGGAGGTAACCTTTAAAAAACTACCGAAGTTTTAAACTTGAGTATTGAGGGCACTGCAGTGTTAATGCAGCCAGAGGATAGTATTATAGGTGCAAATACGATCTAGTACAGTAAAGTCTAGAAAAAGTATAAATTGATTTTAAAAATAAACGTGATTTTCAATGTAAAACTGTATTTGCACTTTTAACTTGATGAAGTCTTTATGAACAGTTACGTGAAGGTGAATATTTTTCAGAATTACACTATTTTATTTTTTAATTTTCTCGGTCCACATCCTTTTTGTCCAGCTTATCACTGGACTGTCCAACCTGTGTTGCTGCACAGATTGGAGCAACCTCTCCCGTCCTGACTGAGACAGGAGCCATAGAAAATGAGATGGCATTGAACATGGGAAAGAAATAAAGTGCTCCTGTCACATGGGAGACTTTCCTACAGCCTAAAAGATAAATATAAAACAAAACCTAATTCCTTAGGTGCAGACACTTGGAAGCGTATTAACATTTTCATGTTTACTTAGACTCATGCCTAATTAGTTTAGTTGCTGTAAACTTCTCTCAAGGGAATAAATTACTGAAAAAAAATTGCTTCCCAAATACTGTAGTTAGTGAGGTAAAACAGCAGATCTTAAAAGAACTGCAGCAATCCAGAAGAAGCGGCACATTTTCATGCAAAGAATTACCCCATTTTTTATCCACCAGGAAAATGGTTCCGTAACAGGAATAAAAGGAGTAAAACTCGGAGAAAAAGAAACTGCTGCTGCTGTTTTAAATCAGTATTTAAGCATGGAGGTGGTAGGACTTTGGCTTGCCTCTGGAGGTGGCTAAAGGACATATAAAAACCAGGCACAGATACTGATTTCACATTACAGGTTCTTCTAAGCAACATAATCCCATGTATGTCCCACTGACAATATGCACTGTCTTGCATAGGTCTGGATTGATTAAAATGTAATTCTGGGCATTGAGTATGGTACATTCCAGAAGAGTAAGAATAGTGAAAGATTCTGGGGATCTTTTTAAAAAAATTGTATGTTTCTGGCTGATAATTCTGCCTTGAAGAATGAAAAAAAAAAAAAAAAAGTTCTAAAAGTTATAAACACACACACCCCCCCCATTTTAAAAAAAGCAATTAAACACAAACCTAGTTTGTGCAGAGCACCTGACCACATGTTTAAGACCTGGTGACAAGAGCAGCATTTCAGCGTGTCTTTTGAAGTATATATGCTTTGGTGGGTACAAGAACTGTTTCTTAGGCAGACAGCAGTGGCAGGAAAAAGGAAAAAGGCCTCTCCTGTGAGAGGGCTGAGTTTCTTTGTACTTCTGTGTATTGCATTTTTTAGTTGTGTCTGAGTTCTGTGAACAGATGTGTTTTTATAAACCTAAATAAACAACCCGGAGAGCACATAAACACCTGGGATGGCTAGCAGACGGGTGGTCATCTGTTTGAGCCCTCAATTGCGTTTTCTCTATAATTAGTTTTCTAATTGCTTGTCCAGAGTTGTAGCTAATGTATTTACACATGTAATTAATTATACTTTAAAAAAATAATCAAACAACCATTTTCAGTTGTTTGTCCTTTTTTCTTCATTTGTGGAATGTCAAAACTATCATGCCACTGAACTATTATCAGTTTTATTTATGGACTACGTTATGACTCCATTCTGGATAAGTCCATAGAAGGACATACGATACCAGATTATTTCTCAGGCTAAATAAGGAAACAATGAATATCAATTGCACCTTAAGCATTGTGGCCAGTGGTAGGCAGGGCAGGAATACCTCAAGAGTACCTCCAGGGCTGGGGAGAGAGATGGGACGTGCTAGCTAGCCATGATTTTTATTTTTTTATTTTTTTAATTAATAAATGGGCCCCATTGACTTGTAACAGTACGTTCAACTTTCTGAAAACTGAGTTTGGAGAGGGACTTTAGACTGACTAGTTTTGTGAGACGCTTGGCAAACGTCTGGTAGGAGGTAAAATTTTGATATTCACCTGCGAGAGAACTCTGATACTGCGAGGTGGCCAAAGAACAGCTTTGCAAATGTGCCTTTCTCAAAATTAAAAGCACTTTATTGTCAGTTCATTGTCCGTTAAGTTTGTAACTTAAGCGACAGATTAAGGACAATTGCAGAGTTTAGCAGGTATATCAAAGGACCAAAGATGGGCTCAGTGATGGAGCTAGGCTACAAGATCACTGGTGAAAACTAGAATTAGATGGTTTAGGAAGAGCTACAAAAATTCTGCTGTAGGCAATTACAGATTCACCTTTCAAGAGGATGAATTTCTTTCAAACCCTTGTTACCCAGAGACCCCGCATCTGTAGTATGAGATTTTTATGTTCTTTCTAAAGCTGTTTAATGATAGTTAAGAGTTAACTCTGAAGGCTCTTATTATCTATAGATAGATCCCATTCATCCTTGAAGCCTGCTAAACCATTAGCTTCAGTAATACGTTGCAGTAGTTAGATGAAAACTGCCTTAAGAATAGAAGCAAAAAGGAGAACCTTTAGGAACTTAAAGAACTTGGGATTGATTTTGGTATGTACTTAACTCACAATGACACCGGCAAATAACATTTCATTAGAGAAAATGTAACTAGGTCTCAGCACCCCCCAAAAAAAAACCCCAAACCACCCTCGCAGTGATTTCTATGAACTTTAGATCAGCAATAAAAAGAGGAAACAACAGAATAAGATGGCTAAAAAAAAAAATGGCTTTCCAAACTCTGAAATAGCTCCCAGCTAACTGGTGAGATGGTAACAAAGATGCTACACAGTAGCTTCAGTGGTGTGGAAAAGACTGAGAACTAGATTAATTTGCCCAAACGCAGGCATCCAGTGTCAGGGGAGATGCTCTGCGGTACCTCAGCAGGCTGCTGCTGGGGGATGATGGACCCATGCCATGGGTACCAGCCCCAGGTACCCTTAGGGGCTATGTCACGTGGAGCTGATGGCCACCTCCTGTCCGTGGTAGAGCCGGAAGCCGCTCAGAACAAGAGATGAACCCAGATAATTTCCTCTGATTATTGTCTATCGGACTAATATTCAGTATTAGGTGATACTAAAGAAGCATTTTCACTGCAGAAAGTGTCTGTGATTCCCATAGGTAAAACACTGAATGAATAGTCTGCAGAAATTTCTGCATTTGATTATTTCATGCTGTTTACACAGATGCAAAATCAAATATAAGAAGTTGATTCTGTACTGAACTATTCACCTGAAGCCATTTGGTGATGCTAGCTAATACTCATTACTCAAGGTAAAGCTCATTGCATTGCTTCATTTCTGTCATTATAATGAAATACTGCTTTGCTTCACATCTGAAGCGTGGCATAAGCTTATCTTCTTTCTGACACATTTTCTTCTGGATATAACTGCTCCTTTATGCTGTTCCCCACTGTATGTAGCTATATGTATTATTTTTTCTCTCTGTCTCTCTTTTTTTTTTTTTCTTTTTTTTCCCTAGTTTAATTAATATGGTCGCCTGGCTTATCAGAAATGACCTGTGTAATATACATGAATCCCCTTTCCCAGTCAGTAAGCTTATTTCATGTAGCAGCTTAAGGCATTGGGCAACAGCACACAGTGTTAAAATAGGGCTGGCAATTTTCATGTTATTAATCTGCTGGCATAATAGAATAAACCAGAAAAGATTTGATAAGATAAAACTTTTTTCTGTCATCCCGTTTCCAGCTGTAGGATTTCAAAATGCTTTTGGCTATGGCTGCTTTCAGTACTGGCTCTCCAGGCATCCTTGTTCCAGTCTCTTAGGGGGGAAGCCAAAGGAGCGGAGAGGGGAATTGTCGAAGCCATTGAAAAAAGTGTCAAAACTCAGCACAGAATTTGTGATCTTAATGGTGAAAGGTCTCGCCTCGCTTAAAAGGCAACTGTCTGGGGACTGGCAAAGGAGGGTAGAGAGACAGAACAAGTGCGTAGATATCGGTTGTAGGTATGTGGGTGTTTTATTGGTTAAAAGCCTCAATTCTTCAGCCAGAGTCATGTGAAGGCACATTTTGTGTATCTAAAGTTCATAATGGTTCCCAAAATCTTTAAACTATTTAATTAAAAAGTAGATTTAAGTGGAGAATATGGGGAGGGTTGTGGGAGGACTAGATAAGTCAGCCATGACCTTAAGTACTTGTTACTTTGAAGATGCAGTCCCCACTTTGTGTCTGCCTAATGCAGTTCACAGTGGGAAGACGGACATTTTGCCTGCACCATAACAGCTTTTGAAAAGGCAGATACCTTGGGCTGTCTTGCATTATTTTTATTTTATAATTAATCATTAACTGATGCCCTTTATAAAATAAAAATCAGGCACAGCAGCTGGGTTATTTGCCTTTGAAAAGCTGTTACTACGCACACAGCATGCCTTTTTTCTTGTCACTAATAATATCACAAAGATGTAAGGAGGGAAAATGATACACTGACATCATGTCATGTCCAGTACAAATGAAAGTGCCATAAACATTTGAAAAACGTATGAATTGGAACATCTTCATTGACAAACGTTTCCACTGGGCCATCATGAAGGATGATATTGAATGCGTTGTTAGTATGCATGGATAGAGGCTCAGGAAATATTTCTGTGGAGCTGTCAAGCTATTTTTTAAATTTGTTTCGCTTCGCAAGTCACCTATTTACCTCCACGTTTTTCCTGGTTTTGTTCCTCAAAGAGCAGTTGAAAAAGAGGTAGAACTCATTGGTGGATATACATCTGCAGCAAGACCTGAGCCCCTAGCAGCATCTGTCCCAATAATGGCAGTGCCCGCTTTGGCCCAGTAAATGTATGCGAAACCATAATCCGCATGAGAGTCAATGTAAATTCTGCCTCAATTAACTATGCTGACCTTGCGAGAAATATTAGCTTATAAAATGTGTGGGAGAGGCATTGATTTGAAATTGACGCTGTATAATAATATACGAGCTCCCACTGAAGTCAGACCAAAGTCCATTAAGTTCAGTAAGCTGCCCCCAAAGATGGCTGGGAGTGGGTGCTTTAATAGAAGAGAAGCTGAAAATTTGTGTAGTCACCCTATAGCACCCTTCCAGATCTCACTGGGAACATTTTGAAGCCTGGAAATTAATTCAGGATTTCAGCAGCAATTTGAACATGTATTACAGGCCAAACAACTGATTCAGAGAGGCCAAGTGAATGTATGGGTAACGGAGCACACGCACACATATGTATATGTGTACTTGTGTGCAGGGGTATATTTAAATATACGAGAAGGATTGTAAAGAGGAAAGGAAAGTAAGCATGAAAGGAAAGCAGGCATATGTGTGCATGGCTAGCTCAAGATTTCACAGCAGTGTGAGAAATAACTATAGTACCACCCCAGTAATTGTTTGGGATTCAGGTTTATGTTGCTGGTGACAGCAGCAGAGTGTTTTTATTGGTAAGAATTAAGGTGTGGCAGTCAAAGGTTGGTAGCATCCTGGGGGTTGACGGGAGCCAAGTCAAAGAGGTTTTAAAGTATTCTGAACAGAACAAAAAGTCTGCAGCGGGGTCAATGGATTTGGGAGACTGCATAAAGCAGAAGGTGAGTGGGATGCTGAGGGCAAGGTCCTGTGAGAGAGGCTTTAGGAGTCACTTCTTCCCTGGGGGCTTTTTCTGTTTTTCTCAAGTGGATGGGGTATGGACTCCTGCCACCCTCCCAGCTGCCTTCTTCCATCACGAACAGCCACCACCCTCGGTCCCTGGCAGAGGTGACCTCCTTCTCCTCCTGGAGGCTCCACGTGCCTTCTTGCTCTGAGCCTGCTGCTCACGGCAAGGGAAGTGTCAGAGCCACCCTCACTCTTGGAGGGGCACGAACAAGGGGCTGAGGAATCATAGAAAGTGGGATTTTGAGTGTCTGCTTCACCATGTATTGGTAACATACCTGTGTCCTCCTTGCTTGCCTGATCCTCGGTGCATTATAACTTGGTTTTCTCAACTGTTCCCTTTAGATACATGTGACATGAATAAGTGTTTGTGATGGACAGATTGGCAGAGAAAACTCAAACAATTTATTAGTAATAATCCATCTGCACACACAGAAAATCCTATAAGTGTATCATCTATTTAAATTTCGAATAGCCTAATTTATCTCTCTGAATACTTTTTATATTGTTAAGTAAGATTAAAGTGTGATTAATGATCTCCAGATCCAAACCTGAGTTTCTAAACTATCCAACTGCATCTACAGCCCCGTCATGAGAGCACCCTGTCATCAAATGCCACATCTTTTCAGGGCAGCTCACATATTTCTAAAGCTCTCCTTATCCTTAGTAATTAAATGACTTTATCATTGTTACAACAAATGTCACTCATATTGTTAATGAAAGCATTAGGCTAGTATTTCAACTAACAGCTTAGCAGGGGGTGTTAGTACATTTTGGATTCTCTGTGTTAAATTTTTTGCCTTTTTTTTTTTTTTTAATTGGAAGCCTAATTTGAATATAGAATATGCAGGTTTTTAAAAGTTGCTTGCCATTTGAATATTTGGGTTTTCCCCTGCAGTGACATTTTCAGATCTGTTCTTAAAACAGTTTGCACAAAAGCCAGTCATCAAGAGTAATACATAAAAAAGATAGATGAAGAGATGTAGAACATTAATATATGGTGGTGGTGGTAAGCTTGACAGCTGTCAGCTTTGCCTGTGTGCATTTATCGCGTACCCTGTATTATTTATTCATCTGAAACACATTTGAAAATGAAGCAGATGAAAGGTAATGTAAGGTAAATTAAGCCTGTTTAGGGCACCTAGAGATCAGAACTAGATAAAATACTTGCAGGAACAGAGCACCTGGATATTGGTGGCTGCTTCCATACATGAAGTGTTTCACTTAAAAACATGACTCGAATTATTCAAGAACAGCTAACATCTCTAGCCCCAAAGCATCTTTAGTTTATTCGTTTGAATGTGCACATAATAAATATTTTGTATTTTAAACTCTGAGTCTTCAAATGATTGAAGGAGGCAAATGGAGAAAAATTGTTAAGAGAAAAAAGCAAGCAAAGAAGAAACAATCTAAAGAGAAAAAGATGGGTGCATCCAAGATACATTTATTGCAGGATTCACCTTGTAATGAAACACCACACCCACATTGAGAGAATGGGAAAATGCAGTGCAGGTGAGGATACTTAGGCTAAGCATAGTACAAGCATAACTGAGGCCTGGTGGTTCTTAAGCACTCTTGCATATCTGTTTATGCTGGGCTAGATCACAAAGTAAAACTAGTAGAGTTTCAAATTTTCTCATCTCCTTGTGTTTGAATTACATTTGATTTCATGTAGCCTGGCTCAAGGCAATGGAATTGTTTGGGGTATCCATATTTTTCAGCTGCTGTTGGGTGTTGAGCTGTTATATTGCCATTGCTGCTAGATGTTGCATGAAGGATGGTGGGTTGACCTCTGTCTGCATAGCTTTATTCTGTAATGCGTTCTTACCTCTAGGATTTGCATTCCTCTTTCTCAGTTTTATCCCTGTTACGTGGTAGCAAATGGCCAGGGAAACCTGGGTAGAGTTGTGTTAGTCATAACAATCAAGGGCTCTAGCTTGAAAAATCAACGTTTAGTGCTTCAAGTTGGATGTCTTTTTAAATGGCTGGTTAAGTAACCCAATTAAGGGCTCCTGTAGTTATAATTTTGCTGGTTTATTTATGGATTTCAGGCACTATACAGCATACAAGTGATGTGAGTTTGATTTATTCTCATCTTTTCTGTCCCCTCCTACATTAGGACCCAGCTGCTCTTCACAGAGCAGTGTTGTCTTAGTAACTCTACAGACTTGCTGGCTGATTTAGTTGTAGATCTGGTTAAATCAGTGACTATATTGAGTGTTCACAAAACTCAAAACATAAACCAGCTTTTTTATTTGAATGCTTGGGTTTTTCCTTAAAAGAAAAATCAAGGAAGCCGTTGCTGAGGTGACTACAGGTAATAATGGCATTTTTTGAACTCGGAAGTGTATGGTTAGAGGTCTCTGTCAGGATGTGGGTGCACCAATGTATCTTTTTTTCCTTGGCATTTTGCACTTAACACCTTTGGAGCTGGGGAACCCTGTTAGCAATAAGTAATTAGTTTTAAAAGGGTTGGTTGTTTCTCTCTGTTTTTGATGAGTCCACCCCAGGTCATATAAAATATGTGAGTATTTAGCAGAACAGTTGAGAATGTGTGACTCTGTAGTCAGAGAGATCTTCTGAGACAAGGGAAAGATCTGGATTCCAGTCGCTACTTCAATTAATACTTAACCATATTATACAATAGAAAAGATCAACACATTTCTTTTGGCCTGGTTCTTAAAGAACGTATTACTACTGTGTTGTCCTTCCCTCTCATGACTGGGTATGTTAACAGAGCTACACTGCTTTTATTTTCAGTGATTGCTCACAAGGAGCAGGTTTGTCTATCTTTCTACACTTGATTTAATCATCCAAAGGGGTACTTCAGTAACTATGTCTAGCTGGCAAATGGAGTTTTTTGAAACTGGGGACTCAATGGACAAGGCAGGTTTGGAAAATCTGTGCAAGGAAATTATGTGCTGATATTCGTTTCATTCTCAGAACAAACCTTGTTCTGACTGTATCCTCCTTGGAGTCCAGGAATTTACTGGACTTAATGAACTATCAGTAAGTAAATGTTTTTCAGCTCTTTTTCAGGATGGAATTGTTTCTGCGTTTCAATTTTAAGGATGTCAAAATTCTGCAGACAGTTCTATAAAAGAAAAATATATTTTGTCTTAAGCTTAATTTGTTTTGCTGTATCGCCTACCCACATCTCTTTACCTGCTTTTGGAAATCTGGACAGAAATTCAGTTATTCAAAGCATGTAGCATGATTACTGCTGTGTCAGGATGCATGGGGATTCTTAGTATCGTTTACCGCATTTCCGTAACTCACATGTTTTTATGAAATTTGAGATGAGACATTCTTTCAAAATAACTTATATTTATTATATAAAAAAAAGATACAAATAGATCTGGAGAGCTGTGCTCCTTGTTCAATTGAAGAATTACATTACTTTGCCTATAATTTAGTTTCTAAATGGCGTGAAGATTTTCTAGCGTGCTCTTAAGGTAGCCATTTCATAGTGTGAAAAGGCTTTTCCTGTCCTTTCAAGTTAGTACCTGGCTGATGTTGTTTTAACTTGTGTTTGGTATTAGTCATGTGATTTTCATTTTGGTTGGAATTGCCACAAACAGCATGAACCTTTTAGACTGCCTAAACTATTGGTCAATAATAACTAAATTTAGCAATACCTAATAGTAAAAAAATCTGTGACTTTAAATACTCGTGTTATACAGGCATATTTAAAGAAATCTAACTTTACTTAGTGCAAAGTTTTGTTTTATAACCTGAATAAATGTATCCAGTAACTGTGACCTGTTGAGTAGTACCATTGTCTGGTACTACTTGAACTACTCTACCTTCCTCTGTATTACAGGTGCATGAATATGGAAAAACAACAGGCACTAATAAGTGGCCTTTGAAACAAAATACGGCTCCAGCTGGTGCTCAGGTTTTGTGAATAGAGCTGTTTTTCTTTCCAAAATGTTTAGTTTGTAAAGACTGATATGGCTTTCATGTAACTCAGTCTCACTCAGGGTTCTCAAGGGTCAAAAATGGAAGACAGTCTCCCAAAGCACACAATTCTAGCTTTCCCAGCAACACATTCATCCAGTCTGGACAGAAATTATGCTCCCCTCCAAACTAGCAGTCGTATTCAAATTTCATCTCGCACATTTTCGTTTTGCTGGTGGACCTGCTGGGTGGCACCCAGTGCTCGCGTGCTGGGCTGGTGGCAGATATTTGCGAGGGGTTACTGCGAGGGGTAAGCAAGTCTTCAGCTTCACAAGTGTTTGTGAGGTGCCAAGCTGCACAGCCTGCTGTCTGTCTGAATTATTTTTGTCTAGATTAAAGATGCCTTTAGTTTATGACTGTTTCGTTTCTACTAAGTATACAGACTTGAGGCGGCAGCAAGGAAAAAGACTTGCCAAGTGTGCGGTCTTAGTTTTGGGAACTTTGTGCTTTCAACGCAAAGTGACTTGTCTTTTTTTTTTTTCTTTTCTTTTTTTAAATCTGATTCTATTTTGGTTTGATGCAGACTAAAATGATGGTAGTTTAGGTATTTATTTTTCAGTATGTAAAGGAAATGGATTAGGTGATGCTAAGAATGGAGTGACTTCTAGCAGTAGAAGGGGAAATGGTACCTGTACAAACCAAGAAGCTGTGATGCAAAGAGAGAAGAGTGTGTATATTTTTCGTACCACTTGATCAACTTCAAGCTGATGTAAATGTACCCCCATTTCTTTTGGGTACATACAAAAAGAATTGGTTTTCTTTGTGGTTTTAGAAGTTATTTGAGTTTGAGATGAGAACAGTGAAAATCTATGCAATATTGTCTTGGAGAGTAGATCAGTGCATACTGGGAAATGAGCAGACTCCCTTAGGGCTCCAGGACAAATGAAAGCAATGCTATTAATCTCCTTACCTTTCAGAGAGTGTCACTCATGCATCATCAGCAATTTTAGGATGCAAGCTAGATGTTGTCATCTCAGTAATTGTATTAGCTTAGTTACTCTCCTGTACATCAACCAAACTCATCATTTAGTTTACTTAGAAGAATAGGTTAGGGACTAGCCTTTGCAAGGTATACTCATAAACAAAAACAAGAGATGCTACATATTATTTTGTTTATTAACTCTCTTTACTGTGTACTTCTTGATGCAATTTTTATTCTTGAGGCTATGCCTGCATTGAGACACATAAGAATAAATTTTTATGGACAAATGTAACAAGTTTTCAAAATATGTTGCAAAAGCTAGTTAAAGATGCCAAGTGACAACAAGGAGTTAATTTCCAAGTCCCAAGCCCTCCATTGCGTGGAAGGAAATTGACATCATTACATATTTTTATTCTGACCACATGATGGTTTTGTGATTTAGCAGGGAAAAAAACTTCCATTTATACTCTTCCAATTACTTTTTTTTTAATTCCATGTTTTGTAGCCAGTGCCATCCTTCTCACACTGAGTGTGGTTTCCCACGCTCCTGGGTCCATCCCTCCCCTTGCCCATGAGAGGAGCAGGTGTCCAGATGAACGTAGTGGTTTCTGGTACATCTTCAAAGCAGACTCTCAGAGGTTGTCTTCCAAAACACAACCCTGTCAGGCACATTGAGGCAGGGAAGTAACATAAACTTAAATTGAAAAGCAGACCTCAGGACAAGCCAGTCTCAAGAGCCTTCAATGTGAGAAATGAGGGAGGTGCTTCAGGGCAGAGATCTGGAGGACAAGGTCTTTTCCACTTTAACCCATCAGTGGGATCCAGCTAGACCCAAGTCTGAAACTTTTTTGACACATTGAGCTTAACTTTCATAAGTGTTTGACTCACTTTTGAGTTTCTCCGTCTTTAAGATGGGGCATAATAAAAAAACCTTCACTTAACTTGTCTCACAAAGGTTTGAGAAGACGTGTTAGATACTATACATAGGGCGATTAGAAGATGAAGGGCACAAAAGAAATCCTAATTGCTATTATTTTAAGTCCATACAGGGATGAAACTGTAGTAAATAACGATGGATGTCCTAGATACTTGCTAGATACACTGCGTGGAAAGTTTAATACCCATTAAATGCTTCAGATATCAGATCTTGGTAGTTCAAAATGTTTCGGCTCTTTGTTTCATTTTTTCCCCCCTCAGTAGAAAGTGGCAACAAGTTGAAGTATTATTCCAATAATCTTCTTGTTTATTATTGTTCATAAAAGGGTTTCTGGCTAAATGTTCATTACAATTTTTTTTCTGTCCCAAGTAATACATATCATGACTTCATGGATGTGCTAAATAAAACAACCCATTTAAAACTTTTGAAGACTATGTGAAAAGGCATCATATGCTGGAAAATTGTATATACGCTGTATGCAACAAAAGCAAATCTCCTATTTTTTCGTTTGAAGGAGAATGGCAAAATAATAAATTGTGACTGGTGACATTTCCCTATGCTACCATCTATTTGTAACACACTTATTTAAAGGCTGTGTTGGCCACATCCATTCATCTTTTCTCCTGGGTCAATTATGCTGTTTGCATTCAAATCAATCCCTTAATCAAGCCCGTTGATAATTGCAGCAGTGCAAGGGAGGTATTTATCATAGAAATGTAATAGAGGCACTTTGTTCCAGTGCAGCCGAGTCTAATGTTGTACTGCCACAGTGGACCATTTATGCATATGTGTGTAGTTTATTTTCCTAATCAACAGTCTCAGGCGCAGGCATGCTTGGATCTCACTGATGGGGTTAGGTGGGCAACATACCGGCTTTAAGACCACCGTTTTCAGGGTTTACAATATTGTCTCTTGACATTGCTAACTACGTGAAATTTCAATAAACTTTGTGTAGATGCCTCTGTCCTTCCAAAGAGAAGCAATCAGAATTAGACCTTGTATGTACTCATTACGTGTACCTTACCACATAGTGTGGAAGTGAGAAGGGCATGGTCTCTCTGGTGCAATTCAGGCCTGGGCAGAGAATTAACTGTAGCACTATGGAGACTTTCTGAAATTGAAATTATGTCTTTGCTGGTGGAAGATTGGTGTGCTAGGACTGGCAAAATTATCTTCTGATCAATCTCCAAGAAATATGCTGGAACTATTTGATCTATTATCACTAAAAAATCATCAATTGTATTTAGAAAACAATATTGCTATCCAAAGGCTCTATTGCCACTGACTTCAGAAACTGTGGTAATTTCAAAAACCTGCTGCTCACTCCAAGGGATGCTTTGTGTAGAGTAACTAGTGAGAATTCTGTTGTATGCATGATGGTGTGAGGCTGTAAAGAGGTAGGGTTTGGGAAGAGAAAGAATATCTTCTATTAGATTAAAATACGTATCCAGGAAAAGCCCAGTCCTGTTTGGATCCCTCATATGTTTCCAGTCAGAAACAGAAATAGCAAGCATTAATCTGAAGATAGTACTAAAAAATTTTAATTCCTTTACATGAGAGAGAGATGAAATGAACTGAGGTTTTTCCTTTCTGGTAAAACCATTGTAAAATCTTGATTTATTTTTTGTTGTTGTTGTTTTAATTTTAAAAAAGCATTTGTAATAGCCATCTCTTGTTTAACCTGCTATGAAATTCTAACAAAAAGGTGCTTCTAACTGTCCTTGACCAACAAAAATGTCTTGCTTTGATAAAGTTCATGATCTGCAACTGTAATTTGGATTTAGTGAGCTGAAGCTGGTGGAGCCATGGTGGAGCCAACATGACTTTGACATTTCTGCCTCCTCCAGTTTTCTTTGCAGTGTGTGTTATGGGGGGCAGGTGGCAGAGGGCTGGGTCCAGGGGGTTCGAAACGGAGCCCATACATCTTTTGCGACAGCTCTTGCTGACTGCATAGTGCAATAAAATAAAAGGATGAGGAGGAAGGTGCCTTCCTCCCAGTATCATCTAATGAGAGCAGTAACTCTGGCCTCCAGATTGTACACAGAGATGATGCTGGAATGTCTTCTAAATTTCTGGTGTTCATCTTTTCCTATCTCCTCTAATGTAAGAGGGCTAGTTAAACAGGGCTTGCCTTGGTTGCATCCTCTACCGGTTACCAAAGTGTAAGTAACATTATCCAGTAAACTGTTGTTCCTTGTAAGGGAATTCAGCTATGTTCTTCAGTATTTCAGCTAATGGCATTATGTGTCTAGATTCCTTAGCGTCCTTTCAAAATTTCCCCCTGCAGTTTTAATACTGAACAATGTACACTCTTTTGTACATAAAGTGTCATTCCTAATTAAAAGCCATCACTGTAGATAACTACCATTCTGGGAAAAAAAACTCCACATTTTCACTGTAGAAAACCAAGTAGCCCAATTCTACAAGCAGAATACATTTCCTCAAAATACGTTGTCATGTGTAACATCAGAACACAAGCTTAAATGAATGTGATGAAACTGAGCTTACAGATATTAATTCAAAAGAAATGAACATTGAAACAATTTATTTTTGATGATTCAGTTTATTAGCGCATACTTCTTTGTGCAGCCAAGCCTAAAATAAAACTGTATTGAAGTTTTTATACATCACTTAGTGAGGGTTCTTTGAACTGCCATTCAACTAGCAATGTTCTCTAACTGCCTCTATTCCAGTTTCACTTTGTATTTCGATTCACCAGGCTTCACCCCCTCTTCCCCCCACCATGTATTCTCTGGGGATCCTAAACAATCTACAAAAATTCCATTTTATTGCCCTGGTAATAGTGTTATTTGAGGCTTCAGATTGTTTAGGCGCATCCCAAGTAAAATACTTACCAAGTGCTGAAACTTCAAAACAGCAGTTAGATGAAAGCCGGGGTCCTTGCTTTTTCTGTACCAGGCTAAAGCTGAAATTTGACTTTGCTGACACTTACCTGGGTTTAGGTTGATGCAAGTAGCCCAAATTTAAACACAATTCCAGGTTAGATATCTCTGCAAGATCTATACTGGAGCAAGATCCAGCTCAAATAAAGGAGACTATTAAATACCTGTTCACGTACATCTTTATGGCAAACCCAAGGAAAACACTAATTCCCTTGACAACTTCTTATGACAATTATGGTATCAAGTAGAAAACCTGGATAGTGATGTGACAAGTGGGACTGACTTTTCCACTCAGCCAGGACAACTTTTTGTGTTATAAACCAAGTCATAAGCAATGTCTGGATTACTAACACAGAACACAAGCAGGAGCTGTTGGTGGGACTTCATTGTCTCAGCTGCAACGTAGTGACCTAGTATCAGTATGGTTTTTGAGTAAGCGGAATACAAACCAGCTCTAACACCAAGCTGGGACCACAAGCTGCCTTAAATTTAAATCTAAACCTAAATTTTGCAAAACTGCCAGAAAAAAAAAAAAGTTAATTAGTTAGTTGCCTGTAATAACTCTCCCTGTAGTATTAAACACACCACAGATCTGCCGACAGGGTTCAAAAGCAATGTGACTTCCTTGGTGCAAGTGAACAGAAAACAGCGCACCCCTTGCTCAGAGCTGCTGCTTCCTTCTCATCTTCTTCTCACGCCCTTTCCAGGCAATGCCGTGGTCCTAAACAACAGGAGCCACCTTGTATAGCTGGGGCTCTCTATAGAGATGTGAAATACTCTATGAATTAATAAGATACGACTCTTAACACAGCTCATTAATTCAGGGTTGGGTGTTACATCAAGTTGGTGACACATCTCCTGGGCGGCTTAGACCTCACTTCCATCTTGCTGCAGAAGCCCCCGTGAGGTGGACCATCTGCTCTTGAAATTGACCCCAAGTTAGCTGAAAAACAACGTGCATGTGTCTCTCGTGCTCAAAACTGGCATTTTTCTGAAAGCTGTGAGCTAAAGTAATCTCAGTGTTACTCCCAGCCTATTTGTCTATTAGTTCAGTTACCCTAACAGAAATTACAAGTATTGAAGCTACTGTGAATCATGCATTTGACGACAGATTTGACCTCATGTGGCACTATTACTTTAAGGAGAATAAAAGTTCGCTTTCAGCTGGATAATCTTAGGCATCTTTCAGGTATTAGTGAATTGAAATCACAATTGTTTATTCTTTAGAATATCTGTTTTAATTTAAGAGTGCTGGGCAGAGAAGATAACTGGCAGCCATTAGTTCCTGCTGATGGACAGGATTTTGTATTGCCAATTTGTAATGCGTTTGTGGATATCACGTATAAGGAATTGGGAATAATAATGTTGTTCTAAATCATTATTGACCTCCTTTTGTAGTGGCACTCCTAGAATAATTTGTGAATAATCCGAGATACTTTAATTTCTGAACTGTGGTTGCTTGCTGTTTAAGCAAAATAAATACCGTACCACCAAATACTGCTTGGGTCCAGAAAGCAAATCAAGACGGAAGACGACAGCACGTGGTTTGATTCCTAGAAAAGCATAAGACATACCACAAAACAGCAGGGGCTTGCTTTATTAGACTTAAATAAGAGACCCCTTGCTGCCTGAAGTGAATGACAAGAAAATTCCACATAAAAATGATACCAGTGTTAGAGTATTTTTAAAAATAAATAAATATGCTCTGACTTTGATTTTTGAGCCCCATGGGAGTGAGCTATGTAAGGAGACCTTGCGTACTCTGGAGTCACTGATTTGTCTCAGCTTGCTTCTCCACATCAAATCATTTCACAGAATTTGGTTTTGTTTGTGCATGGCAGTGTTTGTGGCAGTGCTCATGTGTGCGAGTTGCTGGCCCTCTCAGTCAATAGGGTATAAAGTGGTTTTTGGAGACTGTCACTCTCTAAATTGTTGTTTGCTGCATTAATTTTAGGGGTAGCAATCCCACAAGAAGCCTTAAAATGGTACCTCAGTCACACATCGATGGCTAAAGGTAAAACGGTGGTGCTTGGTCCCTCTGAATGGAGCCTAGGACCATGAATAGGACTATTGGAGACAAAGGAGATAGTAATTTTTCATAATTTGGTACTAGTTAATCAGAAACAGCCAGCTGATGTGACTAATTGTTGTCATTTTGCTCTTCAATTTATTTGGTTTCATAATGAATATTAGAATAGAATGTAAAGCATCAGAAATGGTGGGAAACTTGTATACCAATTTTAGTTCATACCTCTGATCAAAGTCATGCTAGCAAGTCGATTAATAATAGACTGCAAGAGCTTAATATTCTCCTATTATGTTAATCTCTGCTCATATTTTCACGGGCCATAAATCAAGCGTTTTTTCTGCACCTTTCAGACAGCAAGGGACAAAGCTGAACAAAACCACATTGACTAGGAATTTCAGGACAGCTTATATGATGCCACTAATAAGCTACCCATTTCACAATAATTTATTGTTTATAAACAGTGGTCTATTGCTTTTTTCTGCCCTGTATCATGAGAATTAACAACCTTGGCTTATCCTATCTATCGCTAACAGAACAAACCCATTTTCACAATACCATTGTGAAAGTAAGTAAATTAAGTATGTAAGTAGTTTAAGGTTACTTAAGTTTAGGTAACTTATTTTTCAGGGACTTAAATATTGGCAGGATGATAATGAAGTGTGTTTTTTCGATTCAGGAAAGTGCAGTAAACTGAATTTAAAGAGAATTATCTCTTTAAGAAGCATCTCCATGTACTGTTCTCAGTTAGTTCATGATGCTTAATCCAGGATAAATGGTGACTTTATACCTTAGTACCTACTTACTTATCAATTATCCATTTCACACCTGGGATTAAACTCTGCCTGCACCATAAATAATATGTACACTCATGCAAAGACATTGTAGGTCATTAGTAACAATTTAAAAGTCACATCGTAATAAACTTCTTTAAACAAGCAAACCCTTTACTAGCTCAGCTGAATGGATTGCTTATAAACAGCAGTTTATTGCTCTTTTTAAGTTGTACCATTGGAATTACTGACTTTGGCTTATCCTGTCTACCACCAATAAAATATAAAAAGTGACAAATGAGGTGGTCATTCGGAGGGTGTACACATTTTCTCCATCTCCCTCCTCTCTGGCTCTTAAACATGCTCCTGTTCCTGCTGAATGCCTGGATCAGGAACCTGGTCTCACCAGTGTTCTTGCTTTTCCCTCTTGCTGCAGCTGAAGTGCAATAAAATATAAAAAGTGACAAATGAGGTGGTCATTCGGAGGGTGTACACATTTTCTCCATCTCCCTCCTCTCTGGCTCTTAAACATGCTCCTGTTCCTGCTGAATGCCTGGATCAGGAACCTGGTCTCACCAGTGTTCTTGCTTTTCCCTCTTGCTGCAGCTGAAGTGGGAACTCCATGTCCAATTTGTTTCCTTTTCTACGGCCTATGAGCTCCTGAGCAAAAGCAAAAACTGAAGGGTGCCCAGGGTGGAGGAGCCCGAGTTGCTGTCCTTTGAGAGGAAGGACAAGCAAACAAAACTAAGGACGACTTCCTCACGTGACATGCAGTTACACTGGAAATTGATGTCACAAAAGAGTTGCAGATACCACGTGTTTTTCACAAGGGTGAAAAGGAGACCAGAGAAATACACAAAGGGAATGGAATATCCAGTTCCACATTTCCTAAATTCAAAGATGACATCTTTGCTTTATGAAATTTCTCAGCTGCACACTGCTAGAAACTGGGAGAGTACAGAAGAGAAATATGACTGTATACTTGATCTAAGTCCCTACACTTCAGTATTTTCTATTATCAGAGACAGTATCCTGGACAGATTTTTGCTGTGATTTAGAATAGTAATTCTTAAGCTCACAGAAGCAAGAGTAGAGCCTTTTTCCCATCCAGGTCCCTCTCAGATCTCGTAGAGCAAGCAATCCCGACAGACATAAATACAAGGAATGTTAAAGGGGCTGGGAAAAGCTTTGATGAAAGAATGAGTAAGTGTAAGAGATTTTGAGAAAATAGAGTGCCATGCAATATCTTGATTTTTATTTATTTGTACAAGGGGACCGTCACTGTGGTTAGGGAAAGCCTGACACTGAGGTGTTTCTCAGTTTTATTCCTACAAGATGGAAATAATAAAAATACTTCTGTTCAGATTTATGATGTCTTTAACACCTGGGGGGTTATACAAGGAGGCAATTACACAGACTGGACATCTGATTGCTTTGCTCTGTCTTCCAGTGTCAGATCTCATCCCACCCATGTGGGAGGTGATGGCTTGTGCTTCCTTCAGATACCCGCATGCAGTCCTCTCTGGGTCAGTGCTAATGCGGAGCAGCCAGCTCGCTTGGAAATCAGTGTTTCACATATTGCATAGCTGTTTTTCCATAGGGAAAATCCATTTTTGTTTACCTGAGGTACTAGTTCTTATCCCTGTGACTAGGAGGGTTATTATGATACCTTTCAGTAAATGTTAACTATCAGAAATAATTAATATCAAGCGCAGCGGAGAGCACCTGGGGGAAAATGAACTCTGAAATACTATGAAATGATTCTGCAACATGATGGGTAAAGACCTCCCCTGGATAATGAACAGGAGAAAAGCAATTCATGCAGCAGTATCCATGGGTCATTCTTTCTTTTAGAAAACTGGAAGATAAGGTTACCATGTCTTTGAGGTAACTGTTGAGCGGCTTTTGTGTTTCTTAATATAGCAGGTCGATCTTCTAGGAAAGCTAACTATTTAGAGAGTCTTTTGTCTACAGAAATGATAACCTAACATACTCAAATGGAGTAACCCAATTTTTCTGTGTTTTCCATACTAATCTAGTATTAGGAATATTTATAGGAAGTGCTGACAAATACAGAGCAAAAAGTTAGATAGCCTTTAAAGTAAAATTAATTAGTATTAGGTATGTTACTATTCAGTTCAGAAGACAGATGTCTGTTCTAAAGCGGGAGGTATTTATGAAGAAATCCCGTAAGGCTATGGCTGGAGAAAGTTTCTCCTCTCTGTGGAAGCGCCTTATTTTGGTTTAGCAGTGACACCTCCCCAGAGAAGCCATTCGGTAAAAAATGAGGCACCCCGGAGGCATCCAGCGAGGGTGGGTTTGATTCCTGTGAGGGAGCAACACACGTTCGTGGTGGTGATTTCGGCATCACCTGCTGAAGACATACCCTGTCTACTCACATCTCTCCCAAGCCCCCAGTGCAGTCTGCAACTGGCTTGTTCTCCTGTTTAAGAAGTAATTTGCCTCCTTAAAACCAAACCCCGCTTGTTGTTCTTTCATGTTGCCTTTTTGCTGCGTCCACCAGGCAATAACGTGGAGGTGGGCTGTGCTGGCCATTTTGATGTGTCGTAAATTGCCATGTACCAGGACCAAGGTAAAAATGGGCTCGGTGCCACCCCTTGCACACCCCAGCTACAGCTGGACTGACATAAATGAGGCTGCTCCCAAGTGAGTAGACAGAAAACACTGAGACAACCAGACAGAAGCAAGACTTCCCCAGTCTATATAGGCTATATATTCCAGTTTAGCAAATAAACGGTCCCTTTTTCTGAACAGTACTTCTGTCTCTAACACTGGGAGAGGCTAAGGCTATTAACAGCTCAGGGAGCTGGAGCTGAATATTGGGCAAGCACTAATCCATCTGTTCAGGCAAACTGCTCTCCTCCAAACATATCTCCTCCTTTAGCTCCATTTCCCTTTGTGTACTCACATGTGCCCACACCTGCAATTCCTGACCAGCAGCTGCCAGTCCTTTTCTCCTCCTTTCCCTTGCCGGCCCGTAGTGTGGCAGAGATGCTCAAGGTGCTGGGTGAGATGCACCGCTTGCAGCCTCAAGCCACTTCCGCAGGCGCAGAGGATGATTGATGCCAGCTGTAACCTGCCGTAAGAAAACAGCATTGCCATCTTGCCCAGAGCCGGCGTGATATGTGACTGGGACGCTTGGTAGTGGTCAGCGGGGCAACTTTATTATCACATCTGCACTAAGTAAATGAGGTCCTGATAGTCTGTGCTATACAGCTCCCTGCGCGACATAGTGGTGATTCATTGGCATTGTATGAATAAGCTGCAGGGACTCCTCAGCCCAGAAGAGATCACATAATTTACTTAGTTGAAGTCTCGTGTGCGCCGTAAATGCACGTATATCTGGACGCAGGCACTGTCACGGTTCTGGAGAGTTTTTTTAATACATTCAGATGAAAAAAGAGTTAAAGTTAAGTGGGCGTACTGAGAACTGCTCTGCCATACATAGTGTTGTCCATTTATTGCGTGGTTTTGGCTTGATCTTGGGATTTACAGCAAACCCAGGGGTGCCATTGCAGCACATGACCTAAAACCCAGTGATTTTTGGGCGGGTTGTGATTCTCTTTGCATTACCTTTATGAAGGTCTTACTCAGAGAAATAGCAGCTAGGATAGCAATGGGCCAGAAATCGGGTTTCTTTCTACTCATACCAAACCTAGGTCTGATTCTTTCAGCCACACAGCAGCGACACCCCTTTATATGGAGGGTCTCTAATGTATAGGTATTTAGGCCATCTTCTCCATCCCGTTACAGCAGAGATGCAGCCAGCATTACAAGGTGCCAGATGAGAGAAAACAGGCTTCTGCTCATGGTATTTCCAGTTCTTAGCAATCCCTGTCAGTGCAGTAGCAAGGGACCACTTCCATGGCAAAAGATAGTGTGACTGGTTTAGAGGGGTGTTGGAAATCACAAGACCTTGGCATTTTTATTTCCAGCAAACCCATTATCTTGAAGGGGAATGATGGAAAGTAGTGCAGGTTGGTTTCTTTTGCTGAGGCTGTATTAATGAGAAAAATAAGTATTTTTGCTTTTGAGAATGTTGGTGTCTTCATCAGCCCAAGGGAAACTCAGTACTCCTGAGGAACAGAGTTCATTGCTCCTTTCGTCCCACATGTGCAGCACTGATGGAGATAGCTGAGATACCTACCTGCAACAGCGGTGCCAAGAAACGTCAGTGGAACCATCCCGCCAAACACACAGACGAACCACTTATCTTCTTTCTCTTAGAGAAACTTCATTTGCAGCTTGGGAAAAATAAACTGACACAGGTAATCCATAGACAGCTGTTTAGGGAAGCCTGATATTACGATAGTGTGAGGATGTGCTTTTGCTTAGGCTGAATCTTTGCCCCTACGAGTGTTGGAATGTTTGCAGAGTAAATGCTATAAACTCCTTTTTTTGGCTAAAACTGGGGATACGTAGGTTTGAATAAAGCCATTCATGCTCTGAAATGATATGTTCTAGAAGGTTTTACTTCACTATTTATTTTTTATATCAGTATTCCATTGAAAAAAAAGCCAGGCCCAAGGAAGACCTTGGTTATTGCTGCATTCTGTGATCAGCAGCAGATTTGTGTCTCCTATTAGCCTGGCTTCCCAGTTCACCGAGACGGCTGAAACTGGGGTCTGAAAGCTACAGGGACCAGATGCCTCTACTTTACCAGCTTTGCCGACTGGAACAACAGCATAGGCTTAATTTTGTCCAACATGGAGATTTTACAAGAAGTGAGGCTGCATGACATCAAGCAGGGAGGAAAAGGTAGAAGGAAGGAGGAACTGATGACCTTTGGGTAGGTAGTGCTGATGTTTCTCCACGCTGTTCGTTTTCTTTTAAGATGTGGGCACATGTAGTATTCAGAAAAGTGAGGAACGCTGAGGTTTGATTAACCTCCTGCTGATTGGAATGGTGTCGAGACTTTGCCTGCATGCCCTCGAGTGGAGGGCACGGTACAGGTGATACCAGGGCCCTGGGGCACCCCGTGTTCCCATGACAGCACCATAGGACCTTCTTGGCTCTTAATAAACAAGAGCCTCACTTGCACAATGTCTCCAAAGGCCTGATGTCCTTACAAGTGTTTCCCACTGTCCCTCCAGTTAGGTTTCCTGGAGGTCCCTGCTGGTTAAAGCTCCCTGACCTCGCAGTGCGGTGAAGCCAGAGAGCAGGCTGGCACAATGGCAGAGCTACAAAAGATAGTGGCACCGCTCAAACCTTCTCTGAGCAACCCCCCTGGAGTCAGTCACCCATTCCCAATCTCAATTTATGCCCAGAAAAATCCCCCGACTGCTAAATTTCTCTGGAACAACAGTGACATCTTGTGGGTTAATTTTAAGTGTGTTCTATATGGAAATGTTCGTTCCTATCTCATCCGAAACCATCAGTCTGAATTCAGGCAGCATCCACGGCCATCTGCTCAGCACATCCCTAGACTTGACAGCAAAATAACTGATGGATGGCAGAACTGTTCATAAAGTATTACGCCAAGGGCTCGCTTGGAAATTCAGTTAGCAGGATCGTATTATTTGGAAATAGTATTTTAATTGGAAACTGATTGGTAAGTGGATATTACACATATTTCATTAGGAAGACACATAGAAAGCTTAGTTGTACATGGACAGCAGGAGACTGACGTATTTGTTAACACGCGTGTTTTTGAAGATGACAGTGTCCTAGTCTTAATTTGTGAGAAAGTGATTAGATTAATGTTGTTTCGGGCCTCCATTCTCATCATGGTAACACTCCTTTTTATTTTGGTTTTCATCGCTGAGCGTGACTTTTGCTACTGTGTTTGCCAGTCTGCTTGCAAGGCTTTATTCGATTCAGATCTAATTTTTTTTATCCTGGCATATTGAATTTGTTGCTCCAGAGGATTTTTCATTCCAGCTGGGCTTCAGTTATTCTCTGATTCCCCCAGGGCTCCATTTTGAGTCCTACTGTGATTTGCATTTGTAGACTTCCGATGGGTAAACATTACAGCTTCTCAAACTCTGTACTGTCACATCCTTTCCGATGGCACTCAGCTCCTGCTGATCTTGTGAAAAAGCATGATGCTTTGCATAACATTCTGCATGACATTCAATTATGGAGATCTTCACATTTAAAAAAACCTGTAATCGAGAGAAGAGCGATCTGCTATTAATTAGCTGTCCGATGCCCAGGACTCATGTTGATAGTAATGGTTCCCCTTGGTTATGGTTTTATTAATCCATAGGAAAACATGCCATTATAGATATTAAAAACTCACTTCAAAAGAATACTGCCAGCTTGAAAAATGGAATTCAGTCTTTTAATTTATTAATCTTTTAATAGAACAGTTTTAAATAACAATTTCTAGTTTAAAAAAAATATTTATTTCCAGCAAACTTGAAGGTAACATCTTCATATCTGTGTTAGCACATATTTGTGCACACAGGCACTGAAATGACTGCGTAAGAAAGCTTTGAAATCTCTGATATTGAACATACTTGCACAAAGTTTAGGAATGGATCAGGTTTCTAAAGATAAACTTCCTGAGCTGTTGGTTGAGGTCTCTTTCACCTATTTCTTCTCAATATGCACCTACTGAGACCTACACACACAGAAACATGCCCACACATGTGCAGAGGTGTTTCTGCCCATACGTGAAGACGTCTTTAATGGATTTTTGAAGATGAATGGTAAGAACACACGTCTCGTCTCCTGATCACCTCTTCTTCCTCATCTCCTTGTATCATCCTAGTTTTAAAATCCCATTTCTCCCTTGCCATAAATACATCGTATTGGCCTGGATTAAGGACTGCCCTGGTTCACCTACCCGAGGGAATCGAAACCTTGTACCATCAGGCAGGCATTGCTTCCTCAAGGTTTCCATGGAGGCTGACCAATACACTACATTTTTGTCCATGCCAACAAAGAGATAACCATGATTTTCAGTATCGCCACACATCACCTTTCTTGTAAAAGCAGCAACATCTACAAGGATTTTCTTTTTGGAGTCATAGCTTTAAAAGTGAATAAATAGGAAAGAGAGACCACAACCCAATAATCTACTAATCTTCTGAAGTGGCAATTCATCACAGTGCCATCTGTTTAGAAACATTATAAATCAAATGTCGTCCCTGTACCTATAATGATGTCTATAGCAGAGTGATGGTTTTTTAATCTATTAAAAAGAAATTAAGGGAGTTAACAATTCAGCAATCTATCAGTTTCAGAACTGCATTCTGTTGGACATTAAACGTCAATTAATAAAATAATATAAGTGCAGTTTGTCATCACTATGGTACGTTTTTTAGTGCAATCAATGTTTCCCTTTTATAAAGTTCTAAGGATTATGAGTTCTGTTATTCTAGTGGTACATGCAAGGAGATGCATGTCAGAGCAAAATATACTCCTACATTATCTCTTAACATTTATTCTATGTTCTTTGAAGGAAAATTATTTTTACCATGATTCATTTTGCAGTACAATGTAACTACTGGGGGGTTTTCCAGGTTCTTCTGGCCTTATTAGTATGTATTAACCAATTTTTCTACCTGCACTTTTGCATGCTTACTAAATCATGAGCATAATTATGTTGCTGGTGTTTATTAGGTGTAGAAGTACCCTTAATATGCTGGATGTTCTCCATGGGAAGGTAGTTGCAGACTTACGTGGGTTCTACCTAGGAATTACTGATTTGCAGCAAAAAAAACATAAATACATTTATGCTCATTAATAGTCATATTGTACGAGTTGCAAAGACAGAAGCAGTTTCTGGAAGTTATTCTCTAAGTGCTTTTAGATCTTGTACTTTCTTTCCTTCAATGGTTTAAGTATGTCATTTAGGAGAACTTTCTTCCAAGGGAGACAAAAAGCAGTTTCTTCAGAAATGCTGTCAGCACAGCAGTCGTCTTGTGCATAGCTCTGTCCCCGCAGCAGGGGTCGAACTGGTCCTTTCTGTGGCATGAAGTTATCTGCCTTCTTGACGTTTCCTTCCTTTAAGCTGCGATCTAAGAAATGTCTTTAATTAAAATCCAACAAAATTATGAGGAAAGATGTTGCCCACGTGCTCGCAGTTTATCTCGAAGGTCGGTGCAGCTGGCAAACTTTCCCTATGTTTGAGATGATTAGCACCTGACACTGATATTTTTTTTTAGTGATTTTTAAGGACTTGGAAGCTAGCTGGAAAATTCAGATACAAGTTTTCCTAAATTTGTGAGTTTCTGGTTACACTGCTGTGATTCAAGGAGATTTCAAGCGCATAAATTTTCTTCAACAAATCTCACACTCTTACTTACCTTCCCATGTTCTAAACATTTGTTTCGTATGGTGCTGAGATGCTTTTAACACATTTCACCCTAGAATTCAGGTATGTTTGGGATTTTTCCAGATGCAGCTGAGAAAACAACAAACACCTACATTAAAAATGCAGTGAATTAAAATATCTCCTGATATTTAAAAAGAAAAAAAAAAAGTGAGAGACTGACAGTTATGTCCTGAAGACCTTGTTAAGGCTCCTTAAATTGCCTGGTTTTCAAAAAATGCAAAGTGCTTGACAGCTAGTGAGGAATGACATTTAACAAAACAGTGATGGAAAGCGTAGGGAACCTGAGAGTTTCTGAAATGCAAATGGTGATTGCTTCTAACTACATGCTTGGAGAAACTGGAGAGACTCACTCTTCTCATGTCATTTTCTAAAATATGACATTGATTTAAAATTTTAGATACCAAACTGAGTGACAGAATTTTCTTATTATGAACTTTAAGATGCTTTATTGCTTTTTGAGAAAAGGCCGCTTTTGTTCCAAAATGCCAGGTCTACCAAGAGGGCAGTAGCAGCCACATTTTCTTTGAGTTCAGCAACTTTGCTGAAAAGGTGAGAAGGCCTTGTGCACAATGCACAAAGATGGGCTGAAAAAGAGGAATAGTAGACCCCCTTCCCCAGTAAATTTTTGTAGACACAAAATCTGGAAAATTAGAAAACATTTTTCAACTATTTTGGCCATGATCTTCTCTCAGAAGAAAATGCATGTATTTTGCGGTGTTTGAAAGGAAAAGAGTATGTCTAGCTGTAAGGTTTTTTTGGGGTGAGGTTGGGGTTTTTTTCTTTTTTAAATAAAGCTTTGCCATTTAAATAATGGAAGGTATGAGGCATCGCTGTGTACTTTTCCATGTGTGCCAGCTGGTATCTGTTTCTGGGAGGGGAGTGGGAAAGATGTTTCTTTAGTCTAGCATTGCATGCAGTGTTATACACTGGGAGAAATACAGGCTCGTTATAGCAATGAATGAAAGCAGACATTTACCGTACCTGTGAATGGTGGGTGTTCTCTCACTAACAGAAACAAGTGGCGATTTTTTCACGGTTGCCTCATCTTCTTTTTTGAAAGTGCTTTCTTGGGAAATTAAAAGTGAAAAGCAGTCCAGATTGATTCATCTTTGGCATTTACAACAGAAGAGACACCGAGTGGGACAAATCCTACACATTATCCTTGGTGAATTATTCCTCTGCAGCTTGGCTGTGCATACAAAAAAAGGCAAGGAGTGTCCTACTCTATGAGCATCCACTTCTTGCACCATTTTCTTCTCCTCACAAGTCAGCAGGCATGTATCTTCATCGTGCATGCAGAGCCCCAGGGCTGACTTCTGTTAGAAGAGGTGGCTGGCTCGCCCCCTTACTTACAATTTATTTGTTTTTCACGTAAAATAAACAAAAACCAGTAATTCTTTCCTCGTTGCCTGATGCTCTTTCACATTCCAACAATATTTGTTTTCTACTATTTGTTTCTAGCAGGTAAAAAGTATTAAGAGGCATCCAAATAGTTTACTGACAGAATTCCCTATGTGATGGCTTTTTTTTGCTGTAGGGAATGAGTTTTGCTTATGGAAAAGGCAGAAGCACTTTAGAATTTAAAAAAAAAAAAAAAAAAAGGAAAGCTAAGGTCTCTTGAGTGTCACCAGGGATACTGTCTTTCACACGTGGGTGGCGAGACCACAGCAGTTAAGTGTGGATGGATGAAGGTCTGTGAGCAATCCTGCAGGTTTTGGTGGCATTGCCTGCAGGCTAGGGAAGTAATCAAAAGAAGGATTTGAAAAGACATGATGGTCAATGCTCGAAGAAATAGCTGTTACTAGTTTATTCACATTTCCTGAAGAGGATTTTAACCCAGGCTATATAAACTGGAAAAGGAGGGGGGGAAATTGTGAATGAAAGTGAGAAATCAAAGGATTTATGAGAGGGACAAAGATCGTGGAATATTTTATTTTTTTGTTTATTTGTTTTGTTAAAGAGGAAGAGCTGATTGGCTTCTGAAGAGAAAATGTGAAACACTTATCCAGAGGGTGCTTTATGGCCTTCTAGCTGAAGTACACAACAAAAACAGTTAAAAAAAAGGCTTGTATTTGTCAAATACATGATGCTTTTGACACTCTGTTCCTGATTTAAAGACATAAAAGAAACTAAAGGAGGTATAGTACTAAGACTGCTGATTCTAGTTCATATGCAGTCTGATGCCCTGCAGCCAGTGACCTATAGATGAAAAACATTGCTGTGATGTGTGCAGAACCTTCATATGGAAATAATGAAGATCAGGCAATATTTCTGATGCTTGCAATAATTTTTAGGAGTTGTCCACAGACATTTTTTCGTGTTCTTTTCATGTGATTATTCCAGTGTATTTAGTGTATCTTGTGCTAAGTGTGGTTGAGTAATTGAATTCCCCCTGCAACTCCATGTGAACATTTCAGGGGCAGGAACACGCATTTTACCAGACAATTCAACTTTTGTCCACGGAGTTTTCTATAATATTTGATTTGCTCTCTTTTCCAGTGGTCGTTTTGTATCATTTTCATTGCAATGCTCAAGAAGTATTATAAAGATAAAAGCGTAGCAGTGGCACAAAAAGGTTCAAAAGAAATTGAGATGAACTTTAGGTACTCAGAGCTATAACTGCATGATACATTCCCTGGTTATTTTATTATTGTGAATTTCTTATTATAGAGGAATGCTGCTTAGCTGTGTTGGCTTTCTATTACCACAGTGGATTTGATGAAAGAATTTACAAAGTGTACAGATAATCCAAGAGTCACTCCTTGTAGTAAACCTTGTGTTAAGAAGACTTCCCAGATTTTAAAAATCTATTGAAGCTGAAGTATTATGCTAAAGTTGGCATTACAGAAAGAGCTGTAATAGGAGCTAAAAGCTTAACAAGTAAAATATCTATGGCGAAATTCACATCTAACACATTTGCCTTCATAAACTTCACATATAATATTAATTTAGATCAACATCTTTCAACTTCCCTATTGCAGAGAAGGCAGACAGAAAAAGGTTATCTGTGTGGTTTATTTGACAAGGATGCAATACTTCTTATCAGCTTTTCTCACCCTAACTCTCATTGTTCATTCTTCATTTAAGAATCAAGAATAAAGTGTAAAATTTGTTCTAATCTTCCAATCTTTTTGATACATTCAAGTTCATTTTGGCAGGCACGATTTGGGCTATAGTTCTAAAAACTCTTTGCCTCCGTGAGCATCCTCTCTTCCTCTGTCTTCATATTAAACATTGAATTCTAAAGTGGATATATTTTGAAATACTGAAGCAAGAGGTGTGAGGGAAAGGATATTTACGAAGCCAACGATTTCTTGGGCAATATTTTTCTGTAAGTCAACATAAAATCAGTATACGTGGTCTGGACCCACCGAATCTGCTATTCTGGGTGAAGATGTGACGCTTTTGTTATGTTTAAGATCTGTCTCTTGCTGTACTTCTGAGGGAATGAAGTTATGATTACTGAAGAACTCTCTGGGGTTTTCGTGTCTGACCCTAACTGCAGCAGTACCTTAATGCCATGTGATAAAGTGCTCTTATAAAGTCCGTTTTCACTCTCTTTATTCACCATTTAACAGCCTCTTCTGAGCCTCCAGACTCCTTCAGCCATCCTGGCCCTAGGCAGCTCCAGAGGGTTGGCAGCAACGATGCAGAAACAAGTTGTTGACTGCATTCATCTGCTTTTGCTGGTGCACCGCCAGTCGAGGGTCTGAGCTGTTCAACTCCCATCAGGCAGAAGGAAGCTCCAGGGCCTCCTCCTTCCTTCCCAGCTTTTCAGTGGATCCAGAGGAGTCCTGAGCAGGGGATGTATAGCGAGTTGCACCACGGAAGTCGTGCTGGAAATTTCACATGCAGTTCTGAGGTGCTCATCGACATGATGGTAAAGGAAAAATTAATAATAATAATATCTAAAGCACAAACCTATATGAAACGTAAGTTAAGATGGCCAGTATCTTCTTGAGAAGGTAGACTCATTTCTGATTCCTTTTGCTAACTGTTGGTGCAGCAAGTTTTTCTTTGGCACCTGGTCAAATATCATCACTTAATCCAGCTTCATTTATTCATTTCATGTAATTATGACTGTGGATTGTGATGACTTCAGAGTTCAAAGCTGCTACAATTTTTCTACAAGGTTACTGAGGAGTGTATTTTCAAAGATTGAGCTTTTCGAACAGGGACACTGAGTGGTGTCAAGCTACATTTAGCAAGAAAGTAAAGGGGTTTTTTTTTGCAAACACTGGGTGATCGCTGGTCACCACACAGTACTGGCAAAAAGGAAGAACCAGGAAAGCTGGAAGAACAGGAGCAGTTCAAATCCCCAGCCAGCAATACCCTCCAAAACCTGGCATGGCAGTGGAGGGGCACTGGGACATGAGCAGCCTTGGGCTGAGAGTTTCGGATAGCAAACCAGGACACAGCACTGCAGACCGACTGTGGCTGCTGCCCCCTCCCAAGTACCTTACACAGTGAGTGATCTATGGCTGAGCATCTAATAGCACGCCATAAGAGCTGTGGAAAATGGATTATGTGTATTCCATTAAAAACATTCATTTGATTTACTCTTTAGAGAAAAGTACAAGAAATAGCCCTCTACCTTCTCTAAATCCAGTGGCAAAATATTCATTGGCCTCATTATGAACAGCATCAAGCCTTTTTCTTCAAATATTGAATCACGCCACGAGAACATAGAGAAACTCTATGGCTGATATATTTTGTAAAGAAAGACGTTCCAATTTCTGGGGTAAGCACCTAAGCCCTCTTCTGCGAGAAGCTGAGTGATGCTCCTTGTCAGGAGCACACCCCAGCTAAGCACTCTGAGTGCTGGTAAGAGCCCCGAATCTCTTTCGATGTCAGTAACTTGTGTAATGCATTGCCTCATGCTGCTGCTTTGACTAAGTAATGAATTATATATATCTTGAGGTATGGTGGTTAGTGTAATATTTATGCATATAGGTATCTGTGAGAGTCACCTTGAGTACGGCGCAGCCTGCAAAGAGCAGATAAACAGCATTAGTGCCTGCAGTGAGTGCGGCACGCTTACAGGTACTTTACTGCAATCCAGCATCAAGACTTTACCTAAAAAAGATACAAATGATGTAAGTTCACTCATTGGTTGGTTTCCTAATGATTCCTCTAGTAAGGAGAAAGAAGTGTAATGTGGGATCTCATCTAAAATACATGCTTTTAGGCTTCAGCAGCAATCAGTATTTTAGAGACATGAACACGATCATTTAAACCACTTGAACTCTTCTCACCTGCTTGAAGGAAGCAGGAGGAGTGAGAAAATAGCAGACAAAACCGGTGCTGATAAATGATGCTTCCATATAATGAGTGCTGCATACAGTTCCGGTCTTCCAGCTGTACCATTTTGAGGAAAAAGTGTATAGATAGGTGTGACAAGGGTAGCCGAAAGTGTGGTAGACTTCTGTGTAAGCAAAGACTAAATAGGTTAGGATATTTTAGCTCTACAAAAAGGGATGAATGGGAGGTACACGTAGAAGTAGTGGGGGGAGAGGGGCTGTAACGGGCTTCTACACTTCTGCAAGTGCCATGGAAGTTTAAAAAGCCTACTTTTCCTCTGCCTTTCATTACATGAACCTAGGAGGCACCAAAAGAAGTGATTAAATGGATCTTTCAAAACAAGTCAAAATGTGCAATACTCACATGTAACCTGTTGGCAAATTCCTTGCTACAAGACCTTGTGGCTGCCAGAACTCTATATGGTTAAAAATTGGTTAAATAAACTTACAAAAGAAAAGGGTACAACATCTTTAATAAAAAAAAACACAGAGAAACCCCAACCTACACAAAAGACATCAAGTCCACCTCAAGCTTAGGATGTCCCTGATTTGCGGATTGCTGCAGGATGGGGCAATAGAGGGAAAGTGTCGTACGGCAGCCTTCACAACTTCCTCTGTGAACACGTGCTACTGGCCACAGCTGGGACAGGGCATGGGGATCTCCTGGCTTTGGTCTGGCCCTGTGCTGTCATTCATGTGGTGCTATGTTATTACACGTAGCCCTAGAACCAAGGGTTGGCTGACATCAAATTCGCTTGCAGTAGGGGTTGAACTCTTACCAGTAGCTGAGTGGCAGAGGGATACAGACGCAGACGGGGCCATCCCTTTGAGCAGTGACTGTCTGGTCTGGATGACAGCCAGAGCTCAGTGTGACAAAGTGTTGGCCGGGACAGGCACAGCCCCACGCAGCTTGGTCACTGTCCTCACTGGGTTGTTTAATTCCAGGAATCTTCTTAAAACTGTAGGCTGTGCAGGGGTGCTCTTGCTGCTGGGTTGGTAGTGGCAGTAAGTGTTCAACTCTTCCGAAACTCACCTCCGGCAACAAATTGCACCCAGACACTGAGCAGCATGCCAGTGTATCGATCTTGAGCTGAAGTAGCTCCATCGCTCCGTCAGCTCCTGAGGCTTTTTCTGAAGTCTTCTGTCCAGATAATGAAGAGGTCCAACCCTCCTGAGCTTATAAAACCTGATGATTTCATGGTATGAATCAAATCTAGCTTAAGGCTCAGCCTTGCTATTCCAGCTTCATTATTGTTATATATTTCAGTGTGTGTGTAAACCATCTAATTTTCAGCTACGTTATTGTTAGGGTAGAATCAATACTGGCTTGATCCTGTTTAGCAGAACAAGGGTTAGCACTTCTGATGAGGATGAAGCAAACAGAGACCTGCCCTTTTATTTTGAAGAATGAAAACAAGGCAAGTTAGCCTTTAGAAGTGTGGGTTTTCTTGTGTTTATAGCAACTCTCTGTCCTTTAGTTGCTGCTCTTTTTCTTTTCCTTTTTCTTTTTTTCTTTTCAACATAAAACAGTATTGCTTCCTGGTGCACAGCACAGAAAACAGAAGAGGCTCACTGGGTAAAAGCTGGGTGGTTACCTGCTGTCTTTAACCTTGTTCTGCAGTGCATTGTCTGTGCAAATACTCTACCGTGGCACCTTAAGAAGCCGCTGATGGGAGGAATCCTTTTGTCTCATCTATAGTTTGTAAGCCCCTCACTCCCACTGACACGCCAGACTTCATGAAAATCATCCCACTCAGATCAACAGATTGACTCATGTAATTAATGACCCAAGACAGGAAGAGGCAAATTCAGATACTGGTCAAAAATAATTATTGCCATCTAACCACTTGTTAAATATGTAATTTTTCAGTTTCATTTAGTTCTTTTCTTACTGCTAGTATTAGCCTAGCAACCATCATGCTGCAACAATTTTCCCTTATTTTTGCTGTATGTGCTACAGTCCCTTGCAGTCGATTGGGCTGCATTAGGCACTGACATTTAGATCACATAATTTTTACTAACAAGCACTAAAGGTAGTTCAGTAGCTGTCTGCACCACACCAGTGGTGCGTCTTTCATCATTTTTTCTGCTCTTTCCTGAGCCGCAACAATGCCATTATTAGTGCTGACAAATAAAGAGGCAGGGGTATAATTGTCGGTGATGGTGGGCAAGAAAAGGCTGCTTTTCTCATTCCCAGAAGAGAGCATTTTCTGGATAGAAATACGAATTCTCAACTGTTCCCCAGGGTCTGTTGAAGGCTGGACACACAGACGCAACGGCCACATTTAGTGTCTTAGGCCTGCAGGAATATACCGCTCTTGGCATGATTATTGTTTAACAGCGTATTGTTAAAGATTCAGTGAGCTAGGGATATTTTAAGAGGAGGCCATTTAACACCAGCAATAATTGGGCTTCCCGAGCCCGCACACCATTACAGTGGCTTAATGGTGGTGAGGCTTCTGCAACAGCATTGGCATCAAACAGAGAACAGTGCTGAATTGGGCCTCAGAGACAAAATCTTAATAGGGTGGGGACATAAGTAAGCCTTTTTTTTCCCACTGTGGCACACCATGCTTCTTTTTCCTTTCCTTTTACATCCACTTTTCTTATTTTTCTCTCTGTTTTCAGGTTTGTGTTTGATAGTGTATGCCTGCTTCTGCAGCGTGGCTGCTGCATCCTCTTCTGGACTCTTGTTCTCTGCCATCCCAACATCTCCACCACTGCCCAGCCCGGTCAGTGCATCAGGCAGGGGGGTAGTGTGGCGGGGTTACCGGCATCCCTGGGGATCCAAAATGAGCCACTGTGAAATGGGCTGCTCCTACTAGCGCAGGGACTGACATCCTCAGCGTACTCCCAGTGCACCAGCAGTGTAGTTTGCCTGGAAAATCTGTCAGGCAAAATTTGTTAGGTTTTTCGCAGCTCTGATTTCTCTATCCCCGAGAGTGTCTTTGCTAAGAGAAAGCATTGATTTTTGCCATCCAGCACACACATGTATGAATATGATTCATTCCACCCCGTTCCTCAGAATAACTTTTGTGAGTTGTTATCCCTGCTAAAATGAGCCTTTTCACAGTTCGGTATTTCCACCTAGCACACACACAATAAAATTACCAGAAGTGAAATAAACTTTCCTTGGCTTGAGAAGAAATTTTATGTTGTTGTAGGGGACTCCTTCTGAAGAAATAATGGTTAGTTATATTACATATATTACATTAATTACATCAATTTATATGTAAACCTAGCGCATATTTATTTGGTGTAAATACAGGGTCAACAGAAACAGGCATAAACGGTTTGAACCAAAAGTCCACTTCATACCATTATACTATACTAAAGTAAAATGTATCTATTAAAGGCCAGCTTCTACCACACTAACTAAAAATTTAAAAATCCAGCTAACAAATCAAGGGCTTATTTAATGATAAAAACACAATGTTTCTTTGCAGTAGGATTTTCCCAAGTGTTTACTCATTCAACTTTGATTAATAGATATAAGCAAGTGCAATATTTTGGTAAACCTTTTTAAGGTGTACATGTTTTATATGTTAAATTGATAAACACGAATGTATACTAAATAAGTAGGGATTCTACAAAGGGAAACAAAATTTATCCCAGCAAGACATAGTAAAGAAATACTTCTGTATTTTTCTGGAAAAAAAGTAGGTAGAGTTAAAAATTGCAGTTTGCACCTGTCCAGAGCTATGGCAGGATCATGAGACTACACCATGTGCCTGCTGTTCTCCCATTTTCCCTCATTTTCACTCCTCCACATTAAAGAAACTGCAGAATCACGTGGAACATGAAGTGGTTGGGCCTTGACAGAAGACCTAGCTTGTTTTCCAAGGCTGGATTGACTGGTACTGTGTCAGCGGGTACTGTTTTTCAAACTTGTGTTTAAAGTCTGTTGGTGAGAAGACTGTGAAGCTTCTTTATCTAGTTCTCAATATCCTTACAATAATGAAGTTTTCTCTAATGCGTAAGCTCAGTCTCCACTGCTGCAGTTTGCCGTGTCTCTAGAGATAATTAAAAATTGACTGTTGCCGCCTTCTTTGCAGCAATCCTTTATGTATCTTCTACTGTTTTTCTGTAGGCTACCAAACCCTGAGTACACAGGCTTCCTTGGAGGCTGTATTTGCAAGATGTTTGCTCATTCTTCTTTGGGCTTTCTCCATTCAGCCACACCTTTCCTTGAAGAAGGGTGCCCTGAAACAGAGAGGACTTCCTTCCAGCTGATGCTAGAACTGCTGAGTATGGTAGAAGGATTATTCACTACATATTACAAGCCATGTTACAGACTAAATTGACTAGCATTTGCCTTTGGGAGAGTAAAATCTACTCATCTTGATTATTTTTCTGAAGACCTACCATCTAGCTACCTGCTATCTCCCCTACATTTATGCGCTTTAGCTCTGCTGCCTAGATTTACAACTGAGCATTATATGCATAGATTCATATACAATATTTTCCCTATCATTTCTCCAGTGTGCAAAATTGTTCTTTGGGTAGGTCAGCAGGATCATTTGACATACAATCTTGAAGCTTATGTGATTTATGTATAGTACCTGAACACATCTTTTCTCCATTTGCTCTTTTCAGCCATTTCAATTGTCATTCCATTTTCAGAAAGACAACTAGCCACAGCTCAAAAATTTCACCAGCTGGTTTTTCAGTGTTCATCAGGCATATTAACCAATACTTTCCAACAACTGCTCGGCAGATGATTTGCAATAATCAGAACTATCTAAGTACTCTTGTACTTGGTCTTGTCTTGGAGATCCTTCCTCTTTTTCTCTGCGTTAACAACCTGATCTCAACTGACATTGTAAAACAAAAAACATTCAACAGTTTGGCCATCTGATGATAATTTGTTGCCAGCTTTCCTTTCCCGTTGAATAGTGAATTTTGGATTTACTTTCATTAGAGATACCCGATTTTATTTTTTTTTCCCTTGTAATTGCTTATAATTTGTCTCTTTGGCAAGGGAAAGATGGAAAATACCCTTTCAGATGAAAGACAGTATTCCTATAGCTATGACAGTAAAGTTCTGATATATCGAGAAACTCACCACAGTCAGAAAAAAAGGTGAAAGAGAAGCTGACAGGGCAGGCTACGAGTAGTAGCTATAAGGTACATAGGCTGCAAACTCTCGTTCTCATTGCTGTCTGGAAGTAAGACTTATGCTGTAATAGGAAAAACTGCTGAAGGTTGAGGAACCTCAGTTCCACACAAAATACACAATGCACACTTTTCTTTTTTTCATTAGGGAAAACAAATTGTTTTACCAAGTGAACTATCACTTGTTTAGGGGTGGAGTGGAGTGGAGTGAAGCGAAAAGTGCGGTGTAGTGCAGTGCAGTGCAGTGCAGTGAAGTAAAAGGGATGAAACAAGAAGGTACCGGCTTAGAATCTGTGCAGCAGGAATGCTGGAAGCCCTGCAGAAATGTTATTAAAAAAAACTCAAATAATCGAAAATTTGCATTTCGTAATGGAGAAATAAATAAAATCTTCTGTAAAGTATGACAAGCTTTTCTGAGCAAAACTTCAGAGGCAAAGACCACTAAGGACATGGGCTACTGAAGAAATCCTGTAAAATTGATTGTATACTATATGAAGATGTGAGTCATCATTTTGTCTTACCGCAATGTCTCATATTCTGTCAGTTCAGTTAAACTTGCAAACAATTCAATCTCTAGAGCTTTAATATTTTTAAAGAGACACTCATGTACAGAAGACGTCTTAAGGTGTTTGTTCCGTCGGGCTGGGTTTGATATCCTTATTAAAAAATAGATATGGCTCACTTGATGAGAAAATCTTCTTCAGAGGGAAGGACTTTTCTTCCGCTTAGAATCTGAAATACAAAATTGAGTATAAAAAAGTGAAGAGGCAAGTCATGAAGCAAGGAACGGAAAAGAAAAATGACTGTGAACATGTTCTGCTGAAACTATTAGTTTTTATTAGGAAGAGTAAAGCTAAATTCTCTGTTAGCAAGCTACTTAGAATTATTTATTATGTTGAGGGTTTTTTGTGGGAAATATGAAGGAATAACTCAAGGAAGGAAACTTATTTTGAAAGCTGCAATCATAAATGAGTGTTTTAACTTTGAACTAGCTATGGTCAAACTCTGGCTGGTTTTGTTATGGGCATGGCTGGGCAGGCACTGGTAGTGAAATGCCAATAGAGGGGTGGGTAAATACGGTGTGGATGAAGTTCTGGGCACCGAAAGGGAGCACAGTAGTGCTGCTTTTTGCACTTTGCCAGCTGAAAGCACCACAAATTGTGGCACGTGGTAACTGCTGGTAACACAAGTTGGGAGCTGACAATTTCAACAGTATGACCACTTATTCTTTCATATATGTAAGTGAGTGTATATATTTATACATTTTTTCAAAAAGTGCAAATAAGTGTAACCAAAAGTCCTTGCGTTGCATCCTGAAATCCTGGCGTATTAACCCGACTTGGTGTGATCTTCCATTTCTATGCATCATGTCTAGCCTATCCTCTGCTGACATTTGTGGGGAAGAGTGACATCAGACGCTGGCTGGGGGCCCACCTGGTAGCAGGAGACCTTTGCAGTGCGAGCCAGAGGACGAGGCACGGAACCCTCCCTGGGACAGGCGTCAGACAGATGGCCTGGCAGCCATCCTGCGCTGCCAACGGGCAGCCCAGCATCTGGGGCCTCATATGCAAATGACAGTACATATTTCATTTAACTTTTCTAGCAGGCATGGGGAAGGGATGCGCTTGTAGTGGATGGCTGTAGCATTTGTGAGAAATGGTATAAATGAAAGCAAAGTTTTAAAGGATGAAGCTTTGAGATGTGTGCCTTTAAAAAACCCTGATGCAAATTTTTCCTTTGTGTCAATAATAATTTTGCCCTTAACTTCACGGTCAAGATTTTTGTTTGGTGCTACTACTTCCGACATAAGAAATGGTTTCTAGATACAGACTTGGAAGGAAAATAGTGCTGTATTCTAAGTTGGTTTTTTTTAAAAAAAAAGCTGCAATTATCACAAAATTGAAAAGCATGGACCTAGGACACTGCTGTTGCAGTGGTTCGTGGGAGGAATCCAGGTAAATATGAAACAGGCAGGTTATTCTTCTATCTATTATTGGGAACTGGGATGCCAGATTTTGACTGCAAATAATGAGTGGCGATGTGGGTGAAGCAGTTCAAACAGGCAAAGGTTGCCTGTGTCTTAATAAGTGCAATAGCGCTGCAGTGATTATCTTCACCTTCCCACTGCAATACATTGATGATGAAGATGATAGGCATTTCCTGTTCGGAAAACTGCATCCTACATCTGTGCTCAGCACAGCATAAGAGCAGTGGCGGGCAGAGAAATGGGGAGTGGTTATATACTCTTGCGATATAATGTTCACTGAGGAAACATAATCAGTGGCAGAAGTTGAAATTATTTGTCAGTAGCTCATAGCTTCTCACAAGCTATGAAGTTGGGTGTAGGTGAACATCAATCCTCGTGTCTTTTGTATTCAATTACAGGAATGAATAAGTAGACCTGAGCTGAGGGTTGACCCTCTCCCCGACTGGGGCTCGTATTTTATTCTTGGGTAGAGGATTGTCTTTGGAGCACTGTTTGGTAAGAGGAGGATCTTGCTGATAAGGTGTTATGATTGTTGCATGCAAGACAGCCATTCGGTTTTCAGATTTGTCATTGAATTTCAGTATGATTTTAAACCAGTTCTGTATGACCTTCATCAATAAAATGCTTGATCATCCGAAGCAGGAAACAGTAAATGATCATTCAGCAAATTCAGAAGATGGATGCAATTACTCAGATAGACAATGCCAGGCCTTATATTGTTCCATTCGATCATGATGGGTGATGTTATGAAATAAAAGCTCATCACTGCTGTTCCATTCTCTTACAGACTTTTTAATAGAAATGTTCTGTAAGACAATTTTAAAATACATGCACTTATTAAGTACCACGTAATGAGGTAATACTGGTAATATTTATGCTGCATAAAAAGAGAAACTCAATCTGGCCAAAGAAATTCAAGGAGAAATGGATTATATTCACAGAAACCTGAGGGTGTATTTAACTCCGCAATATCCATAGCACGCAGAGTTTTTCTTTTAAGAAGATGAGCAAAAGTAAGGTTTGACTCCCACTGATTTTCAGTAGGATTTACATGCCCAGCAACATGAGGATCCTATCCAAGAAAAACTAAGTTTATTTTTATGGTTTTTAAACTACTAATTTTCAATGTTTCATTGTGTAGTACCTAAAAGAAAAGGGTTATGGTATCACAGAAGAATGTTTTCTTTGAGGAAGCAAATAAGAAACAAAACACAATGTTGAAAATGGAAAAGCAGAGCCTTAGTTTACTATATTGCAGGACATGCTTAATGCAACATGAAGTCAGATTTTCAGCTGTGAAGAACTTTGTCTGAGGTGGATGATAGGGATGAAAACATGGCTCCATGTCATCTTCTGCTGCAGATCTCTATGCTTTCCTGAGTATAATTGGAACTTCAATTCTGCTCTTGAATATTAATCTCCACTCTTCCTCACTACAGAGTGGACTGGCCATTTTAATGGTGACGTTATCAGTATTTCTAGCTCCAGAATTCCTTTATAAGAGTTAAAATACTAAATACCAGGATACTGAAATTGATAATAAATACTTCAGTAATGTTATGCAGTCACTTGCTCTGGTTGTTCAAGTAAAATTTAATGCATTGCAGAAAGGGAATGGGAGAAACTTTAAGAGAGAATTTCTTTATGAAGCTCTGGTGTGCAAAACTATTAAAATTATGAGCTGAGAACCATTTATTCGTTGCAATATCATATGCCCTGGTCTCTTTTACAACCTATTAGCATCGTTTTATTTGTCTCTTTAGCCTTAAGTCGTCCAAAAATGATCTGCCTTTGTTATTTACCACAAATTATCCTAAATTCAGAAACAGACCGTGTATCAAATGTCAGCTAGAAACTGAAAAACGAGAGGTTCTGTCTGAAGACAGGGAAAAATGTTTTCCCTGTGAGGGTGACCGAGCACTGGCAGAAGGGGCCCAGAGAGGTTGTGGGGTTTCCCTCCTTGGAGATGTTCAAAAGCCAGCTGGACGTGGTCCTGGGCAGCCTGCTGTGGGTGACCCTGCTTGAGCAGGGGGCTGGGCAAGATGACCTCTAGAGGTGCCTTCCAACCTCAGCCATTCTGGGATTCTGCTAATACTTATCTGCAATCTACCAAAAGTTCAGACTGGCTCCATATCTTCATAGGTGGACCATGAAAGAAATTAAGTAAATCAGCTAATTTTAGCCCTGACAGCATGGGAGAAAAAGATACAGAGAAAAATCTGGGAATTCCGGTTCATTTAGCTTACTTTACAAACTCACTGAATATGGCACGTAACAATTTGCAGTCCCAAAGCTGAAGTCTTCCGAGGTTAATGTGACAAAACTGCAGAAAGTCAGTGGATAGAATGCTTTGTCTACACCAGTCATTGTTTTATTGTTAGCCCTTTCCTTGCAAGCATATTAAAATTCACCAAAATATATTAAAGTAAAGCAGGTATTTGTTGATGTTTCTAGGAGAAAGGGGTCTTCTGGGGGGCCACAAGGATCAGTGAACTATCACTCTACAGTCTTGGTAATGCTTTATCACATCTTTTTTATTTGAGTTTCTCATCCATTTTGACAACATCTTACATATTCCTGTCTTAAAGGTCAAACCTGCTTCTTGCCAGCGATAACTGACAAATGAAAATATCGGTGTTTTAGAAAAATGACAGCCGTAATAGGTTAATCTCATCTTTATCAACTGAACTTGATAGAATGCTCTTGAAAAGTGATTGGGGATATTCCCCATAAGCATTTCTGAGTCTGTGAAAAGCTCAACTTAAGCTTCCCTTATAACAGACTGTAAAACCAATCAATGTGTTATCTGAAAAATATTGGTGGATCAAGGCAGATGCCAAGTTTTCACAGTCACTTAGGATTACTCCATCAATGAATTGTATCTGCAAAGGTGCCCTCCAGAACAGAACAGAGCAGTTTTTAAAGGACCTTACTGTTAAAAGAGCTCAAAAAAAAGTACATTGTATTTTTTAGTGTGTTTCTGGATCTGAATAATAGACAGAGGAATTTTAAAATCTCTGGAAAAAAAGACCCTGAACAAACTCAGTATATTTCATGTATGACCACAGTGGCCTTGCAGGTTTAGCTGGTGTGTTCGATATAGTAAAATTAATATGGATACAAAGACTGAGAACAAGGATCACTGGGATAAGAAACAGGCAAACTAAATGGCCCACAACGCTTGGCGAGGAACATCTCTAGGAACAATGGTTCACTATTCCCCACAGTTCAAGAACTAAGGGTCACCAGCTGAAATTATCACGTGACAGGCTGAAAAATGAGAGGCGCGTAGCCCACTGAACATACCACCACAGGCTGCTGCTGATGCAGGAAGCTCACGTGAATTCAAAGAGCAATCCATCAGACATTCATGGAAAGAAAAACCAAACAAAAATCAATACTTACTAAACAGAAATCTCTGCTATGACCCGGTAAATTTCCAATAAAAAGAGGACTGTAGCTTAGGAGAGGCCAGGCCAGTCCTCACAATAAGGTGGCTGTAGCCTTAAACTCTCCAGACATCTCTTATGGGCCGCTGCCAGAGACTTGTTACTGGGCTAGGCAGACCCAATGATATGGCAACAGATTTTTCCTTGCTTCTTGTGGCTGCACTTTACTGCTCTGATTTAGGATGGTAGATGACATCAGGTAAATTAAGCTTTTTTGTAGGAAAACACATTCCTTTTATGCTGAGTAGGAAATAGTCCATCTGTTGGGGAAAAAAATAATTGTAATTTACATAAACACTCTTAAAAGGTCCTTTCCCTCCAGTATGTCTGTATGTCTGGGCTCCTCAATAGCCAAATGAGTTTGGGAATATAGAATCATAGACTCATAGAAACGTTTCGGTCGAAAAAGACCCTTAAGATCATCGTGTCCAACCATTAAATATACTTACCCTTTGCCATGATCAGAAGGGAACTTGAATGAAATTTTATTTGAGTTTTTGAAATAAGCTGATAGGACATCTCTATCCTTTATCATATCCCAACTTGCCATTTCACTTCCAATTTTTGTCAGGATCCAAGCTGAGAATGCAGAGCATCTCAGCAGGATTTGTTTCTGTGAGTGGTAACAAGAGTGTTAAGAGTCGAAGCCAAATCTAAAGGGATTTTTCTCAAAATTTAACATGCTTTTAAAGGTTCTAGAAATAACAGTGTTTCATAGCTGCATCCACCCTTGACATAATCTTGCCCTGATTCAGAAAAATGACTAAGCATGTGCTCAATTTGAAATGTGCTCATGATTTTTTAGCCAAGACAAAAAAAAGCAGAATCATCGCAAAACACTAAAGTAAATGCCTGCACATACAAGGATACATTTCACCAACAGCTGTGTTGGGTATGTATGTCCCCATTGTTCTGCAGAAGTTGTCCTAAAAGTAGCCTCAAAAGGACAGATGATATTTTTATATCAAATGGGGTTTGGGCTGCCCACAAAGATAATATGGTGTTGGATTTGGGAGTGCCATGCGCCTCAGCCTGTTCAAAGTTTAGGCCAGTGCAGAAGTGATGCAACACATCATGCTGTCTAGACTAGATTTGCTTTGAAGGCTGAGAAAGAAAATGCAGAATTAAAAAAAAGAAAAGTAATCTAACACTGTAAAGGATCAATCTAAAAATGATATACAGAAAAAATTAACTATGCCACTCCGTAAATAATGTTAAAGAAAACAAACAGTAAATTGAAATTATTCTTTACAAATGCAGTTCAAAAAGAGTTACTGTCAGAGCTGTACACTTCTGCTGCAAAAAGCAGTCATTGTAGATGCTGTAAAAATGCTGAATACAATTTATAGACTCACTTTTATTATGTTAAGATGACACTAACATGGTACCATGATTATTAATTATAAGAGTGTAAAAACCATCTGTGACTTGGCTTCTCTTTATTGATAGAAAAGACGTGTTGAAGGCTGCAGTAACATGTGGATAGTTTCATTCACCACTATATTACTCCAATTTTCAACTGATGTAACATAAGATTACAGCAGCATGAATATGAAGTACCCCAGTGGGGAGTCAGTCCTCTGGTCTGCATTATTCCAGAACAATAAGCAGATGACATATGGGTAATAGCATTATGTTCTCTAGGAGAGATGGTAAAATAAGAAACATCAACTTCTAAGCGATTCCACAAAGTTTAATTTAAAAAGTGTGATCTTACAGCTGTCCAGCAGATGCCCATTAAATATTAGAAAGGCAAATGATGGTAGTCCAGGTCACCCTCCGGTAATTAGACAGTACTGACAGTCTTAAGTGAATTCCTGTCCTTGTCTAAGGCAATTGCACATTGGGTGTGGGTGTTGATTTGGATGGGGGAATGAATTCATCCTCCAAGTACTCTTTTGTGCAGTCTATCACAATTACTCATAGTCTGCATTTCACATTGCTCAGAGAAGTGCCAAAGCTAAAACCTTGAGGAGCAGACCTTAATCTGGCTATTTAAATAAGTTTAATAATCTCCACCTTTAATTTTGTTTGGAAGATATCCTAATTGATTTGGGTTTTACATAACTGGAGTTAATCCAAAATATTTCTCTTCAGGCCACTTTCAGTCCTTGCATATATCATAAAACACTTTATTTTTTTTTTTAATCTTTCTCCTTGCCGTTAAAAAAAATGAAAGGAGTGAGAGATACTGTGAGTGGAGCTCAGTGACGGCCAATTGCAAAGTTCTTCGCTATCACCTTGGAAATAATGAGGGAGAATATTGCCCAACAGATAGAAGATTGAACTGATGTAGATGCCTTGTGAGGAATGGGTAAGGAATTATTATATATAGAAACCAAGGGAGTAGCAAGGATGTAACTTGGAGATTCCCTATAGACATTTTCCCCCAACATAGGAAGAAACATTTTCTGATATTATTAGAGGTTATTAGTTTTGCTATTATTACTGCTGTTACCATTATAACTTTCACCCCTGGGCTCAGGTCAGCAACAACAACAATTTCTACAAGGTTATCAGGATTGCTGAACGTTTCCTTTTCTGCTCAGTGATGCTCAACAGTCTTATTTCTGGTCAAAATAATTATAGTGAGAACTATGAAGCATAAAAATAATTAGACCAATTTTCATAAAGACATCTTTCCCTTATGAATGCAATGTGCAATCCCAGCAGAGCAGTGGCAGCATCTCACCATTTGTGCTTCCAAAGCAAAACGTGTTAATGCTGCTGAACAACACCTTGGTTGAATCTGTGTCCAGTTCAGGTCATCCTTGCTCAGGAAAGAGGAATTCAAACAAAAATATTTGTACAGAATGGCTACTAGGATTTTAGGTAGAAAAGAAAGGCTATGATTCTGAAAGCCACTCAGAAAGCTAAGTGTGGTAGAGGCAGTCTAAAAAGGGAGATGCATTCTTTTTAATACACATGTTGTAGGAAGAAGTATGCAAGAGAAAAGACAAGTTGGCAAATAAAACGCTGTTTGGGGAGAAAATCAGAAAAGCAGTTTGCTCATGTCTCTGGACTGGCCTTCTAATTTCTGCAGTGATGGAAAATATTTTAAGCTGGATCTCGAGAAGTTCCTGGTGGGTCCAGCTTTACACTGGTGGTACCAGGGTCCTGCTTTGGCTCAGAAAGATTTTTTAATATGGACCAGTCTCGTCTCTTCTTTCTCTCAGGGACCCAAATGAGCCTCAGTTTTTAGCCAGAAAGGACTTATAAGAACTGTGTTCTTTCTCTGCTTACTGGATTCCCAGCTGTAAAAAGAATTAAGCAATGAGGTGAAATAATTGTTTAAAATAACTGAAAATGAATCTTGATCACGACCTCAAAACTGAGAATCACGATCATTATATTTGCATTCTCATGAATGTACATGAAGTTATTGTTGTGTACCAGAGTATCTATTTGTGTATTAACTTTATCAAATTAAGTGTTTGTGATACCTCAGTGAGCATGAAATGTAGTTACTTGGTTGCACCTGTTCATAACAATTGGATTCAATATTCATGAATGATTTTCCAGAAACCGTGTGCATGAGCAACGATCATTAGGACAGGCTTCCAGCTCCCCAAATGTTGTACTGCTAGTGATCTGTGAGCTCTGTGAAAACAAAGGTTTATAAAGTATCAGCTGACATTTCGAAATGTATGCACAGGTGATCGCTTCTCTTGGCCAGGGTAACAAATCCCTGCGTGTTTACAGATGGGAATTCACCTTCATGTAGCAGTTAGGAATGATGGTAAATGGAAAGGGATGCTATGTAAATTTAAAAAAGATCATGCTAAAACTAACAACTGTTAGATGAGCTGAACCAGAAGCAGCCTGGAAAAGGCAGAGGATGAAAATATTGAAAGTTAAATGTGCCAGGACTGGCAAAAGTCAAAACCAAAAATCCAAGTAAGCAGAAGAAAACATAAACCGTGAAGAGAAGATTATTTAATTTACCTTGTAGTAACGACATAAATAGTTTGTCTTCCAAGAGACCTTTGTTTATCCCTGAGTTTACCTGTCCTCCTCCTGAATTGTTTGAAAGGCCGTGGGCCAAACCAGAATACTGTTTGAGCTGATAGGAGTAGCACCTCAGGTTAGATGAGATAATGTAGCTAAGGGAAGTGCCCACACACCTCTGGAGGGGCCACAGGTGTGATGTGAAGGTAGCCAGGGATACTGTGATTCATACAACCTGTTACTGTCAGATTAAAAATCTTTGCTTAAATCTCACATGTTGGTTCTTGTGAGATCAGATTATTACAATCCCTGTACTTGGTGAAATGGTGTCCAAACAATATTTGTTTTCTCAAATTGTCTGGTTCATCTTTTTCTGATAACTGTAATAGTTCAAATGTAAGTAACCACTTAAAAATGGAGATGTGCTGTCTAACAAACCCAGCATCAGGCTGAAAGATCACTTATTGTACAATTTGCGTTGCGCTAAACACATTGCAGTTATCAACACTGTGGATGTAAAATAAATATTAAATATTAAATCTCATATTAAAGGTACACATGTACTGCATGGAGGACCTATTCTTCAATGCAGTATGAGTCAGCTATAGCTACATATGCAAGAGTGGACTCCAGCATGGCCTTCCTCCACTCTGTTTGAATTAAGTAAGAATTAGAGTTTTTCATTGACTTCAAAAGGCTTTGAGCAGGTGTTCAGCTGTCTTATATTACGTATTGAGCAAAGTCTGCAGTCCTAAAAGTACACTGTAGTGCTGCTGGCTAATTAGAGATTGGCACATCTGAGCCACAGCAAGGCTAAAACCGAATTATCCAATGGCTTTTGCTAAAAATGTAACAGTCATGAGATGATTGCTTTGTATAAAGAAAGCACAGCTTCCCATGAGTAGGTGTGCCTGTTTACAGCGATTACATTAGGCACTGTGGCTAGCAGGTTTTGCATCATCGATGCCTGGAGATCAGCATGAAAGCCAGTCTTTGTCTCCTCTCCTCCCACCTCTGCTTGGGTCAGCATTGAAAGATTTGGTATTTCCTGAACAGAAGTACACATCTAATACACCAGTCAATGAGGTGCATCCATGCGAATTTAGGCTAGCCCTTTCTAGGCCAATAGCATATTGTACAAGTACGGAAAACTTACTGGTTTTGCCTTGCGCATGTTGAATGATTGTCTGGACATGTCTAAATTGTTCCACCAACCTCTAAATGTCCTATGAATCACATCTGATCTAGCATCAGATGGTACAGGGAATAGGCAATTCCCAGTGAGCTGCACAGTTTGAAAGATGATTTAAACAGCTGGGGTTTGGCTCACCTCTGCTTTACTCTAACCCCACTTTGCTGTGATTGCACTGAAAAAAAGCAGATGGATCAGGAAGATCTAAAATGACACATAGGTTGATCCAAGACCAGCGAAAAGTAGGAATAAGACCCTTTAGCCCCATGGACTGCTATTTCCTTGTGTGGTAAGAAATGGCAAAGAAAGCTTAAGTGGTAATTTCTGTTTTGGCGACATTTTACAACAATATGTATTTTTGACAGGTGAAGACTTCAAAAAGAACAGCTCAATTTTTAGATCTGATAGAGCAATTAGCAGTCAGTTCCTTGGATAAGCAATCGGTCAGGATAAGCTTGCACACTGGGGAAATTCAGGGGCTTTTACAGCTTCTGAGGATGGCTAAGAGCGACACTGCTGGAATTATGCAGAATAGCTAATACAGTGGTTATCAGTTACTTACGGATGGAGGAAGCTCTAGAAATTGAAATAATATTTAATAACTAATTGATCTTTACATTGGCCAAGAGATGTGGGGTTTTTTCTCATTGCTTTGCTTTAATGTGATTTCCCCTTAACAAGGGTAGTCAGACTCCATAGAAATGAACATCACAGAAAGCAGACTGAACTTGTGCCACATAGGTAACTATAGGAACCCACCAGTTTATGCAAAAAAAGAAGAGAAAAAGAGTTATCAAAAATAGCCAAGTTTGGCTTTATACATAAGTACCTCCTATATAGTAGCTCGTGCCAAACATGCAGTATATTTTTTTTGTCCCTCATTAGCTATATTTTTGGCTTCCAAAAATAGAAGTACTGACAAAATAAATTTCCTTAAAGAACACAGCTATTTATTGATCCTGAATTCTGAAAACTCATGAGTTTTCGAGCAGCAACTAACCTCCAATTCAGTATTCATCATTTTGAAAGCTACTCATGAATTGTATCATCTTGTTTCACAGCTTCAGCTCCTGAAGTTATGAACTTTAGGTGATACTATTTATTGCAGAAAGCACAGAATGCAATTTGTTTTCCCATTATCTATTCGATAAAAATATGTCCCATGCTAATGTCATGAGAAAAGATGACAGCAGGCTTTAGCGTGAAAAGCAGAACAGGTTAGATTTAGGTTATGGTAATGGGATCAGAGTGAGACAAAATACAAGATAATACAAGTAGAAGACCATGTGGATAAATACAGGGATTTCTGTAATGGAAAGCTAAATATGCAAAGGTAGGGCATCGTTTTTAATTTATCACTTTCATCTCCTTCTGCTTTTGAAATGTAGTTAGTAGCATAATATTGGCCTAGAGTTTTAAGGAAGGAAAATGTCAGCAGGCATTATTAATCTTATTTATATAAAATTGTTTAAAAAAAGTAAGGGAAAACAACATTGTTTATCTTTGTTTTGAAGCCTGCAGATATTGTGGTTATTTTGCATAATGCATATCAATATCAGTTGCTGTGGTTTTTTTAAACCTAAAATGAATATTAAACGCTTATGGCCAGTGTCTTAATACTGCTTAAGGAATACAGAGCAAGTTCTCCACCTCAGTAACAGCACCACCGGCTGCCCACGTGGCTCTGCTTAGCACACTCAGTGCCAGTCTCCACTTGGGCACCCACATCTTTCTCCTCTTGGCAAAACCTGCTGTGCTTCAGAAGAAGAGTGACACCAAATGAATTTCATATACTCATAGAATGATTTGGGTTGAAAGGGACCTTTAAAGGTCATGTAGCGCAAACCCCCTGTAACGAACAAGGACATCTTCATCTAGATCACGTTGCTCAGAGCCCCGTCCAACCTGACTTTGAATGTTTCCAGGGATGGGGCATCTGCCACCCCTCCTCATACCCTCATCATAAAAAATTTCTTTCTTGTATCCAGTCTGAATCTCCCCTCTTTTAGTTTAAAACCATTGCATGTGTGAATACTAGCCTGTGACACTGAGCTTTGGCCCTGTGCTAGATCCTTCCTCTGATTTTGGACAAGGGAAGAGAAATAAATTCTGCAGTGTGTGGTTGAGCACAGAGGTGTCAAGTCCCATGGCTGAGCCCCTCTGGTCACATCAATCTCGCTGCGGATCCTGCTGCTCCGGCCGGCCTGACAGCCCACAAACATTTCTGCTGTTACAGCTTGGTTTTCCATTTTTGAACTAACGGATCTAGGACAACTTGCAGAAGGTGAAGCTACGGGGTTTGAATTACCCTTTAATGTTGAGAGAAGGTTTTTCAGCCTGTCCCTTGGGCATCCACACACTTGGAGGTTATCCATCCTTCTTGTTGTGCACCTGCTGTTCAGGAGAACTCATCACTGGTGTATGGGTGGTACTGGAGGATGCTCTGTAAGTGTAGGGTAGTATCGGCTGGGAGAGCAATGCGGGAGAGTTAAAAGGAGGCGGCACTAACCTGGGATCTACTTTGAGATCCCATACAGGGATGCTGTATTTCCATCCAACGTTTCTCAGTCAGGGGCTGTACAGGCAACCTCTGCGTTTGCTTGAGAAACAGCTGTATGAATGGCCAGGCAAGAGCCAGCCCTGACAGAGCTGCCAGGCACCTGGAAACCGTGGAGGAGCCTAAAAACATTCCCCAGTTCTCCATGACTGTGTCTCCGACTGAGAAATGAAGTCATGCCCACAAACTTTTGCCCTTACATCAATAAGTCAAGAGCTGCTGTTGCTGCCACCACCCCCCTCACTGATGGTATCCTGAGAAAGTTCATAACCTCAAATTAGCCTATTACTTATATCTGAAATAACATACCATACCATATCATATCACGTACTTACTGTCTTGTGAGGGCAAGCTCCTCTGAGTTCCTGTTTCCCATGTGTATTTCGCTATCTGTGTTGGCTGGCAAGCAGCTCTTTGCCAAAGAAATACTAAGGAAACCACAAGTGGTCCTTGTTGATTCTATTTAATACCATTGTAAGAACTGTGCAGGAGACAATACGATGCGGTCAGCCACCTTTCAAATAATTTCCAGTAAATGGAAGACCATGCTGCTTTTTTCTCAACTGTACTTTAGCAGTGGCTGGCCTACTTGTGGGTTTCTGTTTTAAACAGGGTGCTGACATTTTCTGTCGAAAATGGGTCTATTGCACTCTGTTTTATTTTGAGGGAAAAAAAATCTTGGGGGTTTTTGGTGGTTGTGTAAACCCTTGTTTACATGAAACGTAGCTCCACACATTTTGTTTTGTTTCCCCACAATAATGCTCTAAGCAGGAGGAAAAAATGCTCTGCAGATCTCCAGAACTGTGAAATACCGAATAACTTTTTCTCATTGTTTGTTTAAATTCCTAGAGATTTTGCTAAAAACGTTAAAGATCAAAATTCTTTTTCATTATTGGTAGGGGTGTATTTTTAGCTAGAGGAGGCTAGCAGGGTCTGTAAGTTATATTCATTTTGACATTCTTTCAAGTTTTTTAAACTGCTTTTGAATTTTCTCATCTGTGGACACTGAGATAAATTAAATGCAACTCATTCTGCTGTCTCCTACAGAAATTCAAATGCTGATTTCAAGCAGTAAACATCTGATCTTTTTCGGTGTTGAAAATAACAGCCCCTCTTAAAACTGTTCCATCTGAGTTATTTTGAACTTTTTCTCTGGCACCTCATCTCACACTGGCTCACATAAGTCTCACACTTCTCGATGTATTGGAAACAATAAATTCAACGTGGCTTTGTGAGAAAAATTGATAGACTGATTATAGCATGCCAGCTCGAAATTCAGAAATGAAGCAACCAGTTTTCGTCACACTGCCGCTTGCTTAAGGGAGAAATTCACACATAGGAAAACTTTAGATACCATAATGTACATAATGTAAATTTAAATATTCTCTCTCTTGCTTTCTTAGTAATATACTCTAACAGAGTAATGTTTACCTTAGAGATGGGCTTGAGCTACAAACAGCAGATTCAGATTCTGCTTTCATGTAGAAACACGCAAAATTTTAAGATGAACTTGCATCACAGTCTCAAACAGCATATGTGGTGGGGAGAAAAAAAAAATCCCATTGAGGAAAAAAAATATAGTTCTTCTATAATCTTGGGTGGGTGCCACTCTGGACTAACAGGCATAAACAGTGAAACTGTGGGAATTATAATTTATTTATCACTTTTAAATAATGTTTTTCAGTACTGTGGCATAGTTCCGCTTATACAAAGACTATAAGCTCTGAATTTCTCTTTAGCTTTCTAAGTATGCTGAATATTTTGCAGATTTTAAAATGAAACGAAATGTAGTTTGCTAGCACTTGGCAGATCCTTAAGCTGGAAAAAACATGGGAAGAGCAGCCTGGGTAACTGAAGCAGAAATTGCCCTAACGGGAAGACATCTGATTCTTCACGGTTTTAAAAGCGTCTGTCTCGGTGGATACCTTCAAGACAGACTCACTGCAAGTGCCACGGGACAATTCAGAGGAACAGAGTGGTCTGAAAAAAACACTAAATGTGAGGGAAAGATGAAAAAAAATGAGGAGTGGGTGATTTTTTCTTGCGGGGGACACGAATCATGAGTTACACAGGTTGGATTAATGCCAGGTTTTCTTTCAAAAGCATACATAAATAGAAAATACGTGTTTCGTGTTCAACTTAAGAAAACCACATTTTTAGGGGATAAAAATTAGTAGAAGAGATTGCCTGAAAATCAGAGACAGTTAAGGAAAACAGGGAACACATCTTTATTTACTAGTTTCTGGCTGTTGCCTCATTTGCACGCGTTGTACAGAACAGTGGCAGCTTGTGCCTCTTTCTTGCCTTTTCGTCTCTTCCGAAAAATCAGCTGCAGGGGATGCTAGTCGGGGCTGACGAGCGTACTTTTGAAAAATTCAAGTTCAAATACTGAAAAACATTTTGATACTTTTGTGCTCATCTTCAAGTGAATGTGTGGAATGGTGTGGCAAACGTATACAATCAAACAACCCTTCTCATATGTGCATATGGGATGCTTATGCCACAGAGTTTGGATGAAATACTATATACCTATTGGTGGCTAAGCGTAGTCATCGGGCCCTTGCAGAGCAGTGCTGTTAGATAAAAATCACAAAGCTAGAAAGAGTGATTTAAAAAGTTGGTTTTGGTGGTGTGTTTTTTTTCTTATTAAGGAAACACTGGTCATTTACATTTAGAAAATCTCAAATGTGTCACATCTCATCAGAGTGTTTCAGTTACATATATGCTACGTATGCAAAACTGAATGACGGGATGAAGACAAAGTGCCTGCAATTTTGGTTGCATACTACACAGCTGACTTAAGAGGTAGTCTTAGATGTGCTGTTGCCACATAAAATACCACTATCATTGACTCGTTCAATTTTTTGTCACAATTAAAATAACAATAATAGTCTAACGTATGGAAACATGCCGAATTCATTTGTAGGAAACATTTTCAAACATTGCTGAAAGAAACTACATTATAAAAAAAAAATCCCTGCGTGATTGAAAATGCAAACACATATTCTGTGGGAATGCTACTCTGAAAACATGCACATGTATCTCTTCAACTCTTAAAGGAAATAAAATAGCCAGCACACTCTGGTGTTTACCCTGTCAATATTTAATATAGGTGATAGCTCTCAGTCTTCTTCCCTTATTAAATGGTGTCCTTAATTTCAATCTGAATTATTGGTGTACACTCCAAAACAGGCTGAATGCAGGACTCCTGAGAATGATGGATGACTTTGGTGCTTCAGTTTTTGGTGCCTAGCGTGGCACTTACATGGAAAGATACGGCTTTCTGGTGTTGTCAAGCACTTAAAGTTTGTAAATATTTTGCAGATAGCTGTGGCTCAGTCTCCTCAAATATATGCCAAACTACTACTACTTTTTTTTTTTTTAAGCATAATGTAAGATAGAGTTAACAACATATCTACCAACCCCTCCTCCCACTTTTTTTTTTTCCCTTTTATTTCTAGTGGGTGATCTTTCAATCTCAGTATCACAGTGACAAAAGGATCTGCTTTGACTGTTTGCTTTGTACTGTTATATTTAATGTGTTTAGAATGACCTTCTACCTCCATTAAATTACATATGATCTAGTTTCTCAGCAGGGCCATTTATGATCATTTGTCTTAGATTTTACGTATTGTTTTTCATTGTCCATCTCAAAAATTGCTTTACTTGCACTGAATAAAAAGTGACAAGAAGTGATGGAGTATGCTGTTAGAAACACTTTGGAGATTTCTTGATTCCAGAGATGTTAGTTTATGAGCTGCAGGCCCTCTCAGGATGGATAACTGCATTACAGCGGGGTCAGTCCCACCCTGGGGGACACTTATGGGGGAGGAGGGGACAGCTGCCATATCCTGCCCCCTGTCCGCAACCTGGGCCAGTGTCTCACGGTCCTCAGCATAAAAAATGTCTTCTGTTGGTTCTGCTGATTGCTAGTTGCTTACCTATAGGCAGGGCATCAGTCCCATAATGTGTGTGTGTGGGGGGGTTAACTTGTGTTTGGATACTATGCTGTCGTTTCGTTACAAAAAGGAAACAGCCCCCACCCAGCTTTACTTGCTTTACTTTCCAAGGAAGACAGCGCTGCCAGCACTGGGAAGAGAGAGGAGACCACAAAAAAGAAAAGGAAGAGGCCTCGAAAGTGAGAAGCATTTGAAAAGGTGCAATGAAGAAGAGCAGGGGAGGGGTCTTCAGTGAAGGCTACTGGAAGCTGGTGCAGCCTTGTGACAAATTTCTCTATTCACATGCCGTCCACATTGGGGAAGCATTTGCAAACTGTGACAGGTGGGTGAGCACCACAGAAGAGGTAACTCTTAGTGACTCTTTTGCTGTCCCCCTCTCCAAATGGAGGAGACTTTGCATTGCATGATGATGTTTAAGAGAGGGGATGGAGTATCACTTAATGACGTGACATATTACAATGTTACTGTGATGGTTAGATACTTAAACTCCGGTCCTTCACAGAGAGGAGAAGTGTAATCTAGACAATTAATTGGTGTGAGTATCGCTAGCTTAACTGTATTGCAAGGGCATGGCACGGCTCATGCTGGGACTTGGAGGTGTTTTTCAGTATACCCCAACACTGAAGTCAAAATCGGGCTTCAGCTGTGCCACTTACAAAGAGCTGATAAGTCAATAGCAGGTTCACGTGCCCCATAATGATATGGCTGGGGGGGTCCAGAGCCTTTACTCCAGCCTGAGCAAGGTCTTGCTCTGGGCCCACACACCTCTTTAAAACCCACGGGCTGGGGATTTAGTGGTGGACTTGGCAGTGTTAGGTTTATGGTTGCACTGAATGATCTTAAAGGTCTTTTCCAACCTAAATGATTCCGTGATTTTTTTCTCTGTTTCATAAATTAAAATGCACAGTATGAAAATCAATTAAGGGTTGCTTGTAAATATAAAAACTTGAAGCCACATCCATAATAGACTTCAAACATGGAGAAAGTATCAATATTGCTGTTTGTGTTCTGTGTGATAACTGGCAAATCCGTAACTGCAGAATTAAATACATAAACAGACCAGACACTCTGATACAGTGGGTAGGAATAGAAAAAAAAAGCGTATCAGACTTTGCAGATGCTTTTATGATTCAATGAGGCCATATTAAGTAAGCCTTGTTACTGCTCTCCATTGCTCTTTAATGGGACCATGGCAAGACAAAAGCAGACCTCAGTCCAAGGGTAAAAGTACTAAATAAATAAGCGCAGAGTCACTTTTTCTGCTTCAGGACAGAGTTTGTAATAAATTGAATCAATAAGTGTTTTCATCGTTTTGGGAACAGTTGGCTGTAGGGTGCATGTGATTTCTGTGTTAATTTAGTTGTCTTCAGAGATTAGAAAGACTGAAGGAATAACTGTTTTAAGAATACTGTGTCTATCCCATTTCTGGCAAAGGCCACTGAGGTTGTTTTTTTTAATCTTAATAATTCGTTTATGACAAATGATGCAGCAGAAAACATCTTTCTCCTACAGGTTTATCAGTTTATTGAGCATTTGAGTCTAATAGTTCATTCTGTTGTTCTTTGCTCCTACCACAAATAGGAGACAAAAGAGAGAATTTGTTTCTTTAGGGTACTCTGGGAACACCCTAACGCATTAGCACAACCAGCATAGATAAATCCAAAAGTAAGTCTGAGGCCCATCTAATTTTTCAAGGATCAATGAAAAATATGTGAGTGTCATTTCTCATAGACAGTTACATTTGTTTCCTGCTGTTCTACCGTAAGCTTTCTTTTATTATTTTTATCTCCTGTGAAAGCAAAATTGAATATGTCCAGAAAATAAACACAATACAATGCAGCAGAAGAAAAACTCAAAAGTTGTCAAGTGAAACAAAATCTGGAACACTGATTGTTCAATTATATAGAATTAACGTAAACATGAATATCAGTTTACCTAACTATTTTTTATGCCACATTAGCTTTTTTGTAGAGAGGAGAAAGTATTCTCTGGTTCTTGAAATGCAGATGTTTCAAATGTATGGCTGTGGGTATTCCCTGTTAAGGTCAGTTCTTTTATTTTTGCCAGGAATGACTGTGCAGTCAATATTTGTTTTATTTCTGAAACATCTAGTTGCAGTTATTAAGAAATGTCTCTTCCTCTTCCCATTCAAAGCCAAAATGTCTCACTTTGCCATGGAAATCTTTGATTCAGCACAGAAACATAGTTAAATTAAAGCACAAGTGGTGTCCAGCCCACATCTAAGAGATCTACACACATGCTTTAAAATTATACACGGAAAGGAAGAGGGTATTTACATCTCAAATGTAAGAGACCCTCAGGTGGCTTTTTGTTGTGGTTGTCATCCCGGTAGACATAAATGGTCTGAGTAGGTTTAATGTTAACAATATCTCTGAATATCCCACTGTATGTACACATTAAAATATTTTCCCTTTAGAGCAATCTGGCCCTTTACCAACCTCCCAACGGCCATGAAAAGAAACTGCAATGCAAATTATGCTAAAAAAAATCAAAGGGTGAGAGTAAAATTCGTATCTGCAGAATTCTTAATTTGTGCTTGTGGCCATCTGGCTTTGCTCTCCCTTGGGACAGTGACCTTCCTCTTTCCTCCGTCAGTATTTTGTTCCCTTAGTTCTTTGGTTGCCACACTGGCATATGAATGCTGCCGTTTATTTTTTTAACATTTTTTTGGTTTCTTTCTCTCTGTGTGGCAGTGTATGCCTTCTTTTGGAATAGAAATTTCCATATCTGCAGCTCTACTAATAGAACTACAACACAGTCTCACTTATTAGACACTCAGTGTGGGCAAGTACCTTGAGCTCCAAGGAGCGGCAGGGGGAGGGAAGGAAACGGAGGCACCCTCAGAGGCATCTTTGAGCACATTCATCTGAAATGTTCCTGTGGTTGCCTGTGCCCAAACCCCAGGTCTTCATGGTCTGCAAAAATGGGTGCCCTTAAGCACAAAGCGCCCTAACATTGACATCCCACACTCTGCCCATGGTTGAAGTGATCCTTTTTGTCATTTGGATAGTAAATATCTCCCCATTGGGCTTAATTGGTAAAAGCACAAGAAGTTATACCTCCTTTTCCCCCCGGGTGAGGCAAACAAAACCAGAGCTTCACCAGCGGAGGCTGAAGGCAAGCGGCACCGACGCCAGCTGGAGATCCACAGACGTTACGTATGTGGTGCATACATCTTTCCACCTCACTGAGCAATACATCAAAGCTGACTGACCTGCTCAAGTTACTCCCAGAAAACTGAACTACCTTGTCCCTTCCTAAATACACTTCGAATGGAAAAAGTCTATCTGACTGCCTTCTAAAGGTCACAGTAAGAAAAGGAAAGTTGGCTCTTTTTTGTCTGCTTTTATTATTTGGCTTAACTGCTACATTTGTTCCAGTCCCTGCTGTGGAGAGCAGGCATTTGGCCAGTTATGAAGCATGGAGTTATCAGTCCCTGTATCAAGACAATATTAGAAAAATGCTATTATCAGCCCTAAGCATGAAGATTCAGATTGTGAAGCTGATGTGACTAAATGCAGCCTTGCAAGCAGCAGGGCTGTAAATGTCCTTCAGGAGGTATCTCACCGCGGGTTCACGAACTCATGCCTGTGCAAATAGGCCTGGTACCCTCCACAAATACTTACCAACATCGGCAAATTAACCACTACTTGCTATTTCACGCGTCCAGGAAACAACTCTCCTCTCTGGCCACTCTCTAGAAATCCAGCACAGCCCTTCTCAGGTGCTGTAGCTCTATAAACTGCCTTAACATTTTCTGCTGCTTTCAGATGCTGCTAAGCAAGGTATGTCCTTGTCCTGTGTCACTGAGTGGAAGGGAGCAAGCATCAGTGAGGTTATTCAATCTCTCTTGATCCTATCCTTTCACATTTTAAGTAGCTTGCTGATACTCCTTTTGACGTTTCTTTGGAATAAGCACAATTCTTGTCTCCATTGTTCTTTTTATCCCAACCATCCATACATGCTTGCAGTGGTGCAGGAACTGAATTGGTCAACAGACAAATGATAAGCATAATAATACAATAAACATACACAATAAACCATGTGTCCAGGGAGTGAAAATCAGCATGGTTTCATTAAAGTTAATGAGATTTCTTACTCCTGAGAACTTGTTTACCCCTATCGGAATTTAAATCTTTGTCCTAATAACATAATAAATACAAGTACATTAAAACTTTATACGCTAAAACTCTACACAACCTCCATGTACAGGCCATGATCTTGTACAGACAAGATTATACTAAGTGAGATCCTGATCCTACTGAAGTCAGCAGAGTAGTTTTCATTCTCTGTAATCATTATCCACAATTCTTTTTTCTTCACTGATAATTATGCGGCTCTAGTGTAATATAAAGGCAAGATACTACCAGTGTCCTTAATGGGATCATGCACTACGTGACTGAATATTTTGTATCATAAGTCAGTCTCAAGGCAAGTGCCTGTGAAATTTTTTTCTTAAAATTTGGGGGCATTGCAGGAAAACTAACCTAATGGAGTCAACAGAAAAGCTTTGTCTGGCTTTACTGGAGCTCAGTTTTGCCCCATTTAATGTAACTCAATACTGCAGCTATAGCAGGAAAAGTTTAAAGTCTTCCATCTGAACTTCATTCAGATTTTAAATCATTCAAAGCTGAAATCCCCAAGCAAAACTCAGGACTTGCTATGAAGATAGGAAACAATGCCATAAAATATTTTGATGCTGCAAAGCCAACAGAGGTCCAAAGATGCTGTTCCAAGGGCAGCAACACCGTCATGCATCCTTGGTAAACAAGTATAAAGAGATGAAGTTTGTGTCTTCACGTTCTCATTTATTCTACTCTGTTTGTTGATCCTTTGTGTCCTCCTGAACTTGAGGAGAAAACAATTGAAGAAACTTAAGAACGCTGTAACAGTTACCATGCAATTAATTTACTTGTGCTATACTTCCAGGCATCTTCATTGTGAGAAAATATGTTTCCAGAAGAATAATCTAGTTTGATCTGAAATAGATACTCGTATAGTTAATAACAACGTCTCTTTGTGTTTGGCCAGTCTGCTTTCTGAGCGCTTGCTAAATCTTCACTAATTTAACAGCAGTATATTCACATCTGTCCATGCCTTTTTATGTAAGTATATAAAATCAGTGTATATACACACATAAAAAAATCTAGAACAAACCCCATTGATTCGGATTTTGCTATTGTTAGAAGAACAAATGGGGAGTGTATGAAAATGTAAATGTGGTTGTTAGTGCTCATATACATCAGTGCAGCATTTCAATGCATTTCAGTTTATGGAAGACATTTATATGGACCTATCATTAGGCATAATCGTGTGGGTCATAGACTTGGCTACTTTGCCTTTCAAAAATATGCGAGTTAACTCCAATTACCTCATTTCTAGACTAGTAAATTCCTGGAGACCCATGTATCCTTACACGTGAGTCAAAGCAAGCAGAGAGACTGCTGAGTCTGAGTGAAAAGGAAACAGGCTGTCCTATAACCTGCTATAATTTGATATAATTAATTATAATTATAAATGTAATTATAATTATGGTTTAATGGTGCAAAGTTGGAAGACAGTTTAGTCATTCCACTGAGGCTAGTGAAGTTAGTTAGGGTTTTCATATCAATCTAAAATATCTGAGCATAATCAAGAATTAAAAGGAGAATTTTATAAAAATGTTTCCATAAGTATTGCTCCAAAAACTGGGGCAAAGAGCTGCTTCTAGGGGCCCAGTAGATTAAACATTTTTCTGTTGGATTCCTCTCAGTAAGCATAGGCCTCGTAGTTCAGCTTGCAAAGGTGAATAATCTCCCTTTGATGAGATATACCATAGGTATCTCATATCCTTCCCTGAAAAAGTTCGAAGGAAAAAATTCCATAGGCACAGAAGAATAAATGAATAAGACACTGTTTAATACCACTGGAGTTCAGTTTTACATTTAATCAAAGTGCTAATTGAAATTACTTTGGTAGTGGCTGTGCAATCCCCATTAGAGGATAGTCCCCATTACAAAGCTGCCACATATAATCTGGCACCAGCGAAAAAATCTGTAAAACCAAGGTCCAACACACAGCTAATATGGAAAAAGAATTACCTCTCACCGCAAGAGAGAGAAGCTGGCTTATCAGTCAAGCAGTGCGTGTAGTTTTGCCTCTGTGGATAAATTAATAGCCTCACATCATAGATTATTGTGCATTTTTCATTTTTGCAGTATATTGGTTTAAGTGGTTTAATGTGTTTATCAATGTGCAGTACAGCATTAAAATCCCTAGATTAAAAGAACTCAACATAAATATTATATATGACGGAAGGCTAACTATATCATGAAGACATACAAATACGTAAAAAAGAAACCATTTACAAAAGAAATGGAAAAACTGCCATTGTTGTCAATACATACCATAGAACATGAGAATACATGCATATACCTCTCCTCTGTCAATATCTAAAGGCCAAATCCTGTAAATGCGCCCAAGATGGATCCTTTGACGATTTACAGAAGCATGCTGAAGCAAAATACAACCCAAAATATATTTTATGCAAAAGGGAAAAGGAAAGCAACTAAGATCATTATTCAAGCTGAATCCCTTCCAGTATTTGTTTTAGGTCTTAAATACTGGTAAAGCACCAGTTCTGCAGTGGTTCGCTTTCTGCATAGTCTGACATGTGGTATTTTGTAGCTGGCTGGGAACCATTCATTCTGGGTTTTGATTAAAAGACTGTACAATGTGCGAGGCAGCAGAGAACTCATCCCAAGACTTCTGAGTTATTTCTGTTCTACTAGAAGCTGACATTACACTGACAACCATCTCATACTTACTTTACACTTGCAGGTTTTCACAGTTTCTCATCTTAGGGACACAGTCCAGAGGAAGGCTTTTTTTTTTTTTCTTTACTGGTTTATGTACTTTGTTGATTTGTGAAAGCATATCTTAGGATGGTTGATATCTTTTGGCTTTGTATTGCAGGCACAGTTTTTCTCCTAGTATCAGCTACTCTAAAGTCTGAAAGGTTGACTTCTTTTCCCTCACTTGTTAACTTAATGTAGGTTGCCTTTCTGCTATTCCCTTAGATTGCATTTCTGCCACATCAGATAGAAGGGAATAAGGAAAGGAATGCAAGCAGAAAGAAACCCCAAAACTGCTGCTGTTTCTCATTCTAGTTACTTCTGTGTCACAAAGAAAATAATTCCCATAACTTCCATTATGGGACTACCTGAAATCTGAGGCTCAACTAAGCTCCACTGTATGAGAATTAGGAATAAAGATTTTAATTTTAATACAATCTTAGAATTGAGACATAGGCTGAAGTTATATGAACCGAATTGGTTTGGACGTCCTGTGATGCATAAGCCTTGATTCATAACGTGACATGAAAAAAAATCCATTCAGCTATACTTCTTTATTTTACCCTTTAGCCAGTAAAGAACTGCATGCTTCAAATTCCAGAATATCTTTTTTCCTCATTTTAAGGTCAACAAAAATATGCTACAGCCTACGACTGTTTAGTAGAGGTTATTACATTAAATGAACGACACAAGTCCACAGGCAGAGTGAGAAAAAGGCAAATCAAAGTATTTAATCTACAACTTGTCACCTTTTACGAATTGTCTTGAAAAAAATGCTAATCACACTGGCTTGTAATTCACTTGTCTCTCGGTTTCTGCCCCATTAAACAGCATTATGTCCCTTTAAGTCTTTTCTAGTTTCTTATACTTCTGAGTCTTTCCCCCCTCACCTGTTATAATACCAGTCTTCTTGCTCCACCACTCTCCCTGACAGACTCCTCTCCCTTTAGCTTTGCCAGAACACTGCTTTTTATTGTAGTTCCCGGGATCTGTTTTGGTGCTCAGAGTGTCAGCTTGTTTCTGAAAAGACACATCTGCTTGAAAGTGAGGATCTCTGCTCACTGAATTCCAAATGTAAATGATTTAAGCTCCATTTACGTAGGGACTGGGAGCCAGATCTTTCCTCTCCCCTTTCCTTTAATATGCACGAAGAAAGACAGGTGCCTAACTCCCGGAGGTGTATCTTCCCAAGCCAGAGGACACAGTACCTAAGACTTGATGCCCAACTCTCAGCTCCCCTTTGCGGGCTGAGATCTACATTCGGGAACTACCACACTTTGGAAACCACCCAAGTAGGGCATGAGCTGATGGGCACCATCTTTGCCACCTTTCCAGTGGGGAGGGGGACTCTCCCAACAGATGGAGGAGCAATGGGATGTGTTCAGTGGACCAGACCTAATGGATGCTGCTGCTGCTGTCTTGGGAATATAACTGTCAACTAGAGGAATAAGGGCTCACGTATCCACTTCCATAGCAACTGCGGAGCTTGACAAAGTAAGGTCAGGCGGGGAGGAGGCGTGGGGGAAATAACGTAAGGGGAGATTTTGGGGGGGGGCAGAGACCTCTGACAACTGATTCAATACACAAACCTACTGTAAGGAAATGCAGTTTCTTCACTTCTAACAGACTGACTTTGCTTTTGAAGTAGAGAGAGGCAGGTTCATATAAGAGCAAAAGAAATAGATGTGAGGAAGAGGCTATTTCTATTAAACCATGGACTGGATCCTGTAGAGCAAGCTTAGTGTCAAAACATTTCTTTCTCTGATAAGTCTGAAAATATATAAGACAAAAAGTGGCTGTTACTTACCTCTAAATGTGGCAAAACATTTTAAATAAAGGGCAAAATCCTGTCTGCTCTTTTTATTGCATGAGAAAAAAGCAGTGTGAACAGATAAAGTGTTCAGGCACCAGATGAGAGCAGACAGAACCAATAAAATCAGAAATAAAGATGGTGTTTTATTGTGCTCTGGTGGATGGGTGAATTATACCTCTGAAACATATTTCACCAGCTTACTGTGTACAGGTTTGATGGTAAGTAACCCCTTCTGTCACTGCTGCCTAGTGTTTGCTGAATAGTGCAAGACAGTGCAACAATAATAACAACCTGTGTAAAACTCTTCCAATGACCATATAAAGACCGAGATTGAGGTCTCTAATAGTGCTGTAATGACTGTATAAAGAATTACAGCACATTAACGATCATCCTAGGACACACAGCATGCCATCGATAAAATAAGCCACATGCCAGCCTTTTCTGAGTGCAGATAAATGAATGACAGAGGAAAAGGTCAAGAGTATCATGTAGAGTAAGAGATTTTCTGGGCATAAGATCATTAGATCATTTAGACTCACCACCTGTATAAAGCATAGTAAATAACCTCACCGCGTGGCCCTGGAATTCATCCAGGTATCTTGTGTTAAGTATATGCATATCCAACAAGGCATCAAGTCCTGATCTGAAGTCACTGAAAGATAGAAAATCTGACACTTCCTTTAGTACGGTGTTTCAGTGATAAAATATGTGCATTGTTGCCTCAATTTGAACTCATTAAGAAATTTTTGAAGATCCCCATGTCTGTCCTTAGGTGGTTAAATGCTTAAGGGAATGCGCCAGAATGACTTGATGTGTTTAGATCTTATTAAAAAGGAAGAGCCATTGGAAACAGGAATGCTAATTGTTAAAAAGAAGCACTAGGACTCACTTCAGAATTGATTTGTCCTTTGTGAAATTAATCTTCAAGTGGTGACACATCATCCCTGGGAAGATGTCCCGCCAAAAAAGAGAGAAAAAGAAGAAAAGGGATTTTTTGGTACGGATACTTGAAGTGATATAAATATTTTAAGGAGAGCATGATCATATATTCCTAAAGGGAGTAATAACAAGAGAGTAGGGAATGTTCTCGCTGAAAAAAAGAAAAGATCCTGCATTACAGACCAGAGAGTAAGGAATGGACTTGGCTACTAAGTTCAGCTGCAACTTCCAGCAGTTTAATTTGCTGAATAAAAGCTACTGTGCAGAAAAAAGGCAGTCTTGCAAGATGAATATAGCCATGCTGAAATAGCCATGGATCATCTTTAGTTTCTCTAACTGCAGGGATGCAACTGGTTGGCAGTGAGTTGAGAATCTGGCATGTGTTGAATCAAGGACAATACACAACCTCTTCTCCCCGAACGATAGGGAGGACATTTCCCAAAGCAGGCAGTCAAGACCTTTGAGGTTTCTACAGTCCCACAGCGAGTGCTTTTCTAGTCTGAGAAGAAGGGGTTTCACAGACAATTGAGGGCTTCCACAATATAGAAAGAAATTATATGGCAAGCCGTACTGCATGGCTGGTTACCTTGCTCCTGCAAGCAATTGCAGGCAGAGGATATGCAGAACAAAGCTGACTTTGCAGAAATTGGAAGTGCAGATAATGCATTATGCACCAGAGAGGGACAGGATTCATAAAGTCTTCTCTAAATATCTGGGAACAAATCCTGACCTTCATTGGATTTAATGACAAAACTAAATGCCACTTCAAGAGCTTAGGTTGCCTTTTTTTTTTTCCCCTGGATTTTCTAAGCTTGTGCGTTCAGAGCTTCTGAAGCAGATTGGTAACCTCACAGAGAAGTAAGATGCTGTTTGGCCACTGGATGAGGCAAGGGATCCCAGTTCCCATGAAACTGCAAACTGCAGCGTGGGCTGGGATCCAGAGTCTCCTTCAGCGTCATCAGGTGAAGGCACTTTCCCTCCATCGTACGGATTTCTCCATTTTAAAGGCCAAGACAAATTCCTTGTAATGGGGAAAAGAATGTGAAATAATTTGTATAAGACACTAAATAGCCTACAGTTAAATATGTATCGAGTTAAATCCATATTTACTTATAGAAACACACAAATCTGAAAATAATACATTGAGAATTCAAAGAAGAGCAATTACGAAATAGCTTAGGAATTCAGGGAAAATTATGCATACACAAATTACAAACACACACATACACACACACGTGATGACACGTTAAAATCTGTATCTTTTAAAATCTAATCTCCTAGTATTTGATCGGTTCCCTGGCCATTCAGGGGCCAAAGGATTCCTACTCACAGAGCACGCTGAGAGCAAACCAGGCACAGAGGAGGCGAATGACCTGTGCATCGCCGCACCTTCTCCTTCCCAGCACAAATTCACACATGATGGGCTAAATGGACTTTTTCTGTTCTGGACCCAGGAAGATTTGCAGGGAGCAAATGGGAATTACTAATAGCCTGCCTGCCAGTGAGAAATACCTTCATGATAGAAAATATGCCTGAACCCCAGCTTTTCACAGAGTATCGCCACTTCATTGCTTGCTGCTGCTGAGTTCTCCTCTTGCAAAAAGATCTCCCGGGGAGATGGGATACAAAAGGGGGAACGTAGTGAGATGGGATACAAAAGGGGGAACGTAGTAAGCTCTCAGCTCTGCCCACATTTGACAGGTTTTCAGGTGTGTTTTGCTCCCCTCTGCTTTTTTCTGTTTGAGAGTAGCATATGGCCACTTGTTAAATCTCAACAGGATTTCCAGCAACTGTGGTGCTGTTAGAGTCATTTAATAATGCTGATGGATGTCACGGGGGAAAGGGAGGTTAGTTACGGTGCCCGTGTGCTTAATTTTCAGAGAACTAACTAAGAGTCCCTGGAAAATGGGTTTCTGAAATATTACTAAATAGAAAAAAAGCAACCCACAATTGAATAACATAATACCTAGATTCACTCCTGCAACATTTAGATAGCTTCAGAATGCAAAAGAGAAAACTATCCCGAACAGAAAACCTGGGAGACTGGCATGTACCAGGACATACTTCTGAATCATAGATTATGCACCAGAGACAGTGAAGTAAGGGTGTCAGCCCCATTGTTATGTCGTAAGCAACAAAATTAAAGTTTTTCTTTCTATTCATTTCTTTTAAAATTTTTCCTGACCAAAAATAACTTCCAAGTTGGTTAATAATGACAGAAAAGAGAAACCGTACAGATCACTGCTCTCCTCTCACTGCTGCGCTAGAGATAAGTACAGAAAAGAAGTCTGAGGGAAAAGAATTGTCACATACACTTAAACTTCTAGCTTTTGTCCAGAAGCATCCTCCATGGCCACACCACTGAAATCTGTAGAAATAAGTCTGTCTTTAATGGGCTTTCATCAAGCCAAGAAGCTGTCAGGACACCTGCTTTTCCCCTTTCAGTGTAAACATTAGGTAGCCTTTTGACACAGTTTATATTTTGCTAAGGAAAAAACGCCAACAAACCTAGCAGTATGAACTGCACATAGACATATATTTTGTAAATAATACTCTGAATCAACATGGAAGAACAAATATTTGGAAACGAAAAATACCAGAAAAGAATTATTTGTAAAGACAGCCATGCTGCACTATGAAGTTGTATAGCAGGAGGATGCCCTAGCTAAAAATACTCCGATGTTGCCGAATGACAGATTTTCTGTATGAACAGAAACACAACCAAACACTCAGAAGTTGCTTTTATGATCACGGTAGGATGTCCTCTCCACACTAATGCATCTGTTCGTCGCTTCAGCCACTTCTAGGTTGTGACAATGAATTTTCATTTTAAGGAAGCGCTTGCTTCCTAATAGAGGTTTTATTAAAAAGATTAATACTGGGTCCTATTTTGTAAGCACACAACAATTTATTATTATAGAAATTCCTTAACGATATCAAAATACATATAAAAGATTTATGAAGAATTAGAATGCTCCAGCATAATCCAGTAATTGAGTTTCCAAGTCCTACTTGAAGTTTATGGCTGTTGACATTTAATCTACATGATTTGATCTAGCATGAAATTTTGGCTTCTCTACACCAGAAAACCAGCTTATAGGTGTATGTTTTATCCCCGGTGCATGAGAGGTAGTTAAGTTTTGATTGACAGTTAAGGGATCATTGACAATATCTATGCAATGTTATGTCTATGTCCACAAAACCAACACAATAGCTCTACGCAGTAAACAGTTATGGCATTGACAAAAGTTAGCCATCAAATGCCCTCTAAAAGCCTGAGCTGATAAGCCCTCACATCAGAAACCAAAAATCTAAACATTTTACTCGTTCTGCAACGCCATCTGAACTTAAATTAGAGGTTTTTATAATATGAATTACTGTCACGTTGGCTTCTGCATGCAAGAGTGAAACTCGGATGATTAAGGCGCTGATGTGCAGACTAGTAACTTGATTGGCTTGGGCAGTTCTTCTGTAATAGCACTGTATAAAAGGGTTTGGTGTTTTTCTGCCAAAGCACTGTAATGTACTTTCATAACTTAGCAAAAAGTAAGGATGGCTTTACATACAAAAATTTCCAAAAGAGCTGCCTCATTATGGGGTAATAAAATTAAGTAATTGCGTTAAAGCAAGATAAATATGTTTATCCCCAACACAGATTTGAACCTTTATTCATCATTTGGGATCCTGCCACGAATTATTCACATTCTAAGAGCCAAGTCAACAGACGGCACATCAGTAACCCTTCAGAGACCCACTGGTTGTGGAAGGATGCACTCTACCTTGACAGGAGCTGACCCATTTGACATTGTCCAGGACTAGGGCTATACCAAACTATAAAAAGTGCATTAAACAGAGAACTTCCAGAAGAAGAGTTTAATATCTATGACGAGCCTATGATGAGGGACTGTATTTTATTGCTGAAAGAAATGTAATTAATTATTTATTGCACATGAACTATCTTTAGAGGCAGACATTTAGATAACTTGTATTTCATTACTTTTTTACTTTTTCTCAATTAGAAGAATGAAGCGATGCTTATTATAAATAAGATTTAAGTTGCATTTAACAGCCAGACGCAGCACATTTTGTGACTTTACACCTCCCTTTTAAGCAGGACATCTCTCCTTTCTAATACTGTTGTATCCCAATGGTGTCAAAACGTGAAACAAAACATAAGCAAGTGAGAGAAGAAAACACTAAAACGTTCTTTCAAGTATTCCTACAACATATAGGTATCACCTTCAGCTACTTCATTATTTTCTTGTCATGGGACACATTATGAATGAGAAATTCATTTGGACTGTGTCTTACTTTTGAGCTCAGGAAATGATCTGCAATTTAGAATAAAATTTCCCAAACTGGGAAGATTATTCAAGTGAGCCTGTGTTGTAAGAGTATGGTTTAACACCCAGTTCCGCACCATGAACCAGGATGAAACATTAGACCAATTCCAAAACTGAAAATTTTCACTGGCAGAAAAAGGTATTCTGTGCTATAAAAAAATTCTCATCAAAATTGCTCCTGTTGAAAAGATGCCAGGGAAATTCAATGCACTGTAGACAGAACATGAACTCTAGGTCCCTCGCTGTGGGTTGGATTTACCTGGATGGATTCCAGAGAAAAATAATAGTACACATCCGGGTGTCTATATCCATCAGCCTACAGCATTTAACACATTTTGCATTGAATAATTAAAAAAAAAAACCTCTGTAAATTATGTAGTAGGAGTTTTATATTTAAGGAATAAAAAAAGAATATCTGTACTTGTGCAATTTTACATACTGTTATAATCCTTGCGTTCCCAGTAGCTAAATTCTAATGATGGTAAATATAAATAATAAGGAAAATTTGGTTAAGGTTTCTTATTTTCTTTCAAAAGTGGGCCTTCTAAGTACAAAGCTGGTAGTAACTGGACTACTACTACTTGCTAGTAAACTGTAATTACTAGGGCAGACTTTTCTAACCTTGGCGTCCTCAGTACATGACTTGGAGGGATTTGGGTGAAAAATACAGAAAATTTGCATACGTGTGGCCTGATGGTACCCTCTCTGGTACAGATATGAAGGGAGAACCTTGGAGGCAGGGGCTCTCAGCCCTGCTGCAGTGGCAGGTCAGGCTCAAAGGGCTCTGAACTGGGCTGACTGGCGGTCCCACGCTAACACTTTGGAAAGGCACTGCAGCTTCTCAGGGCAGGGCAAGGCACTACCAACCGGGCAGAAAGGATGCACCTTGTCAGTGCCAACACTGGCCTGGCCAGTGCCAAAAATAATTTTTCATGTATATTTTTAGTACCTGTCATTTGGAGATGTTAAACCTTGGTAGCCTGTTGTCATTAGACATACAGTGTCTTTCCTCCCGTCTCTTTTACATCAGTGTAACTATACTGACCTCATATTATTTCTGAGTTATACAGGGAGAAGTAAGAAAAGAATCATTCCCTAGGAGTAAAATTCCAGTTTAAGTGTAGGCTTGTGTATAGCCACTTATTCAGATGAATTATGTGAAAGTCATGGATACTCTGGGTGTAAATCCAGGTGGAACCGCGCCACTAATCTATGAATGTGTTGCACTCCCGAGAGAAGAAAAAACAAACCTAAAGATCTGACAGCCTTATAAAAGCATTCCCATGGTGGCATAATCTTTTAGAAAAAAAATAAATCATACCCCATCTTTTTGTAAATTGACCTGTAAGTTACTGGCAGCAAATCAATAGCATACAAATGAAAAATAATAATGCAATAACAATGCTGTGTATTATCTTGGACCCCAGATGAAAACTTGTAAAACGATCAATATGATAAAGATTCAGCGCTGTTACTCTTTTACAAAGAAATGACAAAATAACATACTGATTTCAAAAGGTGGCTGTTAAGAAAACCAAACCCGTCTGCCACAAAATGAAAAGATAAACCCAAATATAAAACATCTCCTTGTTTGTTTGTCTGTTTCCTTTCCCCCAGACTTTCACCAATTTGAACTGGAAATAAAGGGAGCAATTTTTTGTTTGTTTGGAGCAAAAGCAAGCCTTTTAACATGAGCCCAAGAAGCCCAATGGATGAAAACTCACTTGCGTATATTAGGAATCTGAAAACTGGTGATTTCCATGAAGCACGTATATGCACTTATTTTGTTTAGTATTTAATTTTAACTGCTACCGCCATTTTTTTTTGAACTGTTGAGCTTACTTGCAGCAGAGCATTTGCTAATTAAAACAAGGTTTTCTTTGTTAATTAGAACAAAGATGGTACTTTGAAAGAAGCTTGTCCCCCATCCTTAAGAGCTTGTCTCAGAGAGAGGGCATGGTGAAGTAGGTAGAAAAATACAGGTAGAAAAAGGTCCACCTAGAGCGGCATGGAGCTGCATAGCTCTGCCCTCGGGACTACAGAGTGCTCTGTCAGGGACCTGAACAAATTCCTACAAACTTTCTGTGAACTGAGGAATGAAACTTATGGAGGAGGAGGTAGGATTACAGCAAAGCTTCATTCTTACAGAGAAAACAAAAAAAAAGACTGGCCATAAGCTTCACTGAATGAAATCTAAAATTAGTATATTTATTTTCTGTACATGATTTTTCACAATTGTGTTACAGAATAGAAAATGAAGAGCAGGAAAAGGAAGCGGAAGCTCCAGAAGGGAGAGAGAAGAGCAGCCTGGCTGCTGGTGGGGAGGCACGGAGATTGCCATCACCGGCACATCACAGCAGCGCTCAGACATGGCTGTGAGTACCAGCATTGCGGGCATTGAGGAAAAAAACACTGGAGGATGGTGGGCACACTGAATTAATCCATTCAATCATTCTATGATACACATTTATATAGGTAGTAGTAAAGGACATTCTCTTTGAAAGCGTCCAGAAAAGAAAATTTATAATGCAAACTGAATGACTGCATCCATAGTTCAAAACAACCATAGGCACATGGTGCTGTTTTACATCATGTGTGACACCACACTGAGGTCTAAGAGGAAGTAATTTTTAATGCCAGTTTCACGGCTGGTGTGTGCACCAGAGTCAATACTAAGGCCAAGAACTACAACTGATAAAGCATTAATCACTAATGTTATGTATTTATCCCTGTAGGTTTGCAAGGTGCTTTTCAGACAAGCAGAAAAGTAAAGACTTCACGTTGGCAATTTTAAAACTAAAATGAGTCATAAAAGTCAGACAATAAAGGGAGAGGGAACGAAGACAGCATTGACAGAGAAGTGGTAAAACTACGTGAGGGCACCATTTATGCAAAACAGTCTTGCCATTCCAGCTTGTTTTCTTGCAAGTACAAGGTAAACAGTTGTCTCACGCATTAGTCTTAGTATCTACCCACAGCCACCTTACTGTGCAGGATTTTTATAAATAAAATCACGAAAAGATTGTGGCAACTTGTGCATTCACAGAACTATGAAAAATAACTTCCACAATCAATGCAACATGGCACATAGCAGTTACCCTTCGATCTCACTTATATTTTCATTCTGGATTACTAAGTGCAGAGTGAAAATAAAATGCCTTTCTTGAAAGGCAGCCAAAAGCTACAGTTTGCAAATTTCAGTTCATGTTCAGAGCTTTATCACAATTTCATATGAATAAGTTCTTAGCTTAGAAATTTCCACAATTGCTTACAGGTGCATTTAAAGTCATTTATCTCCATATGGGTCCACTGCTGTAGGAATTTTAAGTTATTTCAATATTAATCCACAGTTCACGGTTATGAGTACAGATCAGAGATCCCCACGCAGCTCCAGCCCCAAGACAGGCCACCACCTATGGGGTGACAGTCCCCTGTTCCTCCCGTTAAGCTCATGTGTATTTCATGTACTGTGACCTGTGAAAACTTTTAATTCCTCCGGTATATCAGCCAATAGAGATGTTGGGAATTGTTGCTACAAGACCGTATCTGTCTGGGTATGGCAGGATTCTCCCATCTTAAGTCTGTTCTTTTAGAAAATTGTGTTTGCATGGGTTTTTAATCCTTTTTTATAGTGTCCGTCTCTCCCCTTTTAAATGGTATTTGTTGCAAATCAGAACCACCTCAAAATTGAAAAATCTCACTTTGGGGATGCTTTCAAAAAAATAATCAAAATTCTTCATGGGAATAAGTAGTTTTTTCAGGCAGCTGTAGTTACCACCTGTTTGCAACATTTAAGGAAAGAAACTCACAGGCGTTTTTTCCAGATGTGCCGAACTGATTTTTGCACTTACTCAGTCCTTCTGTTCTCTCTTAGTATGCTGTCATTGTAAAATCTGAAGGGATAAGTATGAGGAGAAGGAAATACTTCATTCTGAGATTACCTCTGCCTGCCACTCTACGCAGACAGAAAAAACCCCAATCCATACCACTATCAGGAATACACTTAGACATCAAAGAGGAGCAGCAGTAGGTTGTCTCCATATTCTGCACAACATATTCTGGACACAAACGCACTTAATAAAAGTACCCAGACGTCCATTTTGCCAACACGTCCGTCTGCTAAAGACCGTGCCAACCCCTAATGTTTCTCACGGCCCTTGTACCGCAGATAAATCTGCCCACAGTTCCTCTGGATGGAGCTTTTATTTGGAGGGGGAGCGGCTGAATATGCTTTAATCTGTTTTAGGCAACAGTCCATCACTGTAGCTTTGCCTGACAAAGGAAGGGAATTAATGTTTTACCCAAGCAGAAACTTCAGGCATGTGCACCAACGATTGCTGCAAATGTGGAAAAGGAACAAGAGTCAGTGTCAGTTTCCCTTTCTACTTGTGTAGATCCCTCCTGGCAGTGAGACAGACCCAGCGTTGCTGGGTTTTGCCTGTGGACTTGAAACAGTGAAAGAAAAAGGACAGGTTGCAGGCTAGATAAGAAAACATCTTCCAGTAGAAGTGACACAGTTTCAATTTTAAAAAGCCAGGAGAATATACCACAGAAATATTCTTTTCTACGGTCAGAGCTAGTTATCACCTTGTTATGCTACCTCAGAGCTATATATATATTCAAAGACCAAGAAACCAACTCTCTTCATCTGCCATAAAATTAAACAGTATTCTATTTTCTGTTTCCAAGTAGGCTGCTAAACCACACAAAGTTTTCCTTATTTCTTTTATTTTTTTTACTGTTTTTTTGGCGGCTGTACTCTTTTTCTGTATGACTCACGTTCCATAAGAGCAGCCTAAGCTCAATGAAACAAGCAGTGTCAAACACTACACTGCCCTAACTGAGAAGAAACACAATTAGTTCTGAAATCTTTGATAGTATGCACAATTACCAGCACCTAATTTCTACAGCTGAGGTATCCCTGACTATTTCAACAGTCTGGCATAATGCTTTAAGTCAAGTGGAACAATTTCTTAATTTTGGTTTTTGTGCTCAGGTGTTAATATTGAAAGCCTACTTAGTCATGATGTGAAGCAAAACAGTGGTAATTCAAACAAAACACCCAAAACCAAGGAAAAAAAAAAAAAAGAAACACCTAAGCCATCTTAGAGTGAAAAATTTGGAAATAGTCCTTAGCTTTCTCAATTTTTGGAGTAGTCTCAAGAATATAAGGATAAAAATACCACATATGTAAACAAAAAAAAAGCTGTCTGCTGTAGTTAAGTAGTACGGAAGGGAACATTTCCTTGCTTCATAGTATGCCTTCCTTTTCTCTTTGGTTATCTATTGATAAAGTTTGGAGATCTGGAAAGACTACACAGTGGTGGGAAAAATGGGAATATTTTAACTGGATTTTGAGACCTCTAAGCTTAGAAATAAGCATTTATATCTTGCAAGTAGAACAGAAACTTAAATAATCTATTTCAGACACTATAGAAGAGCTTGCAATGGCCACAGGTGATATAACACAGAAACCCAGTAATGACAGTGTTAAGTTGCAGATTAAGATGAAACAAAAATTACAGTCTGAAACAAAGACCCAGAAAAAGCGCTAAAAGCTGTAACTCCTTTAATTTAATTTATTTCCAGAGTTATTATGAACAGAGACACTTAATCCCTAAGTAAACCTTCAGGGAACTTTATTTATCTTTAAGAAGACTTGAAGGCTAATGTAATGCAAACTGAGAATTTTGTCTTTTCGTTGTGTGGGGTGAGAAGAAGAGCTGGATTAAATTGCTTTCTGTAGATAACAATGGATAGTTTAAAGAGGTGCTATAGCTGCAAGTCCTCTGAATGATTCACATATCACGTTTGTTCCCTTTAATGAAAGAAAGCTTACAGTACGCAATAAGAAATGGCAGAAGTCTGGTCACACAGTATTGGGTCTACGATATTTTGATAATGTTTGTTTGATCCACCTGAAGTAGGTATTTCATTACGGTAGACATGTACGAAGCAATAGCTAGAAGAACTAGGCATATATATTCAAGATTAGGTGACTTTGTTGCTTAAGGATAATTTTATCCCAGAAACAAATGTTCATGGTCATAATAAACAAGACTGTGCTTACCTTCATAATTATCACAGTAGACGTTTTCCATCCTTCTTAACAAAAAATTATTAATAAGAAAGAAACTGGCCTCCAAAACATTTGATCACTGCTTTCAGGAAAATGGATCAAGGCGTGGTTCTCATTATTTTGTTAAACTTAGGAAAATACATTTTAATGAGCCTGTTTTAAGCTTTAGACCTCCTGTCCTTCTTCTAGTTGGCTTCTGACATTCCCTCTCATGAGATTTCTGTGCTGAAGTCACAGCTGCCTTAGCAATGTTAAAATATATTATGTATATAGGCCTGAAACATATGCAGCCTTGCATGATCAAAGTAGCTGTAACAGCTTTTTCAATAATGTTTCCACAGGAAAATTAAATTAAAAACACCAGTTGGGAAGAATTCCAGCTTCAAACAATTTGCTTCCAATCAAGGAGCTAGACATTGTTTGACTGGTGCTGGCACCTCGCCCTCTCCAGGGTAAGCCCTGGCAATTTCTGAAATAATTAATCCACTGTCATCTCACAAGACTTCACCAAAACACCTAGAGAAACACAGGTCCATCTGATAGCTAAGCAGGACAGGATCGCACCCTTACCATTCACACAAGGAGGTCAATAACCCACCAGGACAAGAAGACAACATTGACCTGTCGGACACAACTCTTGGTCGCTTCAGAGCAGTTTCCTCTGCCCATCCCATGATGCTGTAACAGCAACTCACCCCAGAAAAAACCATCCCGACCCACGACCGTCTGGCACCGACACTGCTGATGGCTCTGCTGGGACATGTGCAACACAAACGGCATCTTCAGCCTGAAGCACTTGCTCCTTCTAAGACTCTAAGTTAGTTTTCCTTTTGATGTTCCTAAAATGCAGTCTTTCATAAGCGTAAAGAGAGGTAAGGTTTGCTTTTAGGCCCACACCCTCCACTTGCAGTTCTTGCTGTCCCCAGGTCTTGATACAAATTCTCTTGCCATCTGCTCATTATAAAGCTTCCTGCCAGGATCACTTTCCCTGCCATTTACCTTTCCATGCCTTTTTTCCCTTTCCTGGTTCCAGCTTCTCTACTGCACTAGATGAAAACTATTTATCCTCACTTTCAAGGTTCCTCATTATTTACTCCCTACATATTACCTCTCATTTACTATCCAGAAATTGACTTTCTCCTCTGTTTAGTGTGCAGTGCCAGTTTCAAGCACCCGTGTATTACACTGTTACGTGCAGCTCACCATTTCTTTCCTGCGCTTTGCTTTTCCTCTCTTGTCTTTGGCAGAGAGGAATGGACAGATGGTAATGGGAACCAGTGCTGAGGCAGTAAAGCCCTTGGAGTGGACACAATCTCTTGTCACAGTCCTTCCAAGCTAATGCGGTACAAATAAATAACAGGGAAATAAAGGAGAAAAATGGACACGCAATATGTAAATATTTCCTTAATAGCATTATTCTACATAAAATATTACCCCCGTGACATTATGCACTGATAAATGAGAGAAATGGGGACAACAGGGCTAAAAATGGAAGTGGGAGGAGTTGCAAGATGTGTCTCTAACCAAAAGGCGGACTGCGTTGTGAAAGCACCTAACATCCACAGTATATTAAGCTATTAGTCTATTGAAGGCCATTGTGGTCTGACTCACAGCTTCTTCAGCCAACTGGAGTCCTTCTCTTAACTTCAGTGTGGTTTGGAAGAGGCCACGAGGACTTACACATTCATTCGCTTTGAGGAGTTTTGAAAACGACGTATTGCAAAGTAAAAGACAAACCAAGATGTTTTTTCCAAATGTTTGTCAGCTGCCAGTTTTACAGGAGTATGAGTCGAGCTCAAATTAACACCCATGATATAGTGTATCAAGCTGAGGCTTTCTGAGCTACTAATACAAAAGATGAATTCTCAAACACCAGCCACAGGTGACAAGATAAGAAGCCCAGCACATCATGTATAAGGTATAAATGGATCCACCTGTCAGCAGTTACTTTATAAGTGAATTGCTCTCAATTATGTTAGAAACAGCATTTAATGAAATATGATTTTAAAGTACTACATAGAGAAAGAAAATGTGCAAAGTAAATTCCTGATATAATGAAAATTGAAGAGCGTGATAGATTCTGCTATTATAATTGGCAAACAGAATGGAGGGTTTTGATAGAGGTGACAGTAGAACAGCTTTTGGTGTATCATTTGGCAGGGATAGCAATCTTCTAATCATACGTCCAGCCTGTCTTCAGAGGCCATTTTCAAGGTACAGGTTCAGATGAGAAATAGCGGTATTATATCAGAATTTCACTGATGGCTGCAAAGAAATGTTCATTACGTTGCCTTCTTGCCACATGAGAAGGGACCAGTCATGTATCAAATGGTGGAACAGGTGTCAGTGAAAAACTGGAGTTTAGGTATTCTGAATTTAAATCCTTCATACAGTCCAAATTCAGTCTTTTCTCTTACGACAGGACATCAGTGAACCCGTATTAAGTGGCAGGCAAACATTTCCCCTGTCCCCCAATTTCTTCTGGGTTTCGGTTTTTTGGTTGTGTTGGTTTTTTTTTTTCCCCTTCAGTATTTATTATCTCAGTCATCATGAGAGAACGGTTGGGAGAGCAAGTCCCAGTTTAGAAGGGAAGCTGGAGATATGCCTGGCTGTGAGAGCTGGACACATCTCAAACAAGCAAGGGCCACAGAGTTGATGAGGAAAACCTAACGTACCTTTGAGAATCAGAAAGCAGTCTTAGAGCCCTCATCTGTGATGTTCCACATTGTAACATATTTGTAGGTATGTTTTAACTTAACTTTTTTTAGGAACTTCCTAGGATTATGGATGGAGAATATTTAGAGTGCCTACATAATGTATTCTACCCTGAATTAACGATACTATCCTCTCCAAGTTAGTTTCATCCTCATAACAGTTTTTGTCTTGATATAAGATAAACATGGATTGCACAGGTAGCCCCACACCTGCTGAGCACAGCTCCAACATACTTTTGTAGGCTCTCTCTCAAAGCTCTTCCCATATCCTGGCTGGCAGAGGCACACCACATTTATTTTTTGAAAAGCCGGCACCAGTCTTCTAGCCTTACAGTCAGGATTTAATAACACTGAACTTCAAATTATTAGAAACACTGTTGCTTCCACAAGTACACAAATATTGAATTAATTACTACATCTATTTCAGATCAGCTGAATTATGAGTAGTATTTCATTGACTGATTTATGTTGGAAATTCACATTTACAAATTATATTCACCAATAAAGTAGGCTTAGGTGTGACATAGAAGTTATTGCTGTTACTTATGAAATGTTTTCTACTTCGCTTTTTGTTCTTGGGAATGCTGTACACCAAACGATATATTTCCCATATGAAATAGCTTTCCTGAAACATCTGCTGCCAGAAAGTTTGTCTGGAACTTGCAATGATGGATGAATTTTTGACAGGTAATTGCAATTCAGATCAGATGCAGACAGATTTAGTACCTAGAAGCTCCCAGTTTATTAAAATCACCATTGATTTATTTAAGCACCCCCCTCTCTTTTCACCACCATTCAGAAATTAATCACTTGGGTATGGTGTTCAGGGCTCATCCAGCTGCTCATAATATGAAATACATCAGTTTATCCTAACTTTATCTATCTCTCAGCACTTCCAAAGAACCTATCACCGGAGTATCTAGTCACCACCAAACCCGATATGTACAATTAGCATAAGCCTTTCATTAAAGCTGAAAAAAATGATAGAATTGATATTAGTTACATGGTTTAAACTCTTCAGGCTTACTAAAGCAAATTAAGTGTCACCACTATCTGTCACACCTATGAAAATAATGTTTCCCTTTTTCTTAAATAGTAGCTGGAAGGATTGAAAGGCACTATTGGTTTGCTCCTGGTCAGTACAATTTCTCCTTTTTGTAATGTATAACAAATTCATTACTGAACAGAATGTGTGCCACTGATAAATATATATAAAATACACACACACTCACAGAGCATATTAAGAAGATTTTTCTAAATCATCACTGAATATGTGTAACTGAATATGATTACGGTAATAATGGCAAAATGGAAGGAGGACTCCATCCAGTCATGAGCAATACAGGACAATTTCATGAGGCACATTAATGCTTCCCAGTTAGATGAAGTGAGATGGTTTGTACTTGCTTTGGATTCCTAGACCACCACACTGAATTGCTGGGGGGGGTGTTTTTGATTGCTTTGGGGTTTTTTTTCCCCTACATTGGCTTAGCAGAGATTTTCAAACTTCATTAATATAATTTTCTTCTTTAAAGATTTCCTGTCTGACTTCCAGCACTACAGTTCTATTACAGTTTAGTTTTGCTGAAGTTGAGGTATGACATCTGCTGTTTTCTCCTTGTCCCCAAATCCAGTCATTTTATCATAGAAGCACCCAGGTCAGATGGGATTTACCCTTGCTACTCTTCCCGATCACAGCAGATGTCAAAGGACAAGTAAGAACGGAGCAAGCGTGTGGTACTCCCCTGAGTGCTATTCCACCTGCCAGTTACTTCCAGCTGAAAGGGATTTTCTCAGCCAGATGTAATTAAAAAAGTTCATAAAAAAAATAAAAATCATCTGTTAAGAGATGTAGGGTGAGTTTGCGCTTCTTCAATCACAATGACTTAGCCAGCCTTTTAGCGTACAGACATAGTGTACTCTTTCTTCAGTCGGCTATGAAGAATGCCCACCCTATGCATAGAAGTGAACTTAGGCATCGCTCTTCAATCCTACAGGGCCATGTCACCTTTTTTTTCCTCTACCAGTGGTGACCGTATCTGTGCGTGTTTTATATATTTCTCACGCAGACAAAGAAGATCCATATTGTTCCTCCCACCTAGGGAGTCGTCACTTGTTTTGTGATGCCTTTCTCACTCTATCCACGTCCCTCTTGATGACCAATGCTGTCTCATCAAAGATACTTAACTGGCTGAGATTACTCCATCTAACATCTATAGACCTTCATTAGCTAATTGTTACTCTCATAGGTGTTCGTTCTTCTGCACCTACATTTTCATGCTTTCTTAGTTCCTTTCCAGTCTACTCAACATTAAGCCCACAGGTTCAGTGTTCGGTAGTTTTTAGTGTTAAACCTCAAGTGGTAAGAGGCACAGGATAATCAGAGGTCTAGAAAAGGTGAGTTATGAGGAACACTTGAAAGAAATAAAGTTACTTAATCCAGATTAGAGCATAGCGAGAGAGGGATATGACAGCATGTTCCCTGACATGCAAACACGTGAAAGGTAGGGCTAAAAAACAAAAAGGAGAACAATTATTCTTGATGCCATGGTGAAGAGAGAGAAGCATTAGAGGGGTATAAATCCCAGTGAAGGAGACTGATATTAGACATTCCAAGCAATCCCAGAGGAATGATATGGACCATTATTAACTAAACAAGAGACCAAGTTATGTTCTGAGGGCTGATACAGAATAAAGCAGTCGTGATTGAAATGTTTCGGATGCATCTTACTGACATCAAGCTTTGGTGGAGCATGGCCAAAGGGAGAAATCTCTGCCACTGCTAGAAAAAGTATTTTTATCCTTCTCCAGGCATCTACCTAAACTTTTCCAGGTGATTGACTGACCCTGTGGTAAGTGCAGAGGTGCACAAACCTCTACAAAACCTGTATTTGCCTCCTGATGAAGCTCACCCCTGTGTCGTTACTGTTGCTTCAGTCACTGCTAGCACAAAAGGTGGCTAGAAAATACACCTCTGCACCCCATTCCTGCGTCTGAGTACTCAGTTTGACTATTTGAGCCCTGTGGTTTGTGATTTCTTAGAATTGACCCACCTGTCTGTGCCATTACAGGAGAGGGAAATACAGTTTTGTAAGCTGTGATCTATCTCAGGTTACTGGAAAAAGAGAGTAAGGAGTAATGTTTTTACCAATATTCATTCACCCCTTAATCACACAGGCTGCTGCGAAGAAATTATTCTTCTACCAGGATTTTCCAGTTATGAATGCTCATCAATCTTTTAATGATTTTAAATATAATATGTGGATTCTCCCTCTTGTGCTTATAAATAGTGGTTTAAATTTTTAGGAAGTTAATATTTTAAAGAAAAAAAGGCCCACAGTGTTTCTGACAAAGCTGATTACAGAGCATCAGAATGAGGACACACCTCTATATAAAAAATGCTTTACAGGGAGTTAAGATTTATAGAGGTGTTCTGCTGATTCATGAAGACTCAATATGGAAATTAATTTCTGGAAGCCACTCAGTGATGAAATATGTAACTTATAATGCATTTGTCTGTAAGATAAATATGCGTATTGGCTGATTAAAGAAGATACATGAACTTCTGGAAAAAAAAAACCCAAAAGGAAATTATTTCAGGATCAAACCAGCTAATTATGAAACCAACAGGAAATGAAATGTGTATATTGAATAACTATAAAATTTTTCCTAAACAGGAAACCTTCTATTTTAATTTCTAACGTATTTCATGTGCAACTTCAAGATGTAATGACACACATATATGCTACTGAACATCTGAAATGTACCATTCTGCTGGTTCTAGTCCATTTTCAGACCCGCTGCCCGAAAGAATCAAATGGAGAGGACACGGGATGAAGAGCAGGAGAAACTCCCTTTGCTGCAAAATGCCCTTGAATGTGGCAAATGGTCGGCTGGTTCCCAAAGAGGGTCGTTTCAGGGCACCAGGATACAAGCATATTCTAAAACCAGACTATGGCAATAACTGAACTGTGGCAATCAACTCCCTAATTAGAACTCAGCTGGGCCAGCCCCTACGGCACAGCATTAACTCTTGTGGTAGGGACGTGTTGCAAGTTTGACCATGATTAATCCAATATTAAAAATAAATCTTTATTTCGTTGTCTACCCTAAAAGCTGTTTGTAATATGAGACAAAATAGAAAGGCAGTGAAAAGCCTATGAAGAGTTAAAAATGCACTGTTAGAAGTGAATCTACGTCCCTAAGCCAACTGATGAAATGCTACGTTTTTATTGTACATTTTAAGATTTTATGCAGAAAACGTGTCTCCTTGCATAGCAGGTGCAGAACAGTGGGTAGAGTGGGGGCTTTTTGTTGTTTTTCTTTAATTTTTTAGTTAACATAAGCATCTGTCAATCTAACGAATACTTTTTTGAGAAAAAGCAGTTCAGCCTCAAACATTCAACAAGTGATAAATGAGGCTTTTCAAAAATAGACGTGCCTCCATGTGTTGATGAGACAATATGTGAATGCTGATGAATAAATATAATCTGCCTGAGAAGGCTAAATTTCAGCTTGTCCTCACATGAAAGTTATTTGCATTTCTACAGATGTGTTGATTTCACATGCCTTATGGACAAGAAAATGGAAATGTTAAAAAACAGCTTTTCCCTATTTATGTTTTAAAAAAATTACTCAGTTGTTCTGTCAGGTTCAGAGACGTGAAGCAATTGAATGCTGTTTGCATAAAAAAGATCAGGGTTCAAATCATCAAGCTTATAATCTAAAATTTCTCTGATTCTTTTGGAAAAATAAGAACAAATTGTGTATTAGGTTCAGGCACATACCCCTGAGAGATGAGGACTCTGAAGACTGTAGATTTCCCCGAGACATAATGGTTCCAAACACATTCTTGTAAGTTTCAACTTTGCTAAAAGAAGAGATAGTAGGTCTATATATGTATTTTAATTCAAGAGAGAAGATTGTGTGAAAACTCAGCATTGACACTTTTTCAGATTTTTTTTTCCCTTTTTTTGTTCTGCTGGGTTCAATGGAATGCATGATGTTCAAAGGATTTTTTGCTTTTCGTATTTCTTTTCTCCATTTTCTTTTCTATCTCGTAAGAAACAGAAAAAGAGAAAAAGAGAAAGAGCGCGTATTGCTTTGTGGTATACCAAATAAAGAGGGGAAAAAAGAAAGAAGAACAAACAGAAAATTTCTAAAGGTAATAAGAACAACATTGAAAATAGATGTTATAAATTGCAGTGACGTAGAAGCAACTACGATTATCTAAAGTGTCTAATTTTAACAACTCCTATTCAAAACCTATATATTTCTCGTTTTCTTTGCACAGCCATACTTTTTTTACCATGTTAGGATGGGATATAAAAACGTGTAGTGCTAGCTAAAACTACACCACTGCGAAGCAGCTGCATCTTTACTTTTAAGTGGAGAAATACGACATGTTTGAAGTATATAATCCCTTTTCTTTTCAGGAAAATTCATGGTGGCAGAGCTGTAGAAGAGCATGTGTTGACAAGACCTCATCCTGCCTGGTGGGCTCACATAAGCTGCCTGGGAACCCCTGCAGCCTCTGCAGAGCGGTGCCCGAAGCTCTGTCCTCCTTCAGCTCCATACCCTGCTCTGGGAGCCCACAGCAGCAGCCAGGGAAAACAGAACCCTAAAATCCTGCAGGTCCACGTGAAAAAAAAAACCCACAGCTGGGCTCCAGTTGATCTCTGTAACAATCACGAGAGCTGCCCTCCTGCCAGTCAGGATTCAGGGCAAGGGAGGAGCAACCTTCCTTGAAACCAGCCAGAAAAACTGCAGAGGATAATAAAAGGAAATGGAAATTGTTTTTTTAGTGTGAGGCTTCTCAGTCTTTGTGTTGCCTCTAGCCTTTCTAACAGGTAAGTGCTGGCTGGCACCTCATCTTTAGTTATCAACTTTATCAGTCCTCATGATTTTCTGCTGTGGTGCTGGCAAATGAAACAGCTGGGCACATCTGCATCCAACTTGTGGTCCTGGTCCCCGATCAGTGACAGCACACCCATACATCCCAGAAGTGTCACAGGTCCCAGATCCAGCACTTGCCCCAGTCTAGGAGCTAGAAATCACACCACAGTCCTGCAGACCAGAGTAGCCAAGAATCATCATTTTCAGTAAACTTCAGGTAACGCATTCACATGAAGATATTGTAAGATTGTGAGATGATGCGTGTGCTCTAAGACAGGATGCTCGTGTTTCTCACTTTGTTGTCTCCACTGTTTTTTTCTCATGCTATACTCAAAACACAATCTGAGACGGACACCATCTTGTTGATCCAGATACATACAGTCCCAAGGAGGAGGACATCCTCATTTGTTATGGGGATCAGAGGATACTAATAACAAGGAGGTAACAGATGACATTTTTTTTGCTATTCTTCTCCTATTAAATTGCAATGAATGGTAGTCCAGTCCTTGGATATTAGCTTAGAGACATCCTGGAAAGCTGTCTGAGGACGAACCTTCTCGTGAGACAGAGCAAGCCTCAAGGTAAGTCTCCATTTTTCTTAAAAGCTGCACACAAATCCATACTATGAATATCCATGGCCATGTCACTTTCAGCATAAGCAGCCATGAATTGAAGTTATGTATTATTTTGACCTTTCTAATCTGCTGACATCGCATTCTCTCCACTTTGCAGGCTCTTCGGATTAGTGGTCTTTGTCTGACCTCTCCCTCAACCGTGTGCACAGGTCACCCTTTTTGCCTGCACTGCCCTTTGTAGCTGGAGGTTACTTTCCCTTAATTTCATTCACCATGTCCATTTTGTAAAGTTCACATTCAACAAACCTGTTTTCTTTTAAAATCATGACAGATTGTTCTCCTGCGCGGTTGTTTACTCGTGACTTCATTCATGTTTTGAACTCTCCTGTCTATGTCTCTCAGGCGTGAGTGATCCGTAGGATCAAATCCACTTAGGCATAGTTTAAAGCAACAGTTACTCCACTGCTGCTAAAGTTGAGAAGAGAAGAAAAAAAAACCTGTTGGATGACTACTCCTACATCAATCCGATAAGAAAGGTTAGAGGCACAGGGCTCAAATACACAAGAACAAGAATTTCTTTCACACTGAGAATTTGCTGGTCAACTCCACTAGTTTCTAGCTCCTTCCTTACTTCTCAGTAGTGAGGACAAAGTGGCTGGGCCTTTCTAATCCCACAAAACTGTGTTTGTTATACAAAATATTTTAGGTCCTTTATTTCATAAATTTTTACTATCTTAGCTCATCTACTCCAAGAACATTGTGTCTTTTCAATGTGCCTTATTGACACCCTCTGGCTAGTATGACAATTCATCATCAGCAATTCCCTATGCCGCAGTTATGGTCTGAGTTCAATAAAACATTTAAGACATGTCAGAATCCTAGAGAGGCCTGGAATAAGAGTTCATATGATGTGCAGATACAGATTTAAATTTATGTGGCATGCTTTTTTTTTTTTTTACCGCTATGGGCCCTTGAATCCTAGCATGCTACTGGATTCATTAACATACATTGCCTAGGATGTACACACTTGCTCAGTAACTGCATCCTCATTTCTATTTTTCATCTTATTCTTTAGCCTTCCGGTGATTGGATTGAAATATCCAGCCTAATTATTATCCTTCAGTAGAGGAATCCCATCAGATAAAGAAATTGTTTTAACACCATAAAACATTGAAACAGAGCAAAAAATCTGAGCCCAGGGCAGATGTACAAAGAAGACTGTGCTTGTTATTCACAGTGTTTCTGTTTCTCTACCCTGTTAAGGAATAAACATACTTTCAATAGCTTGAAGGAAGATGATTTTGATGCCATAGCAAATATGAATCAAAGTTGAATTCATCATCTGTATGATTCTCTTTACAAAGATAATAAAAAGAATTAAAATAATGAAATACCAAGTTATAAGCACTGAGAGAATGCACTAGGTTTATACGTAATTCCAGATATTCCTTGTAATCAGTGTGTAATGAATAGTTGATTGAAACTGATACCTACTTATCCATGCAATTCAGAAGAAAAAAAATAACAAAAAACCTTTTACCATTTATACTGAAACTAACCATAAGAAGCAATTTACTGTATAGCTGAAAGATTAGCTACAAACCTTTTTTACTTTTCTTCAAAAACTGACAATGTACAGAATATAGCTTTAAAAATTAATGTGACTGATCCAATTTTAGTGTTCTCCTATTAAACTGTACATTAATATAATAAAAAGATCATGTACCTTTGATAAAACATGGCATGCTTTCTGATTATTTTTATATATAATGTCAGAATTATTTGGAGAACAGTGAAAATGACTTAAAAGCTCTAGGCTGAAAATAAATCCATCCGATGTCATTCTTTCAGAAGCTGTCCTTTCCTCTGCTATTGTTAATGCTGTTATTTTGAGCAGAATAGTTCACAGTTCTGATGGCTATCCAAAAAGGACTAGAAAATGGAGGGTTAGTGCCCAAGCAAAAAATATTTGACCATACCAAACAAAAAAAGCCAAAGGTTTTAAATGTTAAAACCCTCTCCCTCATATAAATGAGAAAACAAATGAACTTCAGATAACCTGTAAAACCATAATAGATCAAAGGAATTCAGAGATTGTTAATAACATGCAGCTGAAAAACATCACCTTTGCCTGGTTACATTTGGGTAAAAGAACTACAGGACCTTTTCCCCACCAAGAGTTTACGGAAAAATAGGTACAGCATATTAATTCTCTTCCTAGGAGCTAATCTTACCATGGCCAGGGAATAAGATACTGAGTCCGTCTTCTGTGTCTCCCACGACTGCTGCAAACAGAACAACTTTTGTATGGTGAAACTTCTTGAGGACCTGCTGTCCATCTGTGCACCTCCACGCTTGGCAATAAGGAGAAAGGTTAGTTCCTTATCCATGTTGTTTTAAATAAGAGAAAGGCATAAGGTCTCTGGAACTGTGTGAATAACGCAGGCCAGTTAATCAACCTTTTATTCTCTACGGTTTAAGGCCTTCAACTAAAAGGGTTTATTCTCAAAAAATACATCTATTTTTAATAGGAAGTGATGAGATTTTGTTGATGAAAACACAAACAGAAAAAAGAATTGCTTTCCAATGAAATCCTCAGAGACAGAATTAAACCCAGTAAAATTAATACTTTTTGTCATTTTCACAGGAAGTTAGCTCTCATATTCTATAAGAAACTTTGCTAAAGCTTTTAATAAGCTGTGAAACTGAGGTTCAAAATCACGCAAAGGTTGTTGGTGATCACTGCCTTTAAGGTAGAGGTGTTTTGGTGGTCGGTGGGAACTGACTGTGAAGCAGAGACTGCAGGGGGTAAAGCACAAACATGCAAACTTTGGTGAATTAATGTAAGAACTTTGGAATGTTTTAGGATGAAATTATTGAACCTTCTGGCTTGTGACAAGTTTTTAATAATTGATACTGCATTGCACTTGAAGTCCTGTGTGCACTGATATGGCACAAACCAAAGCATCACATTCTTTCACATAATTAATTAACGCAAGACTTACAGAATCTGAAGTTTTCTTGCTTGCTTCATATTCTCTCAAGGTTGCTGGTCTCCCGTATCAGTTGGTTATGAGGTATGTCTTTTACTACCTCACCAATGGACTTTGGCATTAAGTCCTAAATTAGAAAGATTTAAGCATAGATTTAAGCTGAATGGTTTGTATAACAAGGAGGAAGACTTAACCAAGGATTGCAAATAACTTTTTTATATCCCTAATTCTATTTTAAATATCACTTCCCTTACAGTTCTTTCTCACCTGTGAAGTGCTGTGTTCGAGAAGAAATAAATAATTTAACAAGATTCTTACCGAGGAGATGGTTTGATGTCTGTTGAGAAGTCTGGGCTACAATATCGCAGATCTGATTTACAGAAAATAGGTTATCTAATAAAAACTCATTACAAAAGTGACAGGATTGGAAGGGAGGAGGATGGGTCATTTCTCATAAGGAAGTGATGCATTACTGATTCTAACAATGTTTAAAAAAAAATCAATAGTTTTCTTATTTTTGCCTTCATCCTAGGCTGATGGATTAATAACACTGTCTTTGTTCCACCTGTGCTTCCACTTCACAACTAATACTGAAGAACACCCTGTTTTCCGTTTAATTTGTTCCACTTATGTGCCACCACCCAGCAGAGATCAATGTGGGGGTAACAATAGTGCCTACCTACCTCTGTGCCCTACTGTTCAGATTCAGTGAAGAGACAGGCTGAATGCACACCTGGACAGTCATGAAGGCAGCTCAATACACGTGCGATTTAAGCAAATGATCCAGCACTGGATAATTTGCTACTTATACAGAGTTCTTTGGTTGCTCAGATGCCTACAGCAAGACAAGACGTTAGGAGCTGGGCCAACTCTATGTCAGTAGAGGTAATATGGGAGCTTAACTGAGGTTCAGTATCACGAGTTCTGGTTTAAAATATGAAATGGACTGTATGTCGCCACAATGTGAATGCTAATCCAGGGCAAGGTGAAAAAATACTCTTATTTCTGTGTTTTCTGAATGTTGGGTCTCATTTTACATACGACAATAACAAATACCTGCCCAGTTGTCAGTAAGTCGCAGTCTATGAACCAGATCCTGCCACGCGTTCTCCACTGCTGCAGCCAAAAGTCCTTTAAAATCTTAAACTAGAAAAGTACCAGCAACTGTGGAAAAATTAAATTATCCTAGCACAAATTATACGTTTGTGTTTTTAACAAAAGTCTGACTTTCTCCAGCATTTTAATCCACCTGTGTGGATGGAGGTGTTTTAAAGACTCTGCACAGAAGCTGGGAGGGCATGGCCTACGTTTCACAAGCCAGCAACTGTGGGAATTAGTAAAGCAGGCAACCATGAGATGGTACTTGCAGTAAGAACAAATAGAACTCAAAAAGATAATATGGTTTTATGTAAGATTTAATAAAAAAACCCAGCAACAACATAAACCTAAATTTGCTGTGATCAGAAAGGTTAGAAATATTAGAAAAATTACATAAAAGGCTGGTAGAATGTATGATGTCATTTTAGGTCCCTCCCCCAGATCATGCCTTGTCCTTTAAAATACAGCAGCATTTTAAATTTGAAAGGTCAGGAGAAAAAAAAAAAAGATACATTTGTACCATCTCCTGTTTCTTCTTCCATCTCATTGTTTTCTGGTTTTTTTGCGGTTACCTGATGAGAGATCATTAGCCTGAAAATGGAACTCAAACTTCCTAATCGGGATCGCAATGGGAAAGACTTACTGGGTAACCTCAACAGAAGCTGCTTGGTTTTTTTTCTTTGCAGTGACACCAAAAAAAGAATGAATTTTTGGGCTCATGGAAAATTAGAAAGAAAAGAGCACAAGATCATGACTGGAAAATGAGCACTTGAAAAAACTGGGCTTTCTTCTTCCACAAAAGAAATCTCCAAATGATAGAGACAGAAAACTATAGGTGAAGTTTCTCTGAAAAAGAAAAACTATACCTGAAGAAGAACAGAGCTGAATCTGAAAGAGGACCATGTGTTTCCTGTGCCTGCTTAAAGGAGGAAGGAATGAAGCAGAGAACTTAGGTTGATGGCAAGTGGAGCACAAGTAAGTGCTTGAGGGTGAATGGTCAAACACTACTTGAGATGGGAAAAGCTGCATAATTTTTCCCTTTGATAAATATCCTGTAAGTCTGGAGATTAATTTTTCCTTCTCACTATAAACCTGGTTCACCAGGCAAGTATTTCTCCTCTAATAAAAACTAATACATGGTAAATCTCCAGTGAGTGCAGTTAAACATCATATATTATAATCAATGCACCACCCCCCCATGCAATAATGTCACTGAAACCAAACTTCAACATTTTATATTAACGCAATTTAGATAAGCAATCAACAGCATACGGTAATGCTAAATCCAGGGGATGAGTCACCATATAAAAATGATTATTTTTTTTTCAAAGAGAGGAAAGATTAAGCATATCTTTAGTGACAGAATCATGAGAATAACTTAACCATCAAGTTTAAACAAAGTGGAAATACGTCTGAGATGCACAGCAATACAAGATAAGGCCAGTGGGTGATTCAGAGGACTGTGTATGTGGAAATACTCCAAAATGGGGATCCTGCCAAAGAACCAACTGTAAAGGGACTGATCATCCCTTTATATACAGGTCTGAGTATAAGGTGTTTGCAGAAGTTTGTGGAAACGCTGCGGGTTACAGCTACAGAAATGGTTTTGGCACAGCCCCAAATGTTTCCTGTTCCAATTAAGTATGATCAACCATTAAGGAAGATCTGTAGCAAGTCGCATGCCTAAGGAGGGGGTCGGGATAGGACCAGGATGTGACTTTTTCCCCTTGTGTTCCTCTTCACTTTGAGAAGAGTTGCTGTGGCTACCAAAATGATGAAGAAAAAAAGATCCTAATGGGCAAAATGCCTAGAGTTTGTGAATTACAGAGAATTCCATTGACTTTCCCAGTCATTAGAGAATGATGATCAGACTGAGGGGGGAAACTGAAAGAAGATTCCCTGTTGCTATCAACCTATCAAAGCAGCGAAGATGGCAGCACCACTAGGAGGAAAAAAATACTAAAATGTTGCTAAATTTTGATACTGAAATTCGATATAAAACCCCCAACAACAACAACAACCCCACCCAAACCCAACAAACAACAGGAAGCTGCATTTTACCTGTTTCCCAGTTTTCAGTGCCCTGGGAGCAGATCTCTGATTTGGTCTTCTCCTGTTTGTGCACCAGAGACTCCCAGGTTTGGTCCATTGCACCCCTCTTCTCACCAGGACTGTTCCTGTCTGAGCTGGGCCCAGCTGGCTGTTAGGTCAATATAATATGCCTGAGCATCTCTCTCTTGTACCCTTGAATTTTTATATCAACTTGAAATAAAAAAGATTGTTAATAGAAATATTATGCAACAGTTAGAAGCAAATGAGTAATAGGATACCCTTAATGATAGCAGTCAACAGTAAGTCAGAAAGCTCAGTGGGCATTTATGTGGTATGTATGCCAGAGATGGATTTTCGTATAGGGGAAACTGAAAAGAGAAAAATACTATTCGGCATTATTAGTAAGTGTTTTACAGCAGTTTGGGGTGGGGGTGGGGTGTGGACAAAAAAAGCCCCAAAAGAAAGCTGTTAATGAAGCCGGGGCTGGAGCGGGGGGCAAACTGTACATCTTTGGGCTTCACAGCTACCTGAATTAACTTGATGGGGAGAGGAAAAAGAAAACCAAGGCATCTCCTGTGCTGGTCCTGCAGGCACGTAAAACAGACCAGAGTCCCCATTTTAATAATTTCCATTAATTTTCTCCTGAAGAAGTAAATACTGGTGGTCGGAAGGTCTTGACGTGAAATCTAGAAGATGAGAGCAAAGGCCTTTCCCTTGTCCATGTAATTTTTAAATTCTACAGTTCCTCTTCATCTTGTGTGATAACCATTATACATCCTGGATAGAGTAAGCCAGTCACTTCATTCTCCCTACACATTGAACCAGTGCGACATGAGCGTGGGTAGTGCCACTGCTTCCCTCTGTCCCCCTTCCAAAATGTTCAGATCTCAAAGAGCTCAAATGATACAAAACAAAAAAGCCAAATCCTGATCTAGTTATAATCAGTATAATCCCACAGAAATATTCCCAAAGCTTTTATAACAATGCCTGAGTTCAAGGTGGAAAGACTTAAGCAAAAATCCACTGTCTTCAGATGCTAAAACCTACACTATTTGATAAATGGGGATTTAGTTCCAATTAACAGGTTCAGAAGTAGGATGATTAAAGAAGAGAGAGCTCAGAGAATAATCAGCACTAATTATACTAGTGCTGCTAGTGTAATTAATCAGTTTTGCAACCTGCAAAATTGAGATAAAGAGTTATAAGATTTAGAGATGAAAAATCACTATGTAGAAACTGTGGATGGTCTATCCGAAATAACACACAAACACCAACTGTGCTTGGGGATGCTTTTTCTTTTGTCCCCTTTCCCCTGGCCACTAGAGGAGAAAGCTGCTCTGCTCTCCCACTCCTCAGCCTGTGACTGGGAGAGCAGCCACAGGAGCCTTTCCAGTGCCAGCCACGGTTGGTCTTGCCCTGTCGTTCACTCTCCCATTTTCCTCCTACTGAGACATGGCCATATATCTGTCTCATAACCAGAAGATAGAGGGAAGTGATTCTGCCCCTCTACTCCGCTCTCGTGAGATCCCCCCTGCAGTGCTGTGTCCAGCTCTGGGTCTGGCGACATCAAAAGGACATGGACCTGTTGGAGCAGGTCCAGAGGAGGCCACAAAGATGCTCAGAGGGCTGGAGCCCCTCTGCTGTGAGGACAGGCTGAGAGAGTTAGGGGTGTTTGGCGTGGAGAAGAGAAGGCTCTGGGGAGACCTTGTGGCCTTTCAGTACTTAAAGGAGGCTCCTAAGAAAGATGGGGACAGACTGTTTAGTAGGGCCTGTAGCGATAGGACAAGGGGTAATGGTTTCAAACTAAAAGAGGGTAGAGGGGAGTTGGACTAGATGACCTGTAATGGTTCCTTCCAGCCCAAACTATTCCATGATTCTGTGATTCATCTCAAAGCCACCAAGTGGGCTCTTGGCCACACAGTAAGCCATGTCTCTCCATGTCTCCTGGGTTTTGGGGTTTTTTTGTTTTTGTTTTTGTTTTTTCCCTAACAAAACTGCCCAGCTATCACCTAATTTATACTGTTCTCTCTCCAGCTACAGGGAATACCATGCTCCAGGAAAATTCAGATTACATCCAAAAGAAATTTTCATTCCCTAGTTTCACACTTCAGATCACTACGAGCTGTCCTAGCAGAAAAAGTGGGAAGACGGAGAAAGCAGAAAGTCCCACATGAGTCCATAACACATCACAGAAATATCGTAAGTATCCCAGACACTTAAAATATCTGCAGTAACCTAAGAGGACAAATAATATTAAGCTAATGTAGGTGTTCATACCCATATCTATGCACTCAAAGAACTCATGTGACAGATTTGGTTTTTATGAAGCTATTTTTCAAGAGCATATAAAGTTCTCTCGCATGATGCACTAGTAAAATAAACTATAAAAATAATTTTACAACAACATGAAAGCTACAAATCATAATGACAGAAATTCATGGACTTACTTACCTTTGTCTAACATGCTGTCCTTGAGTCCTCCTGTTACGCTTATAGAGCAAATACTCTTACATAATCTGTGATTTTACATATTAGCTGTATAGTGATGTTTGGCATAATGGATGAGTAAATAAAAACTGTTCATCTCAATTGTTTTTCAGCATTAGTTTTATGTTGCCTGGGCACCATAAGTTTGAGGAGTATCCTTAACATTAGTTCAAAGTAGTTTTTGCTATTTAAATGTATATTTATGTCTTTACTCAGCTGCAAGAGATTTTTCCAATAAATAAAGAGAGTGGCTATGAATCTTACATTACAGCTTTAAATTCTTGCAGCAGGCTACATTTTTAGTGATGCAAAGGCTGGCGCTCATGGGCTTTTTCATGATAAATATATCAATGTCCGTCTGAACCCCCTGGTGGAAATATGGCTTCAATTTTTTTCTTAAAAACATGGATCAATCATTGTTGCCCTTGCCTACTCTTTTCTGTCAAACGCTTCAAATGTGCTGGAGTATCTGTAAAAAGTTTGAGAAGCACTTTGGGTACATGTCTTCCAATCCTATTGTATAACGTTTAACTTCAGTGCAGCTTTTGCTCGCCTTCTTTGAGATATGCAAGGAGCTGATCCGCACTTAAAGATGATTAATGATGATCCAACGAATTCAACAGACTTTATAAAGTAATGTAGGGGCCTTTCTTGCCTGCAGAATACCCTGCGATCAGGATCTAACAGCTCCCTGTGCCATTGGGATGTGGGTTGTGTATTCTGTATCCCTGGAAGAAAGCATTGAATGTCCTACCAGTTGATACAGGGGAAAGAAAAGCTATAGGTTTACACACTAGATTAGCTTATTTTTCCACTTAAAATGATGGTAGCTTGGGACTACAGTGTTATTGAAAACATTTTGCAAAATAATTTCAGAAACTTTGTTTTATTGCACTGGCTAGAAACATTTTTTCTGTGCTTAGTGAATATATTCAGGTGTTTTTTGTTGGGTGACTAACTCTTCCTTACTGAAAAAGAAGGCAATTCCAGACCAAGGAGACCTGGAAAGCCAGTAAAAATTAAACACTAAATTCCTTAATGTGGTATTTGGGTCTTGCCCACTAGTGATGAAGGAGAGCCAACATCTTTTCTGATGTCTGTGTCTCTTATCAAGAGTTATATCAACCCTTGCAGGTGGATTGCAACACAACTGTCTTAAAATTCAGGAAGTTTGTGACTCACTGAAAGGAAATTGCAAAGGAGAGAAAGACAGGAGGAGTGAGCTTCCCCTCATGCTACTTTAGCTTTTTTGTCAATGACACACTCGCATCTACCTGAAACGTAACGTGTGGAAACGGCTTTGATCCTTTTCTCTCTAATGATCTGTTCAGTTAGCAACCTTGTCATGAGAATGTGACACTACCGTCTTGTTAACGCTCACCTTATGGAAAGAGATATTCTTTGAATGAAAGCATCAAAGATGTTCCTTAATCTGCTTTATGGGAAAGTCTATTTTATGGCTATGTACACTAAAAAATTGCAGTATTTCTAGTTATAGTACTGCATAGCTGAAGGCAGCACAACATAACCCATCCCTGATTGCCTGGACGGCCTCAAAGATCCCCGAAATTGACAAAACCTATTTGCAAAGCAACATCATCAATACTGGCTTTGACAAGTAAATGCTGCCTTATCCTCAAGAAAAACTCAGACTGATTTATTAATAACATTTCTTTGGACTTATTAAAAAACAGCCCCCACAACATTGTGAATAGGAACCAAGCAGCCTTGTGATGCACAGACATGTGTAAAATAATAAAAAAGAAAAAAATAAAATAAAAAAAAAAGAGCCCTGAGGGAAAGCACTACCCAGGGCAGGTGGCCGGACTATACCACACTTGAGTCCAAAGGAGTAGGGCCTGGGGAAGCGCTGGGCAGTGATTTCCACTGGGAAACAGAGTTAATGCTTTCTCTAGTATTTGACAGGAGAAGCTGACACGGAGCCGGGTGCCTGGCTCAGCAGGAGAGCAGAAGCTATTACCCTATCACACCCTGCAGAAATGTCCCTTTCCCATTTGTTCCCAAGCCACAGGCTCCAGCCACAGTCAAGGATCTGCATCTAGCAACATGAAAGTAATTGTGGCTTTTCTTGGGCAGCACTGCATGGGACCAGAGCAGTCACTCACCTTACTGCGTGGAGACTCTTTCTGGTTTCTAAGCATGCCCCTTGTGTGTCCTTGTCCCTGCAGCAAACATGAGTATTTCAGCACCCCTGTCACTCCTCCTGGCTCAGCGGCAGAGGGTAACACTGATGTAAAACATCATAAAATGTCAGCAGCAAGTTGCAGAAGGCAAATACAAGCTCCACAGCACCTGGAGCCTCTGCAGGTTTTCAACACGCCAGCAGAGGTGAAGCTCTGGAAAGGAAAGACAAGACTTTTGGTAGCTTGCCTGGTCTGAGCCAGCCTTGTACAGCCCAGGCTGCCTCAATTCATGCTGCAGTGACAGATGCTAACATCTATCACAGGTACTTGGCATTTTTTAATGTCAAAACATGCCACAGGTGGCTGCGATCATCAGCTAATGGGACAGCAAGAGCCCCATCTGCAGCCTTTCGTGGCCTTCCATCCCTGGCCGTCAGCGATGCTGGCTCAGGGCACAGCACGGCTCCCCAGCAGCTCCACATGCAATGATGGGGCAGCTCCATATGAGAAGATGGGGCAGCTCGTGCCACTTGTGAGCAGCTGGTAAAAGCGTATGCAGGGACATTTGGCTGGGCAGACAAATTGCATCTTCATAGCCAGTGATGCGGCTGTTGCTGATGGGATACTTGCTGCAACAAAACCAGAGTAAAACTGGGAAGAAATCACAAAGCCATTAGTGGATTTTTACTATAGTTTTGTTTTACTCAGCATCAGTCTCAAAAAGCTGATACTGCATTGGTTAAGCATAGCATAACTTGAAAAATATAATGTAAGCATACAAGCACTCGGAATTCCAGTTCCAGGCTGTTCATGGGCTAACCAGAAATATTTTTAAAACAATTCAGATTAGCAAAAAGCACACTAAAAATCATAGTCTGTGTGTGGGTATTTTATGAATGATAAAGAAATAAATTAATGGCATGAACTTCTTGCTGTGAACTGCTTGCCTGCTTCTAGCTGCTAACTAGCAGATGTTCACATCTGAACCCGCTGATTTGCACATATTGCCCTTATCCAGTGAGCTAATAATATAAACGAGCAACCACAATACAGTAATCTATAGCTGAACTATTAGTTAATTACCGGCTACTCTAAACATTACGTGGCAATGAGTATAGCCAGAGAAGTACGATAGTTTTGGAAATCCAGACAGGTATGTTTTATTTTGTGCAAAAGAGAAAATGAGTACTCGGTAACTAAAATTTAAAATATGATGAATTTTCTGTACTGCACTGCAAATGTCTGTACTTTTGCTTTTGATAATACAGAGAATGGGAGATAGTATTCCTTATTAATCCACATCATATCTCTGTTCTTTTAGGCAGGGTGTTCTCATATGGAGCCTCAAAATCACAACCCAGTCCATTTCCAGGACTGCATGTCCCAGCTGCGGGAGAGCGGGATTACACAAAAGACATCCTCAGAACTGTTTTTGAAAATAAACCTGATTTTGAATGCTGAAGAAAGGAAAGGTAATAACTGAATGTCTATTTGCAAATGCTCTCAGAGAACAAATACAGATATGCCAGTGGCATATGATGTTAATGCATAAATATGAATGCCAGTACGTAGATACAAAGAAAATTACTGTTGATATCCCCAAGTGGCTACAATTCCGTGCGATGTCTGTATTGAGATGTAAGTGACAGCCAGGTGGGATGACAGGCACTGGCAGACCAAGCACACAGATTTCAGGTGCTGGCTCTGACCTGCTGGTTTGCGGCCACGAGCCCTTGCTGGGAAAGGTCCAACATGCAGCTGCCATGGTTACAGCTCATCCTCTCCCCTCAAGATGACTTCTTCTTTTCTGCATGAGGTACAGCTATGGGAAATGCACAGACAGGATACAAAATGAGTCTTTTCCTCCCTAAATCCGTGTCCTTGAGTACAAAGCAAAGCAAGCTTATGCAGATACCTGACCTACTGCGGCCTTCTGGCCAGGACTGAGTAAAGCTCATTTTAGCACTAAAACGTCTCCATTCAAAGGATCAAACCATAAAAAGAAATTTGTTATACATGTAACACTTAAATAACTTACATTCCTTCCAGAAATAAAATGGCTTTTGTGGATGGTCACTTTGCACAGATTTTTCCAAGCATCTTTCACAGCATCTAAGACAACTGCTTTCAATTTGAATGCTTGCAACGCTCGTTTGTATGAACGGGTCAAAAAACCCCCCAGCAACAAACATGCACCTTTCCCACATAACAACTGATTTCTTACCAGGCAAAATTTACATACATCCTAAAAGCAGTTTAGTGATATGCACACAAATAAAAAGTTTCAGTTAGAAGAAAGTTGTCATGAATAACATAATGACTAATTATATTATTAAAACGATAAGAAATAGAAAATAGATGTCAGTTTATGTACTCGTTGACTTAAAATCTGTCCTCAGTTAGACCTCTAAGGAGGACAGCTGCTGTAAGGGTCCAATGAGGGCAGATTTTAGATCACATAAATTTAGATTTTTTTCCTCTTAGCAACTTAATAATCATCAAATTATATAACAAATCTGTAAACCAATTACCAAATGTCAGAAGGTGCCCTGATTAAAATACACACATCCCCTGGAACGTGCCATATTCACAAATTAGCCATGTGTTATTTATAGCTCCTCAAGGCACAATAATGAAGAAAGTGGTAATGAAATCTGAAAGCCTGAATACCTCCCTTATGTTTGAAGGCAAATCCCATGAGACCCATCTGTAGTCCAAACTGGGGAAAAAATGTATTTTCTAAAACAAACAAAAAACCTACAAACGCACTCTCCTGCCTTCATAGTTTTGTATTTGGCGTTTCATTTTTAAAATGATTTAAGCTGCAGATTAAAATCCCACCATCCTCTTTGCTCCCACACATTCATTTTATCAAAATGATTCTTTGAAATTCCTTCTTAATTTGTTTTTCTCCAACACCACCAAGTGCAACCCAAAAGACTGAAGAAGACGACAGATTCCTCTTTCTGGGTGCATTTTCCACTTGCAAACCCAAAGTTCCATGGTATGCCTCGTTCTCCCAGCAAGGTCAGCTTCCTTCCCTGCCCAGCTGCTCTGCTGCCCCTGGCCCTTCATGGGAAGACCAAGGATACCTTTACACCTATTTGTGTCCAGGCAAGGCTGAACTTGTATGCATATCAGTTCCTGCTGCCGGTTCTCACAGTGATGTTATTCAGGGTGTTAACTCAAAAACTCTGATCGCTTCAACAGTCCTCTGAGGCACTGAAATCTCTGTTTCCATCGCCATAGGCGGTGGCTGGTAGGGCCTTACTGATCCCAGCTCAGGTCCTTAAGGCATATTTACATCTACTCTGCAAAACCCTTGCTTCCTTCTTCAGGTAGAGACACCTCGTTCAACGTACCATTTTGAACACCCATATGTTAGCATTTTTAAGGCCTTTGCTATGTTATCTCTGCCTCCCTCACTTCCCGCTCTCCCCAACACCGACTTTTGACTCTCTCTATTTTTGTCCTATATTTTCTCTGTTCATTATTGATCAGAACTGTTATTCTGCTTCTCATGTAAGTTTTTCTTCTTAAAAATCATGTATTAATATTCTTTTTTCTTCTTTACTTATGGTCATCTATACATGTGCTATATCATATGCAGAAAAACCTTTTCGAAACATATGGTAATTACTGCACTGCAATATTTTACACTCATCCAATTTGATGCAGTCAACCTGTAGCATTGTAAGACACAATTAATTCATCATGTTGTGACACGAGTGCATAAGCACAAAACAAGGATAAATGAAGGAGACTACCTCTTTTTTTGGCACAGGAACCCATCCCCAGGAACGCATGGTGGGTTTGCCTTTTTTTCCTGATGGATGCCAACGCCGCAGAACTGCCAAAAACATTTGAAGGTACATCGGAATATTAAAGTATGTCTTTAACGCTTTACTGATAAAATAAGCAGTATCACCATCTTTAAACCCCCCAACTCAGTAACATCCTCCTCCTACCCTAGACCTTTCCACAAGAGCCTCCCCACATCCATCCCCCTATCTATATTCCAACAACAAAGTGAACAACAGAGCCTCCCCCCTGAAACTGCTTTTCTTGTCTCTATCCTCCTTCTCCCTTTGATTGACTTTTTCGCTCTTTCTTTTAATTTGCCCCTCTCCTCCCTTGCATTTGTTAGCTATTTTCTTGGGTTGCTAGAGAAATTATTTCAGGCAGTTGAAAAGCTCTTGGAGGCATCTGAAGGGGCAAAAAATCATACCAGAAGCCAGGAGTTGCATCTTTATATTACTTTTGCAGGCCTGACTCTTTGCCAGAGGGTTAGCAGATGGGCGTGTGTTGCCAGAACATGTTTTGAATTTAAATAAAATTACAATGGCTCTTGCTGGGCTGCTGCAGTAGCACAGTCACCTCAGGAGCCATTTCTACCTATGCACTGTGTCCGAAGGTGAACGGTGTAAAGGTTTAATTTACTTGATTTAAAACTTCTCTCTATGTAAGAGATGCGGATAATAGAAACAAGTCAAAAAGAAAAGTAGTAGTTCGCATCTTCCTTAACCTCCTTTTCTGCAGTTCTTCTCACCTGGTTCTTTATTATTCTGGCTTTTGAAGAGCTCCAAGATAGATGTTTTTGAAGTATTTCTAATTAATACAAGCCTCTGACCTTTACTTTTGAAGATAAATGTGTAGCTGTAAACCGCAAAATAGCAAAAAGCAACCCCCAAAATCAGGAGACTTCCATGGGAAAAAGCCTCCAGAATATGGTTCCCACGGAGAAGCTGTAGCTGAGCACAAAACCTTTGGGTTTGGGATTTTAGAAATTCATGTATATTTTAAGCTAGAAGCAGACTTAAGCCACCACTCCATTTTGGACTGAGTAGTGTACAACTTGTGGGTGCTCCAAGCCTGTGGTTATTGTCCCTTATGGATGGACAGTGTCGTAGCAAAACCAACCTCATCAGCACTAACTATGCAGCAAGCCCATTGACAGACCTGTAGTCAATGGGAGGACTTCGCTTAGGTCAGACGCGGGTTCGATACAGGGGGTTTCTGTCATGGGGGAGACCTCTTAGGGCTGTCTCTCCACCCGTTGCTAATAAAGAACTTTTCTTGCTTAGTTTCAGAGCTGCTGGATGGGAGGCTCCCAAATCTCCCTCTGGGAGACCTTTGTGGAAGCTAATGGACTCCCTGTTGAAAGGAGTTGTGTTTCCGGCATTTCCCTGCCTGCTCCCCAGGCCAATTTCTTTTCATGACTTAAGAGCTGTGAGTGCAATCTGCACACATTTGTTTGTGTTGAGATTTCACGCTGAAACCTGAGACGGTCTCTATCAGCTTCTGGAAGAGAGTCATGTCCTGCCACAGCACTTGAAGAAACCTTCCAAATTTCATTTTCAGCAAGGGATAGGGGAGTCTTTCCAGAGAGAATCCCGCTTTCCAGGAAAACCCTTCATGCCTTTTCTGGCCTTTGATGCCATCACACAGACGTACCGTATCCTGTTGGCGCGCTCCATGCTGCATGCCACCATGCCCCAACGGGCCCTGCCCGCATCAAGGCAGCCTGGAAACTTCTCCCCCAAGAATACCCATCAAGGCATCGATGTGGGGACGACAGTAAATCAAGAAATGTAGTCAGGGACCTATTCTCGACTTCAGACTGCCTGTGGCATTATTCAACATCATGGTGTTGGCAGAGACAGCAAGTCTCTCTTTTTTTGGAGAGGTCAGAGTTCAAGTATCTTAACTTCAAATTTTAAATTATCATTGTAAAACCATGCTTTTATTATTTTGTTCATTCCAGAATGTAATTACCTTTTCTTTCCAGGACTGAATGGAGATGCTAGGTGGTAAAGATTGTCTTTTGTTAGCAGAAGCAGACTCTATAAGCTATTGTGTTGTTAATTTTGCAGTTATCTTGGCTTCCTTAATATCATTTAGCTATTTCTTTTCTTTATGGGTACCTTATTCTGCTTGATTCTGTTTCACTTTGAACCTCCATTGATGTTGAGGATTTAATGCATTTTTTATCATACTGTGCAAAATGCTGATGGAATCTTTATGCAGACTCTCTGGCGACAGAGGAAGGTTATTATTATCGTCCCCTTTATATTGTATCTCCAGAAATCTATGCACATGCTTTGTAGCCACCCACTTTGCACAGGAGTTTGAAGAAATCATTTTGTTTTATTCACTAAAAAAGCACTTTTAAAAAGATATTTCTTTATAATCGTCCTTTTTAAAATTTGTGCATGTTTAATGCATTGCTTTTAAAAGGGACTTGAATGATTTGCTCCAGTTATACATACCTTACCACTCAGGCTGCTGCTTAGCTTGAAGGTGAAACCATCTAGGGTAAAATCAAAAAGTCTATGAATGTAGATGGAAAAGAATTTCATTCACTGAGGGCAGTGAGGAAAGAGCCCCATCTGCAGTCTGTACTGGCCAGCCAATTACTCCGTTTCTGGCATTTTCAAGGATGCTAAACCCACCCAGACTTACTTTTTACCCCAATCCACCCAATCCTCGATCTGTAAAGGCAGAGGAGAAAGAATGAGCTCCCTTTCCCCCCCTCTAGACAGTTTCCATGCTTCCGTTAATTCAAACTGCTTTTTATCTGCTACCTTGACGTCGCAACGGTCTATGGCAAGAACAGCAACTGTCCAAATTAAATGGCGATTGACTAAAAGTATTCAGAAATATTTTTATGCAAGCACCAGGTTCGTTCAGTGTATGCCAGCCAGCCAGCCATGCAGCCATTCCCGATTTACACACGAACAGCAGCTGGATATTAAGACATAGTTGTGATATCCATACATTGTCCATTCGCTCACTTTGAGAAGCTGGAGAGACTTCTGTCTTTGAAACAGGATTAAATGAAAATAATAGCAAAAGAACTAAAAATGCTGTCTAGTGAATCTATTTGCTTATTATGCTCTGTATTCCTACAAATTCACTTTGCAGTCAGGACACATGGGGTTTGAATAGTTTTCTGCCATTACATTTTCCCTGCTGCTAAAAGTAACATGGTGATGATTTTCAATAAACAAATCTGCTCTTTTCTCTCAAGGTTTCTGTCCACTCTGAATGCAGTTGTGACATCATGTTGTCACCGGGGAAATGAAGTAAAGCCAGCAACACACATTCCTGAAAACCCAAGAAGCGAAGCTGGCCATCTTTTTAAAAAATTGTATGAGTGGAAAAAAAA
>VYZM01023232.1:245154-259904 GCA_013398915.1 Dromas ardeola
TTTCTTTTTTTTTTTTTTTTTTTAATAATCAGGCTTTGTAGGAAGTCCCTTGCTGGCTCTTCCTTGTACGCTGGGCTGTCGTGTTCCCTGCCAGGCTGAACGAGCGCCTGTGCCCCAGTCCTCCCTTGCAATGATCTTGTCATGTTGTCAACAGCAGAGAGAGAATCAAAATCCTGCCCTTGTGTCATCATAAATCAGGATTTACCGACGTGAAAGTTTAGGAGCTTATGTTTTCAAAAGCTTGTGTGGTAGGATTTATTCATAGGACTAAGTACAAATGCAAAGCAAAAACAGTGGGGCTTCTTGAAAGCCCAGGTAAGCACTCCCTAGCAAACTACTTACCAAGCAGATAAAATAATTACAGCAATTTCCACGATAACAATGTTTGCCAACTAAGTGGAAATTTGCTCATGGTAACACCATGAACAAATATCAACCCAGCCCCCTACTCCCATCCTTTCCAAAGAAGAAGAATAATTTTACAGTCATATATATATATATATATGATCGTATTACAGACAGTTCTCTGCAGCCTTTTTATTGATGCTGACAGCAGCATCTGCTGACATGTTTTGCGGAGCACACAAACCAAATGCCTGCATCTATGACTGCTAAAATGGAAACCTCTCCACGTGCAGCTCAGAAAGATGTGCTTAATATTATTTTCCTTTTTTTTTTGAAAGAAAAACTGATTTTTTTTTATCATAACAGCAAAATAACAAAGCCTAAATTCCCTAAAAACTCTGAGGTTAAATCTTTTCAGGAAGAAGTCTGTATCCATTAACAACACTGTATAATGATGGACTGATGAAGGGGGAAAGCTTATTTTTTCATTTGAAGGAAAACCTAGTTGTTAGAAGCGCATCAGGTGCGTGAATTCAAGGGTATTTATTTACCTTTAACATATGTTTTATTAAATTATCCATAGTGAAAAGGAATGACTGGTAAATTCAGGCTATTTATGTCAGGTCCATGACATGAATATAGTTCTTGAACTAACGACTCTCCAGCATTCATAAGCCATTACTTATCTTTACGTCGCTATAAACTGGTAACTAGCAAAATACACTGCCTTAAGTTAATGGGAAAAATCCTATTTTTTTTTCTCATCTGCTGGAACAAACTCAACACGCTAGAGATGTACTGTAAGCAAAGAGGATCCAAGATATGGCTAGAAGGAAAAACCACTGTCCTTTCAACAGGTGCAGCCTGGCAAACTGGTAATCCCAAAATGGGTGCTGGAAAGCTGCTTCTCACTTTCGTACCACCATCCAGGAACTATTTCTTACCTGAAAACACTGTGTCGCTAAATATTTCTTTCAGGTGCTGTAAGACTCCTTCCTTGTGTGCTGTTTTAAACAGCAGCATGTCTTTGGACATACACGCTATTTCTGAGATACGGTACTTCAAATCAATGTACTATGCTGGTGTGTTGAACTTCAAATAGTTTGAATGCCTTCTATTAATAAATAGAAAGCAATAAACCACAAAACTTTTACTGTGCTGTTCCACAGACAGCATTAATTGCAATAATCAGCCTTTTAACTTAAACCAACAATGAACCTTGAGTCCTTAAAGCCTAAGAATTACAATCGTAAGAAAACAACCATCCAGGACTAGAGGCTTATTAGAGGATTTATTTTAAGAAATGTGTTTGCTGAGAATAGATTTTCGTTTCTGTTCACGTAGAATTTATAACATTCTGGTGTATTTTCTTCAGAAGAGGTCACAAAATAATTGAGACTAACAATATAGGATTGGTAAAGTGCTTATTCTGACATCCCCCCATTATTTCTCCTTTTTCCAGATCTTCAGAGAGGTGTGTTACTCCTACACTGCATTATACAATACAGATAAAATACAGAAAAGTAACTGATGTGCTTTAAGGTAAGCAGCCAGTGGATCCTATGGAAACTCAAGAAGCCAGACCAATACCTGAAATTAAGCATAAACTGATTTTTTTTCCTTGCTGAAAGCTGACAATATTCCTCTCTGTCAGACATGAAAAGCCTATCCATAGAAAATTCATGATAAACTCTATTTAATAGAAACGTAAAACTAGGAGATGTTAAATCACTACTGTAGAGCTACAGAGGTTGTACCCAGAACATTTCATTCAGACCTAACTACCCAAATATCAGACTGTTTTCAGCATCATTCCTAGAATGATGGGGAAAATACCACAGAACTCTTAGCACCTGGAATGTGGAGACCTATTTCAAGACTACTGAAAAATAATTAAAAGAATGTAGCAACCTTTCATGGGACCCTGAATCCCTCCGTGCAGACTACCAGCTGGTACCATCACATCCCACCTCATGGGCCTGCCCGTGATGGCACAGTGCTGCACCAGCCCTAAGCTCACATTTCCCACATCCCCCGGGAAAGAGCAAGCCTGTCCTGATCATGCTGAAAGCGACTCCTTCGTAGGGATAACCCGGAGATAGCGCCTTCCATCCGTACCCCCAACAGCTCTGGCCCTGTGGTTCACCGTGTCTTCCACAGCTTTTCTCTTTTCCCTTCTCATTCTTTGACTGACTTGGGCACGGGTTTTATAATATACACTTTTATGGTACAATCAATATTATTTTTCCTCCCTCGTGCTCACTTCCTTTGTCAGAGCTTTCCAGGAGAGTTTTCTTACCCACATATGTAACCGCATTGCTGAATCTTTGTTTTCTTCTATCTTGCCGTAATTCAGTTTATGTGAGATGTCTGTCTAACTAGAGCTGTCTCTCTAGACCCTGATTATTTTCTCAATCCATACTGGAATTTTCAGAAAGCAGACAAATGTAGTAATAGCAATTCCTGCTATATTTCCTTTTCCCCCCAACATTAAATTTGGCCCTTTCAATATTGTCTTGCTCAAGGAAACAGCAATCAAAACTCTATTTTAACTTCTCTCTTAACTTGCTCTTTCCCTCCTCCATGTGAAAGCATGCAGTACGCAGTATGCTTGCCAGTTTTCAGACTTTCTCTCTAGAGCCAAAAAGCCTTCAGGCTCGGCATAAATCTGGATCTAGCATGAAACCGAGGCTGAAATTCTCCAAGAGCGTTACCTGTGCCGCTGATTCTGCTGCTGGGCTCAGATAAGGCCCTTTTCTCTTCCTGCTGTGGCTTTTGAGGTCTCCCCCTGGTTTCGTTCTCCTCCACAAGTTGCCCTCACAGGCTACCGGAGGCTTCTGCTCATGCCTCTAGTCCCTGTTCAGAGAGAGACGTGTCCGACTTTCTGTGCCAGACAAACAAAAAAGGCAATGTTTCAGCCATGATAAGGAATAAAAGTGCAGCTGGGCATGCAACTTTTTGGATAGAAACCCCGAAATCTTCTCTCGTTATACCCTTTATCTTTTCTAGCAGTTTCCTAACCACTTTCACCCCATCTCACCTGCGGGCAGGAAGGTTCACTTTTCCAACCCGTTTTAACTGAAATCATCATGCTCAGAATAAAGAGGTGGAGTAAAAGCCTTTGAAAATACCATCTCCCTTCCTTTCCTCATTGGAAAACAGGAGCAGTGCGGGTGTGCCTGTGCAAGGCAATCTGCATTTTAGAAATTCCTATATTTATTTTCTTCTGCAGGACAGCAAGATCTTCTCAGGGAGCACAGTAACCCCCAAGCAAGTAGCATTTGCTGTGCAGCTCTCTGCCTTTTTTGAATTGCAGTGTTTTGGGAGGGGCACTGTTAAAAGCTAACTTTATACCTATCACAAAGTTCCCCTGAGATGCAGACCAAGCATAGTAAGCGGCAGTGTTTTTCATTTTGTGCTTTAGGAATTTCTACAGGTTTAACAGTTTTAAAACAGACGTTAAGCTGTTCTTTCATGGTTTTTTTTTTTTCAGCTGTGAAAATGTCTTTAAATCTCCTGAATATGCACCATCTGACCTACTGAGCTCAGTAATTTCGCGGCATAAGCCTTCAAATATGAAGTCAAGAGATGAAGTGTCAGCGGTGTGTAGGCAACAAGCTGACATAAATCCTAAAGAATTTAGCTTTAAAAAAAACCCCTTAATTCCTTCTTTACTTCAGTTTTCTTTCAGGGGTCTCTGAAAGATCTCTTTAGAACCTTTTCACAGCTTTATATGGCACTTTAAGCTACGTCAGCAGGATGAGCGGTAGTTTATAGGTAGAGCAATGGAATTATAAGCAAACACGTAAAAACACAGTGTAAGAACATTTCCTAAAATGGACTTTTCAGAAAATCAATACATTTTCACCAAGGTAGATCATCTAGCATCATCAGTGAAAGAATTTTACTAAACCAACTATAGCAAAAGAATCAAACCTAACCCCCAACACTGAAAGCAATTCTATTCATTACGAATCCATAGGACCTCTTTAAAGGACACAGCATTTCACAAACAGCTATGCAACTCCATGGAGTCTGATTTGCATCTCAGCTCTATCTTCATGCAGTTCCGTCTTTGTATACTAAAATTAAAAAGCCAAATCTAATTCTTGGAAATTCAGGGAGCTTTTGTTTCACCCAGATGATGAGTGGCATTGTGGGTGTGTTGTATCCTCAAAGTTGCGTAACCCCTGGGAGCTGCTGCAGGTTCCCACAACCGTAGATCCGGACGACGCTGTGGCTTGAAAATGTTCCTGTGCATATAATTTCATAGCAAGCATCCAACCCTCCACAGTATCTTAGCTTGAGGTGGAAATACCGATGAAGCAACGTTTTCTTAATTAACTTTATTTTAATCCTGGTATTACACTGATCCTTGAGGAAGGGAAATCTTTTTTCACTGACTTCAGCAGCAGCAGAATGGGAGCACCTATAGGTGTTTTTAATGAAGCTGAGAGATACTGACTGCGATTTTTCAAGTAAAGAATTGAGGTCTCCCTTTAAAAACAAGTATTACAGATTAGCATTCTTTCTTTCTGAGGCATACAGCTTTTTACAATGAAACTTAATGATGTAGGCTCCAAGGTATTTCCAGTAATATAATTCAATGAAAGAAAATATAAGCCAGTAAAGTTGCTCATGTAAGCATTCAGGATTTAAGGAATTACTTAAACAATGAATGCATGAAGTTATTAACCTACTTGGAGAATTAAAATGTGCCGCTATGTGATGAATCAAAAGCAGCAGTCATTTCAGGTTTGAAGGGTTGACTTTATACATGCAGCTGAAACATAATTAAAACAATATGCAATTCTGTTGCATCTACAGTAAATTTGAGCAGACTTCTAGACCATGAGAACACCTTTGCAACAGCTTTTGTTTGGTACCTTCATACACCAGTTACCTTTTGGCAATGGCCCAGACTCAGGAAGATCAGATTCTAGTACGTGGCCTAAAGTAAAGTGACATGCTGCTTAAATTCATGATTTTTAGGTTTTTTTTCTTTGCAATATTCTGCTGTACTGGGAACATGAAGAGGATCAGCATGACTAAGTAAAATTTTGCTCATGCATGGCTTATTACATAAAAGCAAAAGCAACAAAAAAACCCTCATACCAGACTAATTTGTGTACAGGTTGTCTGCATATATCAGGTATTGAATGGTAAATTTTAGGAAAATTTAGGAAAGGCTTAGAAATTCAGGAAGTTTTCTCTGTAAGACAAGTCACAGGAATGTTCTCTAAACCACCTGGAACGCTGATACCGTGAGACTAAATATAACATAGAAAGAATAAAAAACTACCATATATTAAAAAAAAAAACAAAAAACCCCAAACCAAAACCCCAAAAAACAAAACCCAAAGAGCAGAAATGAGAACAGTGAGAGGCATTTCTTCAATTTGCTGAAGTATCCTACCACTTTAGGTAGTCCTTCCTGGTGCCCCTTGCCGTGTCAGAGATTTTGTGTGTCCCCATCCATTCATTTTCCATTGTTATCATGCTTATCTTATTAGTACCAATCTGTCATTGGCAATGAGGAACTCAGGAGGTCTTCAGGTTCTCTTAAAGCGGTCACTTGGCCATCAGATAATACCAAAACATCATTACCATACCATTTATCAGACTTTTTTTAGCTTTTACTAATTTGTTCAGCTCCTGAGTCTTCTGGATGTTTATGAATATAATGTGTTCATTATGTTGCTAATGATATCATATGTTGTCTGTGTACTACCTGTACAATTAATTGTAAGACCACATGCAGATATCATTTTTGCTATCTGCGTGGAGCTAAGAGCTCCTGTACAAATGTTTATTAAACATGTTAAAAAAAACGTGCAACCGCCCACTGTCTGTATTCACAAAATAGTTCATTTGCAGCTTCTTAAGAACTGAAACATAATAAGCTGACTTTTAAAATAAAGTTCAGATCTGTTTTGCCTCTTGCTGAAAGAACTTTCGGAATGACTAATTTAAAATTTTTTCAGCCCATTCTGCTGAACTCAAGGTAGATGTATTTGAACAGCAGAAAAACTGGGCATCATCTAGAGTTTAATGAGCGCCTCTCTGTCCCTAATGCCTGTGAAGGCTCTGTTAGGGATGGAGATAAATTATTATTTAGAATCAGCCCTGAGTTCCTACTAGTGGTGTGTCCTGTCTCTCAGAGCAACTGTAACTCATACTTAAAAAAGATGCAGGAATAGGGCTCAGTGAAGAAGTTTCTTTCTTCATCCCACCAGCTCTGCTGTCATTATTTTCCTCTGCTAACAGCAGGGTGAGCTGCCACTATAAAGCTCCCATGATTACAGCCACTTTCTAAAACGGTAATTTCCTTATCAAGAAGTCACTCCCTCTTTAAAACCCCCTTTATTATTTGTGAGAAATAAAATTGTGCTCTGGAAGGATTACCCAAACACATTAAGGGACTGTTGTGAAAGGAACCTACGCATTACTTTGGATCCATCTACTCTGTGAGCAGTAACCAATACTGTACTCTTTTGAAACAGGTCATTGGAGAAAAAGAAACCCCAATAAAGTCCAACCAAACAAAAAAGAAACACCTTACAAGGAAGAAAAACTCTCAGTTGGTCATTGTATCGCTCACCTGTCTGCTGAGACTTTTCTACCAGTTTTCGTGTGGGAACAAAAGGAGGCAGACTTGAAGAAAAATGCTTTTCAAGGAGGAAGGCTTCACAGGAGGCCTGAATGTGGTGAGGGAATCCAAAGTATGAATTAAAATACAAGTCATTTACATGGAGGATGTTTATTGCTTCTCCCTTTTTGGTTTGTTTTCTTTCTCTTTCCCCTACGTCCACAAAATAATTTCTTTCTTCCACTCTTCCTCTTTCTCACTTGGCACTTCCTCTAAGCCAACTCCTTTATTTTCATATGCTTTTACCTGCCTGTCTTCTCACTTTCTCCCCTGTCTCTGTTCCCTGTCACATGGAATCCAGAAATGGGCATTGCACAAGTAACAGGTGAGCATCTGCAGACGGTACCCAGTGCCATCTCTGGTTACTATCCAGCAGACATTTAAAGCATAGTTTACTTTTAGCAGTAGCTGCTGGATTCTTTGCAGTCTCCAGCGAGCTACAGGTAACTTTCTTCATTAGCTCAGAAGACAACTGGTAACTCCCTGCAGTCAGGAAGCAACTTTCCTTAGGGGTAAATTATTCCAAGCCGTCCAATGTAAGTATAATTAAAACAGAATGGTCACTGCCATGTTAAACACAGATAAGCAGGTCAAATACTAGAATGAAGCCATTTCACTCCCCTATTTCCTAATTTCATTTTTATTCTGATGAAACATGTCCAGAGTGGATGATACGTGAATTTATACCAAATCTATACCAAAGCTGTAATTTTCCATGAGGAATGTGCCAATAGCACAAAACAACCTACTGCTGCAAACAAGCCTGGCCACAATACCACCCAGGGGTGCATGACAGAGCTGTTACCTTGGCATGAGGTCTTCGAAACTTTTCGCTGTTGAAAAGGAGTAAAGGTGCTGGACTTTCAATATGAGATAGACAGAAACATGCCGTCATCCCAAACAGCCTCTTTTCACCTCCACCTTCTTTTCTAAAGGTTTTTCGCTTCCCTGTTTACTTCTTTGCCGCTCTTTCTGAACTTTTCTGCTTTTAACCCTTTTCCTTAAGGAACGATAGCTCAATTCTATCATACATTTCCAACATAAATTTGTGATGCAAATAATGCAAACTTCTTACGCGTTTTTCCTTACCTTGATCTCTGACGTCACTTGCAAAACAACTCTTAACGAGAGAATAACGCAAAAGTAAGATAATTTTTAGTAAGTCGGTTGAAGACTTCCCTGGGAATCACAGCACAAAGCTGTGCGCACCTCACCACGCTAGTAAGGCTACCATCCTCCAGGCACTGATAAATTTGCACGGGCTCCAGCCCTCCAAAACGCCATACAGAGCCTGTGGGAAACACCTGTGGGCAGGCACAGGGACAAACCTTTTGGCGGCCCCGGTGTTGCTCCAGCCAGCAGATGGGGTGATGCACGGGTGACTGTTGCAGCCTTTACGGCAAGCAGTCGGCACAGCACTGCAGTCGTCAAGTTTATTTATAGTTTGAAACACGAGTGAAGTGCTTCACTTTCCTCTGAAGCCACCAGGGACACTCAAATCTCGTCTAAATGTCTAGCTCTTTTTTCTCTGCTGCTGCTATTTTGAGGGCTGTGTTATCTTTCACATAAATCTGTGTGGAAGCAAAACCTCCCATATCTGCTACTTTAGCTCAGCCCAGATTAGGTCACTTTTATATTTACCTTATTCTTGCATTTTTGCGAAGGAGAGCTAGAGAATGAGGACAGCAGATGTGTCTGTTTATTGTTCAAATACAGGTGCAGGTGGCCAGAGACAATTCAGGGCTTCTCTTCCCAGCAGAGGAGGACACAGTCCATCTTGTACCGCTTGACATCTCATGGATTTTGCTGAGAAGTCTCATCAACACGCGATTTCAGAGGTGACACAGCTCACTACCAATGAACTGACAGCACCAAGAGATAATCATGATTTGGGACACCAGCATACATCAGTGACAGCTTTCCCAAATGTCTCTGTTTCAGTCCAGACAGGCCAAGTTTTAGGAGTGTTAATGTGCATCCATGAAGAACAATGCTGCAAACTGAGGTAGCTGCTCTAGTAAAGGTCTCCAGAACTTTATATTTGTGTTAGCACAGCTTTATTTCCGATTTTATTAGTTCTGCCTTTTAAGAAATCTACCTAGCTCAAGCTGAAACGTTGGTACTAAATCTACCTGTGAGGCCCTCTATTAGATGGAGAGGTGAAGAATCACACATTATAAATATAAATCTGCGATAATACCAACATAAATCTGTTGGTGAGATTATAGCGTTGGCCTGTACATAAGGACATGGGGTTTGTATGTGACAGCTCAGGGATGTCAACAGTGAACGGCAGAGTAAAGGGTGATTTAAAGTTCTCTACCAAAAACTTGCCCGATGCCAGGGTAAAAAAGGGCTGGTGTAACAAACACTTAACTCCTGAACAGATGCTCTAAGAATAGTATGTTCTAAGGCACGTGAGAAAAACTCATGTCCCATAATTAACAGGACTGGGTTCTGCTTAAGAGTCAGATGTGTCTGAGCCAACGAAGAATAAAAGGCAACGTGAGACTTGTAGTCTGGCATTAGACCTGAGAAAAGAGGTTTTGCATGAATCTGGGAAAACAAGGAGAAAAAATAAGTACAGAAAGACATTCTTTTCTTAGAATAGAACACTGAGTAATAATGCATAATTTACAAGCACACACCATCATTTGCTTCTTAACTTTCACTGGGTACTGTTGCCCATAGTTAGCTACACCTATAAACAAAATCCACGAGGAGGAAAAAGTACCAAGAAAGATAAATTAAAATTACTGCCCCCCCAAATCACACACCTTCAACTGGAAGGGAAGATTTTAGCATACCTGCACACTGCTAACAGCAAACTCTTCTGATGCCCGATCAAGCGGCAGCACAGTCACAAAGCAGAAGCCGTTCACATCCCCTAGACGCGACATCTCTGCCTCACAGGGCGGGAATAGCGTAAGGAAGATACATGGAAATCACACACCGAGGTCACATTCCATTCACCAGTTATTTTCACACTCTATAAATGAGGGCTCCTGGCTATCTAGGTGCAAACCCTCGCCCCTAACCCTCTTCCTGACTAAATACTAAGTGTATTTTAATTCAAATATTCCTATTCTCAATATGTCATTTCTTGTATATGTCAGGGATTTGGGTCAACACATACTTCAGGCTTTTGCCTGCAGTAACAGGTAATACACAAACCCAGCTCTTGGCCAAAATCTTCCACACTGAACAAATTTGACAGGGGAACCACTGGTGCAGAATGAATGCAAATCAGGATGCCAGTTTATTTTCCAGTCAGTTCTGCACATAACTAGATGCTAATCCAGTTATGGTAAATATTCAAAATCTTGATGTAAGGGAAAAACATATGTAAATTGCCATTGTGGTTTTTTTTAAAGTGAACTAGAAACCAGCAAATCCATCTCGTTTCATTATTCTCTGCAGCAGAGAAGAAAATTCAGTTGCCAAGAGCAAATTAAAAATAATAATACTAGCAACACATCTTTTACAAATGCATTCTGCTTCTTAAAAAAACAAGGTCCCTGGATGCTATAGAAGGCAATAAATTATCGCGCAGGCTATATGCAAAGTATCTCAGCACAAAGTAGATTATCTGTTCACATGTAAAAAAAATGAAACTGTGCCACTTCAAATCTGAGTACACCACTGTCGGTGTGTTCTACACTTTAATGAAATTTTAGAAGCAATCATTGATGACTGTGCAGAAGTCATGCCTGCTGCCAGAGCTGTCAGTTTACATAAACGCCTAGTGGGGAAACCAATATTAATGGCTTAAGCCCCTCTGTAGCCCCGAGGTAGGTTTGGTTGGGAAGACGGGCTAAGCAGGACAGCCAGGTGCTCTGCGCTGCTGCCCTGCCAGCTGGTGACGCATCTTTTGGAAGTGCCACAAACAGACAGGAGCGCCCACCCGTCTCTTCTGTCAAAGTTTTGAAGAGCAAACTCGTCAACCAGCGACGGAAAGCTAAATGGCCGTCTAGCCAAAGTTACACTGGGCTGCTGAAGGCATTTTTAATAGAGGAAGTGCGGAGAGCTCACTTTTCTTTCTCATGCACTCTTGCATATTGAGTCAAGTGAGAACACCATTTACGCGTTCAAATGGAAATACAGAACATGTACTAAATAAAGCCATCTTAAGGCTTCACCAAACCACGGTTGGTTTTTTGTATTATTTACTCTAAGTAGTTTTCAGGCAAAAAATTATGCAGCTAGATACAGGAGAAGACCAAAAGCAGAAGGTTGCTCTCAGAGAATCTCGTAGAAACAGTACAAAATATTTTATGCTAACATAAGTTAGTAGCTCTTTGGTTCCAGAAAAAAAAAGCTAAGGTTGTTTAACAGAGACATGACTTAAAAATCCTCTCAAATGTTTGTTGGTTTTGTTTCGTTTTTTAAATTTCATGGCATTTGATCAAAACCTCAGTATTTTGTTAGAGAAAATGAGGTCATGTCTAGAAGTCTAAATGATTCCAAAAGCATAGCGAGGACAGTACACTGTAGGTCCTGAGCCTTCCTTTCAGAAAAAAACTGTTTTTCTGTCTAACACTGTTACACTGAAGACACAAGCAGAATTTTGATACTCTCACTAATGTATGCAGCTACCGAGCAACTGCCTTTGTCTGATGCCTTTTTCTGCACTGCCCTCACTTCACTCTTCCTCAGTTCTGGTACAAAACCTGCAGAAGCCAAAAGAAAGATTCTCAATAGTTCCACTGGTGCCCCTCAGGCTCCTAACATAATTTGATTGAGGATCCTACACTGTACACTATTAAACAATGCAAATTATTAACAGTTGAGTTAACGTTCAAGAAACTGAGAAATTACTCTGATAACTGATATTGTTAAATACGTAAACCAAGTAACAACACTCACCTTTTTCAGCTGCATGTTTATCAGAAGTAGAATATCCATCATGGCAGAAAGGAGCTTCTTTGTTTTGAGAAGTGGTCCCCAAGTACAGTATCTGTGACCGTTGTCTTGTGAACTACAGGTAGGCCTCCTTGTTTGTACAGCAAACTTCATCTGCTTTCAACAGTCATAAATTGAAAGGTTACAGGGTTTAAAGCATTTCCCAGTTATGATATGTCTACCAGGCAGCAACAGATGGGCAATAAATTTTTAGCCATAAATGTTTCTGAAAGCGGTAAGTTCATGGCCAAAACCATAACGATGGTAACATCAATTGATGTCCAAAATGCAATCTAGCCGCGTAGTTCCCTTTAACACGAAACGGTATCTTACATTGCAAGGTACTTACCAGCAGCCTCCAGGTTAAATAAGAGGGGTTAAGGTCAGGTGGGATGGCTCTGAAAGGCTTTCTCCGGTCAGCCTGAGATTTGTGGCCTCCTCTGAGCTCCCACCGTTCCCTGATTTCATCCCCATTCTGTCGAACACCCTTAATATCACTTGAGACTGGATATTGAAATCACTTAGCAGCAATAAAAAAGAGGAGTGCTGCAGAATTGAATCCCATTTTGCTCGGCACACATCTCTAAACTATTACCAGTGTGAAATGAAATCTAATGTCTCCCTTAGCAATACCATCTTCTTTGTTCTTTTGTTTTTCTAGGAGCATTATGATACGCTAAATCCCTTTGGACACACAATAGTACACGGGCTGTACCACAGATTTCAAGAAGAGATTTCCAAATTTACGTAGCCACTGCATCAGGTTGCTTTTCAGCCATCACACTCTCGCAGAAAAATCCCTTAATATAGGTAGAAAGAGACAATGCAGGCACCTCAGATGAAAGCCAAACTTACAGAAAGGGATTAGAAAATGCAGAATGGTAAAGTTACCTTAGTAAAACAATTTTATCTTATCTAATCTTCAGAACACTCGTACTAGTCTGACTTTATGGGAAGACAGAAAAACCCTTTACTATCTTTTCACAAGTTTAACTTTGATTACTATTATAACATGCAATATTAAAATGAAGTAACCTTCTGTTAGGCTGAGTACATAAGCACAACCCACCATCTCCCTTTCTGTTGCTAGGAGTTTACGTTCTCTTTCCCCATTGGATTCTTAACTGCCACAATTGGATTTTCAGATGAGATGACAACAACAAAGCTATGGTTACCTGTGACCCATTTCCTTTTCTTTTCCTTATGTTAGGTCTCATGGTAGTAGAAAACAGAAAATGTGACTGAATCTCTGCAGTTTCATCTAATGCCCTCTTTCAAGGACACAATCTCTACCGTGGTACAAACACTGTACAGAAAATATGACCAGTTGAAATCCAAATCCTTGACGTTCATGGGGAAAACAGGGCAACTACTATGGGCCTGTGCTGTCTGAGATGCATCCTCTTAGTACTGCTAAATGTTCCCTGATTTTCATAGTCTTGGTTTCCTGTTGTCCACGATGCCCTCTCTTTCTCTCCAACCACATCTTCTCTTCCATAGCGTTGGCAGTTTGGCTGAAATAATGTCCAAGGCAGGTGACCGATCTGCAGAGCCAACTAATGATGAATTTGCAGGGCAAATGAGGATATAACATGCCCCAGGGAGGAGTTTTGGGGGAGGATTAGTGTGTTGTCAATTATGGAGAACAGATGTAGCTTGTAGAGCTTGGGCAGAAAGCTCATCTGATTGCTCTTGGCCAAGTGTAGATGATGGCTAGTCAACAAAATGCGATGCCCAAGAGACTGTGAAACTAAACCCTCTGGAAACGTGTCCAAAGAATAAACCAAGTGTAAGGCAATACTGTACTAATAAATCAACTGAGGCTCTTAACAGTAACAGAGTCAGATATGCGTATAACGATTCTGTTTAAACCATCTGAGGAGCTTGTCAAAGCTATTCTATCAAAATAATCTACATAATTACTTGTATTAAATACAAAGAGATAATAAGCTTCTAGTTTTTCTCAAATTGGATAAATTCTATTACGTTTTGTATTTATGAAGAGAGCACTCTCTTTAGATGGCTGCATGTTACAGCGTCGTCTTGGACAGCATTTTTAACTCCTCGCTATTTCTGGAGTGCACTAGTTCCAAAAATGTCACGAAGACAGGATCTGGCATGGTGAGTCCTTGATGCAGCTTATCAATTACAGACCGACTAGTTATAAAGTAAAAATTCCTAAACAAAAATAAAACAGCGTTGGAAGGGAAGCTTGCTAAATATCTGCACTGGTAACCTTGGGCAGTCAATAGGAATGCTATATAAAATGTAGAGGTACACAAAGTTAGCAAAATACAAGCTAAAGGTGAATGCTATTTAAAAGATACATCTACATTTTGGAATACCATAGAGTGAAGTAATTGCCAATTACGAGGTAATTAACTGTTTCGCAGTAGGAGGTGTATTGTACATTTTCTCCATATGACTTTCAAATGGAACGTGTCAATCAGGGCTAGAGCAGGATATGAAGCTATTGCTTGCATTAAATAGCATTTTATGGCGTGAAGTAAGATAACATTCGGCATCAATAAAATGATCGCAATTTGTCCTTTTGTCCATGTTCAAAGTTCAGCAGGAACCTACCAGAAATAGTACTTTCACCATTTTATTTTTCTCTCTAAAATGCTGCTTAAATGAAAGCACTCAACACGGTTGCCAAAAAATATTTTGGATGTTGGAAAACGGATAACTTCAAAACCATGTGTTCAATTTCTCCCACTGTTACAGTCAACTGGCGTAAGGCACAATTTAAGCAAAGACATACACTGAAGCAGGAAAGGGAACATACTGCCCGACTGCAGACTGACCATCCAGTACCGCCAGCAGTCAGGAGGCGCACACTCCCTCACGTGCA
>VYZM01023233.1:9501-28351 GCA_013398915.1 Dromas ardeola
AAAAAAATCAAAAAAACAAAAAAAGACCCAAACCAAACCAAAACCCCCCCAACAATCAAAAGATTTTCTAACTTTACGGCAGTGTTCTTTTATGATCTTCCATTGAATTATTCATCGAGTCCGTCGCTACCTCAGGAGCACAAAACAGACCCTCAGGGAGGCAGTGGACTAAATTAAGAATTTTCCACATTTGACTGCCATGGGCTTAAAAATCTGCATCAGTTTCAATAATGAAGCTTCTGCCTGCAACTAAGAGTTAATGCCTGACAGAAGGCAAAGTTTTGAAGACAGGTATATTCACAAGCTTCCTCATCAACATCCAGGGGGATGCAACCACCAGACAGAAATATTCTTCCTTCGGTGGGAAGGAATATCGATTTAGCCAATCCCTTAATCCCTCACATTAAAGACTAAATTGACTCAAAGTATACTGCCCACAGCAACTGCAGATGTAATTCTCAGATTCCTGAGCCAACCTCAGAGCTTGGCAATGGAAAAGAGATTCATTATGATTAGGAAGTAAGTATAAAAGTGAAAGGCGAGACCCACTATAGCTGCATCAATACTTATAATAAATCCTACAGCAGACAGTTTAACAAGCATTGCTGCTCTATTAAAAAGGAGCATTTCCCCAGATCTATTTTGTAGTAAATGATCCTGCATTAATAGAGACCAAGTTTTCTATCAGTCTGCTGTAGGTTAATATCAAGAGGTTCAGAGAGCTAGTTAGTAAAGATGGTAAAAACTTCCTTACACCCAAAATGAAAAGTCAGACAGCATTTTAATATCCAAAAATTGCAGGGATGCTCTTCCTTTTCTTGACGCTGCTTTTCCTTTTCCTAAGCCTCCTTATCACAAATGGTAAGCTTCACCATTCCCTTTTCATTTAGATGCTTTAAAAATTACTCTAGGAGGCAAGTCCTAAGGATATGCTTCCTGAGAAGGATAAGGGACTCTACTGCAGACAGACTCAATTTCCATTCATCCTCTTCACCAATTTTGATTTCTTCCTAAGGCCGGCTTGTCATTTGCCTCAACTTCAGCATCAGTGTTCTTCCAAGATCCTTCACTCAGCACCACCCCCTCTAACCTGTCTCTTTATCTTCATTATTTTATTTTCAATTTCCCATGCTTCCTCTCTCCTTTATCTCAGCCTTCCTTCACATTCCTGAGGCATTACAGAAATTCTTTATGGCAAAACCAGAATAAAGCAACTGTTATTTCTACCTTCCTCAGGAAGGCACCAAAATGGGAATTTGAGATTTGAGAGAAGAGCTGAGATGTACTACAAATACTGAAAAAGAAAGAAGCCACTGACATGAGAAACACAGATGCAAGGCCATGCCTTATTTGAGGAACATCTAATTATAGGACTGTGTGAGGATCAGAGACTAAGAGACTGAGATGTGCTTTGTCATGCACAACTATGAACAAGCACCTGGGGGATAACCAGCACATCGCTTGTAGAAGTGCACTGTAACCTGCTGCTCCTGGGGAGAACTGCTAACAGAAGGCAGGGAGCCTGCTATGGCAAAGCAGCCAGGGGACAGTGACACGCTCACACAGGGCAGGAGGGAAAAGCATCTGATTACCTCGTTATATAGCAACATATAGGTAACAGGGTGAATTCAAATTGTCATGGTGATGTTACAGCCAGTGTTTGACTCTGCAGCCATAAAGCACTTCTAACAGATAGTTTAAAATTGCCAATAGACAGTTTTATTCTGGAAAGTATGGTGTGGTTTCCCCCCTGTCCCCCCCTTTTAAAACAAATCTAGTGCCAAACTATCACAAGCTAAATTTGGATGGTTCTGCAGTTGCTCACCTAGCAATAAATTTTGTTTCTCACACAAATACCTTAGCGTGAAGCATGATTGTATTGTCTTCATTAAAAGACAAACACACAGTGGTTTGTCTTAAAATATTATGTATCTTCCTCCTTTCTTTGCCACTCCATGCAGAGCCAACCAAATCACTGTAAAGCATGGTGATAAGACCCAAGATGAGAAGGCCCACCTGCCATGTCATCTTCAGAAACAACATCAGGATGTGCTCTTCACTTCCCACAGGCACAAGCAGGGGGACAGTGATTTGATGTTGACCTGGTCCAGTTTGAAAACTACCAGCCAGGTATTCCTTCTGCCTCCATGCCCCACACAAATGTAAGAAGGCAACACTTTCCCTGTAATCCTCTCCTTGCTTGCTTGTGGCAGAGGTGAAGGGCAGGAAACTAGTACCTGCAGAATATAGCAAGTTTTTGAATTTTCTTTTCTTTCATAATGTGAAACAGGCCCTACTAGTGCCCTAACATTACTGTGGTATAGATATATTAGAAAAGCATCAACCTTTATTACACATCAATGAGACAGGCAGGTAGAACAGCATCACAAAAGCTCCTGGCACAGAGTAAATGGAAAAACCTGTGAGACACCACAGCTAGTCGTTTTCACTCCACATGTACAGACATCTCAGCTTTGCAGGTGAGGGATCATGGCTCCACAAAAACCAGCCAAATCTTTCTGTGCTACTGCTGCAAATCATGGTATGATTCAAAATCTTCTGAAGACAATAGCTAGACTTGCAACAACTTCTGGGCCCTCTGGATCAGGACTTTACTTAGCCAACAGCCTCCCAATACATGGGAAAGATGATTAAGGGACTGGAGCCCCTCTCTTATGAGGAAAGGCTGAGAGACCTGACTCCGTTCAGCCTGGAGAAGACTGAGAGGGGATCTCACTAATGCTTATAAATATCTAAAGGGCGGGTGTCAAGAGGATGGGGACAGGCTCTTCTCAGTGGTGCCCAGCGACAGAACAAGGGGCACAAACAGGCACAAACTGGAACACAGGAAATTCCATCTCAACATGAGGAAAAACTTCTTTACTTTGAGGGTGATGGAGCACTGGAACAGGCTGCCCAGAGAGGTGGTGGGGTCTCCTGTGGAGATACTCAAAACCCGCTTGGATGCGTTCCTGTGCAACCTGCTCTAGGTGACCCTGCTTTGGCAGGGGTCTGGACTAGATGATCTGCAGAGGTCCCTTCCAACCCCTATCATTCTGTGAGTCTGTGAAAGTTTAGGTGTGCTATGAATGGTGGTGAGAAGTGATCTGAACATATGCAGGACTGTAACACTGTGATATGTATCCCATAGAACATACCACAGAGGGCTGTGCAGAGGGTGCCATGGTTCCCTTACAATTCTCTTCCTCTCTGAGTACTAACTTAACTCTGCGTTTATGCCGCAACCAGCCACTCCAGGCTTTTGGCTCTTTGCTGTAGGGCACCCACCTCAATCCTGCCATCAGCAGGCCCTTGGAGCAAAAGCACACTACTTCCTGGTGTGCTGTTACAGAAAGCAGAGACATTTGAGTGATGTTTGGGAAAAAAACAAAAGGCAGGCAGAAAAACTGTTAGATATCCAGTGGAAGGTAAAAACAGAGAATAGAAAGACCATCAGAGAAAAGAGAAAACAAGAACGCATTAACAGGCTGGGCTTAGGCAATTAGGTCTTATGTGGAAAACTGTATTCCTTCACGAGACACACCAGGAAGACTCATGCAACAAAGCTCACTTTTCTCTCTACCTTTAGCAGAACACAAGTAAATTACATCCCTTTTCCTACCATTTCTAGGGAAAAAAAAAAATGGCACGGCAGAAATCAAGTGCAGCTTTATTTCAGAAAATGCTGAAATTATATGTTGGACTACTCATATCTGATCAGGCTAGAATGAGTAGGCATGAGGAGACTTTATGAATTGGCGGAAGGATGTGTAGGCAGCCTCCTATACAACAACTGCATGGGTTAGAAAGTATACGGCAGACAGTCTGTGACTCAACCCATTAAAGTTCTGAAAGGTCTCTACAGGATGCCAGCAATCTTCCTGCCTGCATCACGGGCTCTCGCAAAACAGCACCTGCTTCTCCAGTGTGACTTCTGAAAGCTTCAAAAAGGAAAAGAACTCCCCCTCCTCATCCTCCCCAAAAGCAGCAACTCAAGTAGCTGCTGGGGAAGCAGTGTCTCTGTATCGCAGTTCTGTGAATAACTGATTTTCCAGCTCAGCAGATGCAGGGGAAAGAGTATTTTCTACTACTGACCCTAAACCAGCTCAATTTTAAAATTTCCAGGTAATCAGAACAACTCTTGGTGCAACCAAAGTCCAAACGTTGTTTTGATTTGTAGCATTTTGACAACTTTTAAAATTTGTTTTAAATATAAGAACAGAAAATTTTGGAGCATACCACTAAGTATCTTACACATCATTCACAAAAATGTAGTAGCAATGGATCCATTATAAAACACACCAAGGAATAAGTAAGCCCAACTTTTCAGCATGGGTTTCAACACTGGTTTCCCATCCTGGTGACAATATTTTATACTGAAAATTTTACATTCAGTATCTAACAAATATTTGCGTGAAACAGATAAAATCAGTGGGAAAAGGGGTAAGCCTTCTCTTCTACAGATGATGGACTTGAATTTCAGGCTACAGTAAAAAGATCTCTTTCCAAGGAACACGTGCGTTTGCCTACACATACGAAGAACCTATTAACCTAATAAATGTCAAAGAATTGGGCATAAACTTGGGTAGCCACCTGGGCAGAATCCAAATAGGTGGATAACCAACGTTCAGATCCGGAGTCGCTAAGTTTATTTGCAGTTTCAGCCTGCACCAATCTCTTGTGCTTAAACAAAACGAGGAGACAGAGTATGCGTCTTTTCAAGGCAAAATCTCACCCCAAAGAAGCAGTGAGACCTCCTAGAATATGTCTATATTTTTCTTATGACCAGCCAAGTCACCAAGTTGTCAGTCATCAAAAGCAAATTCATGAGAATGAGAAGTCTGGACCCCACCAGAGACAATGTTGTATAGGACTTCTTTATGACTCAGCTGACTCGTTGTGAAATGCAATAACCTCTAAGCAAAATCCTACACTCCCTCCTAGATGAGGGTTATCACTGTAGTGAGATGCCTGTGAAGAAAATGTGAAATAAGGAAATATTTGAATGGAAGTGCATGAGAAGCTATGGTGTCGTTTTTGTAAATTCAGTTTACTCAACGGCATCTGCTCTTTCTGCATGGAAACCCTGTTAAATTAGCCAAGATCCAAGACAAACGGCAGTCCACTCAAAACTGGAGCAGGAGCTTTGATTTTGCTGCCCGCTATCAAGAACACCTAAATGAACACTGACTGCACATACAGGGGTCAACTTACCAAAACTGCAAAGCCAGTGTTTCTACAGAAGAATACCAGGCAAAATATGGCACATTTAAATGCAGGAAAACAACTATCAAATTTATCTTTTTAGGTTACAAATAAAAGTGCTCCATTTTGGTTCCTTTAGCTTGCATTTTACGCTAAATTAAGCGAGTATCATTACTTTACATCAATATTAGCAATCACTGAAGTGCGTGCATACAAAACCCAAAATCAGTCAAATGAATATACACCTACAAATATGTATGTATACAAAATATTGCAGTTTCATATATTTATACCTTTCTCCTCATTGTATCTTGAAAACAAAATGGATCTAAATAGTCTTGGACGATAAATTCCCAAACAAATCAATGACAAAGCACCAACAAACGGAGATACTAATGGCAATAGTGGCATAATAGTATTTCCATAGAAAGGTTTTTCCTCAGACCCTTTTTAGACTCAGGGAAGTTTCAAAGACACACTGCTACAAGTTACCAGTAAAAAAAAATCTCAGATGTCTGCACTGAATAAAGTCTGTTTTAAAAGGTAACTTATAATTTTTATTTTAAAATTAGTAGAATGTGAAGCTGAAGTAGTTTTGGAAAGGAGCAAATTGGAACCAGGGGGGAATTTGTCTGCTCCAAAAGAACAAAAAAAAATAGACTATCTGTCACAGAGCTTTATTCCAATCATTTTCTTCACTGTTAACTTAATTATACACTCTGACTGTCCTATAATTATGTAGCTTGGGAAGCTGCCAATTATTTCCTGTGGAAAATTTTAAAATTTCTTGCAGAGATTCGACATTACTTCCATCAATGCATTCCATATACTATGTCACCACCTTTTAAAAGCAAAGCCTCTGATGACAGCAATTGGTTATTTAAGTGGAACATGAAAAAAATGCAGTGCATATCAGTCACTGGATGGAACCAGCCAATTAATAAAAAAAGAGAAAGAAAAGCTTCCTTCAACAGGAAGCTAATTCAATGGGAAACTTTTTTTAAAAATCCAAATGATAGCTAAGGACACCACAATATCAAAGAAAACATGGTGGGATTTTTTCCCCCTCCACTAAACAACCATTCTTCTGGAGGATCCAGTCATATTGTATAGTAAACAAAAAGCCAAGATTCAGAAACAATTAACTCAAAGTCTAAATGAAGAAACATAACATATTACTGTAATTTCAGGAATAAGTATCCAACAGGAAAAAGGTGAGTGACAGAAATGGACTGTGCGGAAGTAGGAAAGAAAGAATCAAACAGGGGAAAAAAAGTTAGGTTATTTTTGTTTCCTTCTTCACCGTGTGACACCCATGTTTTCACTTGAAATATCTTCTGCTTTCAAGATGCAGAGTTACCCATCTGCTCCACTGCCTTCACACCCCTGTTCTTCAACATAATGCAATTGTATTTACTCTTGCTATGAGTAATTCTGCTTGGTTCTGGTCTTTGAAGCCCCACTGCCACTCCCCCCAAAGGGCACTTCAGTTTCAGACATCCTTCCCACCTAACTAATCCATTTATTACGCTAATTAGTTCTAAGCAGAATCACTTATGAGAGGCAGAACAAGGAATGAAAAGGGAAGGGATTACTTATTGCCTGTCTTCTCTTTTAACTTCTCCTTATCCATTTTTTTCAGTAACACAAGAAGATATCTTGCTAAGGGCCATGCAGCTGGGGCATCCTAAAAAAGTGGCAGGTCAAACGGCAGTGATTTGTGCTGCCTGTTACAACGCAGCCAATACACCCAGTGAAACCATCATGACTTTCTGATAGTGTCTTTGCTTAATACCCCATGTTCTGTCAGGAGAAACTTCATATTTTCCAAGTTCGTTTCAAACCGACTCTGGTTTTCAGTCTCAATTTTCAATTACTGCACAGCACAGACATTGTCTCATTTTGGGGGTTAGGAATTAACCCATGGTTCAGCAATCAACTGTATCACAAAGGGCCAAGTCGAAAATATGCTCTTCTAGAAACCAAAATATTTCTTAGTATCAACAATGGAAGAAAAAAAAAAAAGAGAAGAGCTCCTCTCAGACAAGCTGTTTACTATGCAAGTATTATTTGTATAGGTAACAATTTCTTATGGAAATTTAACCTTGACCATAAAGAGAATTTTTGTTAGGGTATAAGAGTAGAAATATATCTAAACAATTAGCAAGGTCAACAGGCTGTGCAAGTAGAGCAAACTGGTGCTGTGGGAGCTTTGGGAACCAAAGGCCATGAAGAAAAGGTAGTGTTAGATGTGAAATAAGGAACCCAAAAATGAGAAAGAAACAGGCATGTCAGGGCCCACAGGTAACTACTGTACACCAGATAGTAAGTCAAGGAGATGAAAAGATAGAAAGCAGGTGTCTTTTGGGATCAAAGACAAGTAATGCTGTAAGAGTTGCACAACACTGTTCATCGCAGAGGTGTTCAGCATGCTCTTAACATAACAAGGTGGACCACTGCAGATGAGTAAGCTACCATGCCAACAATGCTAGCATAAGCACTAAGTAGAACTACTCAGGAAAGATGGGTAGGCTAACATACTCCCAAGGTGCGTTAAGAGTTCCCAAAGTAGCTCTGGATAAGCAATTTAATCTGTGCATGCCTCACTATGGCATTTCTAGCATATGTGTGCTTTTTCTCAGGTGGGAAATACATGAGGCACCCAGACACTCTCCTAACAGGAACCATACGAGAATAAGAACAGGCATCTCAAAATAACAGCAAAAATTCTCAGTAATGCAACAGCAAAAATACTGTGTTATAGAAACAAAGCTGAGCCAGCAACGAAGTCCTTTCTAAAGAGTGGCTAATTACATGCTACACTGAACCCAATTTTTAAGACAGCACTTGCAACATGAAAATGAAAAAGAAAAACATTGAGAGATGTCAATGAAAGCTCTCCTTCAACAGAATTTCTGTCCTCTCTAAATTCTTTCAGACTTCTTTAAAACACAACTGTCTCATTTGGGAGCACTGGCTACCCCTACTAAGTATATTCTCTAAACTTAGAATTTTCAAAAGAAGCCTATGAAGTAGCACGGCCCAGATCTCACCAAATCTTAATGAGAAATAGCAAACAATTCTCTTTTTATTAAAAAAAACCAACACAATTCAGCATAGTTTATCCAGAAAACACACTTGTTGCCTAGTATGTGAAATAGCCCTTAATTTCAGGGGTTTATAGATGTTGACAATTTTTGCTGTATTGCATGCTACCACAGTTTCTTTTAACAGTTATTGCTAGATTCAGACTGAGGAGAAAGATATATTTAAAGACAAGATCTTACAATCTTGTGGTCTCCTATTATGTCCATGGATCATCCTGGCCTGGATATCAGCAGGCTCTTTACAAGCCTATTAGAGCTTTGACACTAATCTACCCTGAGAAAAACCCAGATGATAATGCATATCAAAAATTGACTCTTCACTTTTTATTAGAAATGATTGGTGTGTCTACACAACCTTGCTATACACAACCTTCTTTAAGCAGGTGTGCATGCGCGGTTTTTCATGGGGAGTTAAACCGCCTCTACTGTTTCAAGACACTGACTTTCTAGACTATCCTCTACTCCCATCTGTGCTCGCTAGGTTTATGCTTGGCAAATATTGGATTTCAATAAAGGTCAGGAAAAGTTGTTCTATTCAGAGGCAGGTATTATTCAGCTGTATGTCTCTTCTTGTGAATATGCAACACATAACTTGCTTTAACTACCCTTGAAATAACAAACATAGGAAGTGGCGTGGGCAGGGGGCAAGAACAGGTTGTGCAAGTGAATCATGATTCTTTTTACCTATTTTTCTCCAAGCATTATCTCACCTATAGCAGTAGCTTTAGCGGGAACATCTTAACTCTCAGGACACTGACAACTCAGTCACTTACCAAGGCATTTCCTCATCAAAGCTTCCTTTCCTGACAGTTTTTGGTAGACTTAGAGCAGGGCAGAGAATTCTACACAGTTACTCATTTCTGAGCTTACAGACATCCACCATGCATCTGAAAAAGGCACAAGCTCATCTCCCGTCTCGTCACAGGCCTAAGCAAAAAGTAATACTTGCAAAAAGTACTACCTATAATATTTGACTCGACAATGACAGAGTAGACAGATGTACAGCTTTCTCACAAAGCTTTAACAGACTTATGTCATGTTTCAGTGTTATGTGCTTTGCCTTCCTAGAGTTTGTTGTTGATGATATCAGGATTATGAACCTCCTCTTCAAGCCAACTGTAAGCAGGACATAATCACTGTGAACAGGCCATCGCACAGATCTCAAAGACAAGAAGAAGTCTTACCCTTATATAAGCATCCTGGTGATGTTTAGCAAAGTACAGCATGTTATCGAGGGCTAGCATTCCTGGAGGGGTCTGCGTAAAATCCATTGCTGGGTTTACATGATTCTGTAAGAAGATAACAAGATCACTCAATTAGCGTCTTTACAAAAGCTGTCAGCTCCCCAGTGATGCACCGTGTTAGCATGCTGTGCCAAAAAGTCCAGCAACAGAGCTCTTTTTGCTGAGCAGAAAACTCTTAACAAGGAAATGGTCCATGCCTCAAAGAACTTTGAAGCCAAATGCAAACACTTACGAGGCTGGCACATCAGTCATTCGCTACAGAATGGAGTTTCCCAAAGGCTGAATGCTTTAGAAGCACAGATCTGCAAGTATTTCATGGCAGATAGACTCTTTGGTGGTACTACAGACTAAAAGTATTATTTACATGATAATGCAGATATATATGCAAACAGTCACCAAAACACCTTTTTATACATCAGCTATGGAACGATTTCAAATAAACCACAAAAAGGAGAAAAAAACCTACTAGATTCAAAAGCTACGTTAAGTCTATTGGATCTTGTGGTCTCCTGAACACAAAGGGCCTCAGACAAAAGTGTATGAAATTAAACAAATTCACCTTGTGGAATTTGCATAGATTTTTTTGTTACGTGCTGAATCTATGAATTTCAACTATGGAATTAATGAATGAACATACCAAATACAACCAAAATTTGTTAGCTTCCACACACACCTACAAATTTCAAGTGTTCAGTTTCACGCACTCTATGAAAAACTACATTTGCTGAAAATATTAATTAACCCAGTCCATCTTTTGATTGGATGGAATTAAATAGACATTTGAATAAGTTTCATGCAATTCATGGTTTAGATACGAACATTTGCCTGCCTACAGACAGGCTTGAAAACACCACAGAAGCTGCTCAGAAAAACAGAGACCCAAGAGTATGTCTCCATCAAAGAAATGCCTATCGTCTGCTATGCTCTTTTATCAGTATCACCTTTGTAATATCTCCAGCTCCACTCATCATTCTGACACAGAAAGATTTCCCTAGTTGCTTTGTGATGGCATTTCTATTCTGCAAGACCCAGCTGACAGAGGCTTTAAAAGTGCGTTTACTAGCAGAAAACTAACTGGCAAAGATCAGCACAGATTTCTTCTTGCATCAGTCTGTTTCTGCTGTGTGCTCAGGGTCTGATCCACCCACCTCACTGACAAAAGAATGGATTTTACTACTTTTCCTCCTGGTGAGTCTGTCAGGCCATAAAGTTGTAAGAATGTGAGATGCCACTCTCTTGCCCATCTTATCTTTAGATAGGTTGATTTTAGCCAGGCAATAATTCATAGTCACATGAGAGATTAGAAATATTAGAAAGCAAAAATTATACATTAAGATGGCTCCTGCAACCTTAAAAGTAGACAAAGATTTTGGGCTGAAGATGGCATGCACAACCTGTTCATTTTATATCTCCAGCTTAGGAGAAGTGGTATACAAGCAAAAGAATCACAGGCTCATCATTTTGCAATAGGGAATCAAGACATGTCTGGAATCCTAGACTTTATATGGAAAGATCTATGCAGTATATATTTCAGAAGGGTAGTAGTCTAGGGCAGGAAAACAAAGGCTGAGTTGTGTTTTCCAAGAACTCATCTTTTTTAAACTTTTTTTTTTTTAAAAAAAAAAACTTTCAACTGTTCATCTGAGTGACAAACAAAAGCCCCTTGTGGCTATTTCCCCAACTCAACCTTCCATCTTCCGCGTGTGATACATTTATCAGTCAGAACATTTAAAATCAGTACAAGACTGCTTGACGCGTATCACAAGCCCAACAGACTTCAGCTTCTGGAAGGAGAAAACTTTCCTTCCCACAATTTTCAAGCATTCCAGAAAGTGCACTTTAAGAGAGGCTGAGTCTGACAGCCACACAGATACCCTCCCCCAACCCCAACATGAATATCTTAGCAGGACCTTCTATGCCTTTGAAACCACCTTTATTTTGTGAGTAAAGTATAAGTCCTGGGGAACTCCACTTGATACTTAGCCTTGCCATGAGGTACATTCCCTTGGGAAAGCTGTTGGGAAGCTGTCAACAAGGAACCGTATAGCACCAGTTTTACAACACCTTTTGCAGGCAGAACTTCATCATAGGGCTGCACATACTCTCTGCAGCCCCACGCTATAGCACAGGCAGAGTATATTTGGATAAATACCTGGCAAGCAGAGAAAGGATCAAGACCCATCTACCTCTCTCCAGCTATTAAAATAACAGCACTCATTTCACTGGTATTTACAAACAACGTTAAATAAAAGCAGGACACTGAAATAAAAAGGCTGAGTTACTGTTGCTTGAATAGTTCTTTCCTTCAACCAATTCCACATCTCATATTATAAACATCAAAAAAATCAGAGGGCATGAGAAATCTCACCACATTTAGTAAGGATGACTCATTTTGTCTCTTACCAACACTACTAGTTCAGCGTTCAATCAGAAAAGCCATCTCTCCATCACTTACTATTTTTTCTCCAAGTCAAGCCTATAAACCCAGCTGTTTTCAGCTGTTTGTTTCAAAAGTTTCTGTCAGTTTGGATCCCAGGATATGTAGGGCTTGATCCTCAGCTCTGTTACGTCCAATAACTGGAGATATGCCAGCTGGTAATAGCTAAGGATCCACAAGACAGTCCTGGCATGTGTGAGACAATACATCTCTTCAATTATTCTTCACATTCTAAAAGAATGCCAGCTGCTTTGTTCCCTTCCTCCTTCTTCCCTCCCCCTAAAATCATCCTTTTCTTAACATGGTGAATGTTTGTGGTTGAAATATTAACTTATTGAGAGTGGGTTTAGAAATGAGATTCAAAGATAAATTATCTAAAACGCTGTAGTGAATAATTCAGAAGTATGCAAACACCCCCACCTACAATATAATTTATTAAATACAGGGAACACAATGCTTCAGGCATATTAGTTGCAGCTGTTTAGTATAAAGTCTATTACATTTTTCTCTTTATAAAACGCCAACAATAAGAAATACAAATGGAACAGATTTGTTACCTCTAATTTTTCAGATGATTTTTGATTTTTTTTTCCACTAGACTGAGTAATATCTACGTATCTTCAGCTTCAGCATCTGAGCAGTATTTAACAGCTTATGCTCTTATACCGTACACGCTAACACACCAAAAGCATCAAGAAATTTGTTAGCCGGCTTAGCAGGGTACTGTGGTAATGAAAATTCATTCTTTTGGATAAGATGTAAACCCAAAACCACGTCTGTTGATGCCATTAGGAAAAAAAAAAAAAAAATCACCTGGCATGTTTCACAAGATTACAGCTATTCTGGATAAATCCCAGTGCAGTAATTATATTCAGACAACCTAGCATTCTCACACAGCCTTAGCTGCATAAAGCTTTCTTTTCTGTCCTGAATGGCTCCAGTGTCTTACTTTTAGCTTCCAAGGTAATCTCCGAGGGATGTATAGATTTCAGTTGTAAGAACGTGTCCTCGCCCTGAGATACCTAATCACAGGAATGGTGTACTCTCTGTAGATACCTGCTAAGGGAATAAGCACTGCTTGTTCCTTCGATTATTCTTAACAGCAGTATCTTCCACGTGAACATTCTGAAGCACAGAAACCATTAATTTCTCTGCATTCCTAGCCTATATTAAGGTACAAACTTTTTATTTCTGTCTTGACAGATATTGACAGCTTATCACAGATTTTGCATCAGTGCTATGTGCAGCTATGTAAATCAGTTGCCAAGTCATGCTAGTTTGTTCTGAAAGCTGCTTGCAGTAGGTGCTAGACTCGGTAATAGCTGTTCTACACAGAAGAGCAAATTCCTGTTTTCCCAACCCCAAAGCAGCTCAGGTGAAACGCTATTCTGTACGCCTCACTTCTGTAGGTTTGTACGACAAAAACACTACAGAAGTTCTCAGGGAGGAATTAGGACTGTAAAAGAACTGATGACAGAAGAACTTCAGAACTGAAGAGTCCAATTTAAATGGTGTCAATCTAAAATGAGCCCTCTCAAAACTGGTCACATTGTTTTCTACAGAAAAAGGAACAATCTGTCTACAAAGATAGTGCCAAGGACAGTAATCACTTTCTCCCATCTTCAATTACTTGCACTTATTCTTCATCTTCCTTCTTATAAATCGAAACCACGGTTCTGCGGGCTAGGAAGGAAAGCAATAACCTGGTTCTACAACACCTACGCGAAAATGTTCCCTGGGTCAAATGAGGAAATCACAGTTGTATGTACTTGGATGTATGTTCACAAGAATTCAGGACCAGGAGGGTGAGAACTTTTTAAGTGATATTCACAGCCAATTATGAATTGATAAACTTATGTTGGAAGTATCAATGAGCACACAACCTCAACCATTTACCCCTTCCCTAAATAATCCTGAAGTTTTACAAGTAAAATGTTCCCATCTGTTCATTTATACAGGAATTACAAATGTGAAAAAATGCTACATTAAAAAAAAAAAACAACAAACATTTGTGAAGAGGTAGTCAGCTAAAATTCTTAATGAGGAAGTAATTTTGTCTTTTTATTTAACAGCACTGTATTCAAAGAGAGGATGATGCACACAACTTCCACCATCCAATTTAATGAGATATAAGTGTGACTTGGGAATGTTCAACCTCTATGTATTCAATGAAAGCAAGAACTAACAAACAGATTTGTTTTCCTCTTGATAACTCTTTAAACAGGCAAATGTGCATATTTTTTCTTCCAAAGCCAATTTTTTTAATTTTCCAACAGAACTTTATGGTAAAATGAAAGTGTATGTGGAGAATCCCTGAATTTGGAAAAATAATAAAAACACTGTCTACCTCAAGTCAGAAGTATCCAAAGCTCAGAAGCTGCTGTATCTTTGAAAGAATACGCAGAAAATCTTTTAAGATACTTTCAGTGCAAGTAATCTAAATCACATCCCCACTACACATAAAGAACTCCAGTATATTTCTGCTGGATATAGTTTTCATAAAGACTTACAAATTATGTTTGCATACAATGATAGCAGTTTTTTCTCCAACTAACGTGTCTCTAGCTTTCCCCAGCTTTATGTTTCAGCAAATATTTGGCCATTTCTACCTGTTTAACTTTTTTTTTTTTTTTAATGACAGCTTTGCAGTACATATTAGTAGACTGCAAATGTTATCCTCCAATAATAAAACTCACTCCAATACACAGAATCCAAGCAACTGCCTTTCTGGATCAAGTTTGACTTCACCAATGTAAAACTGACCTCAACAGCAAAGAAATCATAAGCACAATATGCACATAATTTGCCCTGTAAGAAATATAAAAAATGACAATTTGACTACCACATTCCCTTAATTCACTGAGCTACCATGTAATCTAATGTAAAGCACCACAGAACTCCACGTAAGTCACCACTAAAAATCTGTCCCAATCACGAATGGATACTATGCTGGTCAGAATTGCAAAAATCTGAATGTTGTGGTGGTGTAACTAAATCAGCTAAAATCATCAGATAAAACATAACAGGGCATGTCAAAGAGACGAACACTGCATATTTTCAGCCATGAATAAATCACACGTTGTACAGCAAGACAAAAAGCTCTTACGTACTTCTTTGTATTTTACACACACTTGTATTACAGCTTATGGAGCTAATGCTTTGGATTCCAAGATCTGAAGTCCTATGGACTGCCAACAGCTTGAAAGCCTAAAAGAATCTAAGTGAGTGCTATAACTTAGAGTGATCACGTCTTGTCCAATATGTAACAACTATGAACCACCTTTCAGGTTTTATTTTAGTCAACAAGGACAGACTTTAAAGTTGGATACGTGTTTAGCACTTCATCGATTGTTGACAACTTATTATTGAAGTAATGCTTTCTAGACAAATGAAGCTATCAAGCAGTAACAGGTCATGTATTCTCTCGGGGATATTTAAAATGAATCAATGGGACACGGTCATTTCGATTACATCTTTTTCAGCATGGGAAATCACTACCAGGTATCTCCTAGTATCCACTAAGTTTACAGAATAACTGCATAAGCAGTATAACACCCACTCACAGATCGAGCTAGTCTGGGTCGAGAAACTAAAAGCCATCCTAGCTTATTACTACTCCACACTTGAGATTATCAGTTCATTTAACAGCCACATCAGCGGACCCTGCCAGATTTCCTGCTACACTTTTGGGCAAAGTCAGTCTACTTTTGTCCACACTGCTGTTGTACAAGGCATGAGCTAATCCAGACGGCTTTCACTGCAGGGAATTAGGGACCATTCTCAGGAGACCTTCTAGAGGTTCAAGTGAAAAGGTGTGAGGCAGGTATCCCTCCTGCCAGGGCAGCTGGAGAGCAAGAGCAAGAGCTACAGCTTTTCAGATAGCTCCAGCTCTTCCAAAATCATGACGGAAGTATATTATCCATGTCCAGGCCCACAAGCAATTTTTGTGTTGTTTGAACTACCGCAGTCAAGACGTACAACAGGATAAACTGGCATGGAGTATCCCCAACCTAAAAAGAAATAGTGTTATCAATATAGGCCTTTTTATGACCTTGGAACATGTGAGGAGATGGACTGGCTTAATTTCACCAGTGTCATTAAAGCAGTTTGCCTTTTCTACACAGAAAGGATCTAAGGCACGAAGTCTCATCCTGCCCAGCAGGATAATTATCAAGCTAGCAAGAAGACAGTCGTGTGAGAAAACAGGGTGAACAGTGCTAGCAGGAACAACAAGCCAAAAAAATTAATCCATCTAAACTTGAATATTGTAAGCAAACACAGATTAAATTTTTGCAACCAGAAGTCAAGGCACAGCAGAATCAAAATCGACTTGAGTAATTTTATCTCTGTGAATCCTGTCAGATATGTAAATTAGTTACACTTAGTGTTCCTAAGTCTAATTTTGGCATGAGAAGTCTTTTTTGAGTTCACGTAAGCTTAATGTCTGTTGAGTAAAGTACACTGTGACTTCCATTCATTATTTAAGCATAATGGCTGGCACTGTTGATATATTGGTGTACAAGCATTAATGGTCCTGACTAATGATTCAAAGACTACTTATTAAGGAGAAATCCAGAGCTCTTCAACAGGCATTCTGTATAAAAGTTAAGGAAGTGATACAAAACAGTTAACAAGTGTACATAAATATCTATTTTAGCCTATGGCCAAAGCACGTGAGTTGCACAGCCTATCAACAAGGAAAAAAACCAATCTCTAGACTTTTTTATTAAGTAAAATGAAAGGTTCAAAACCAAGTTCAACCAAATCTTGGGCAGCTTGAATCACAGTCTTCTAAGTATAAGACTACTAGGAGAGCATCTTTTTGATTGTTTTAGTTACACTTCAGGCAGTTTTATCTAATCTTAACCTTTTTGACATAAAATTTGCCACTGTAATTAAGGTGTGTTAATTAAAAACACCTTTAAATTGTGGTTTCTTGCAAAGAAAAATTACTTAAATTATAAGCAATCGAATAAAATCAAGAGTAAAAATAACCACTAGAATTTTTCCAAGGATGTGTATCTACAGGGAACCCACATGTGAAGCAGCCCACTTAACTGCTGCAGTTGCCTCTCCTATATATCATCATCATCACCATCATCAGACTTGAGTGAAACTCTGAATGGCATCCCTCCAGCTGTAACAACTATCACCTCCGATAAAGGATATGATGCTTGTGTACTATGGTAGGCACAGCACAACCACAGAACAAGAACACTGGCACCCCGTTTGTGCAGTGAATAATAGTTCCCTTGGAACTTCCGTTAATAACAATGACTGTGGTGGACAGGGACATCCCTGCATCCTTACAAACCGCGTTGCTTTGAGAATGGTGAGCTTTGCAAGGAACCTAAACCCAGTGCCATGTATAACCAAAAGTAGGTTGGGGCAGATCTTGCTCTCTGTATTTCTGTAGAAAGGTTTCACATGTTTCTTTTTCAATGAAGCCAGCTAAAATGGCTGTCATGTGCAAAAGGAAGGGACCAGGCTGCGTTTAGTTTAAATAAAGAGTAGAGAGAAGTCAGCCCTGCGTCTGAGAAAGCTCCACTTCCAAATGAATCAGCCATGTGAATCTACTGGCTGCCTGGCAGTCAGATACAACAGCTGTCAAAGTTTAAAACCAGGAACTGAGCTGAAATGTCATCTGTGGCTAGGCGTACGGACTCATGGCCCTAGGTATAAAAAGCTCTACGGAGCTCCGTGGTTCACACGCTGCCACTTCTTTTATTACCTGTGACCAGGTCAAGCTTCCAGTAACCACAGAGAACAAGCTGAAAACTAATCTAGAGTAAAGGAACTGTCAACATCTATGATATTTTAGCTAACTTTGGACAAACATCCCCACATACAAAACGACAAGCTCTACGGTCAAATCTTCCCCCTGCTTGAGTACAAACAGCCAAGCTTTGCAGACGTCAGAGACGGGTTTGGAAAAAAACGACCAATCCCTCCTAAAACCTTTGAGTCCAAACTTCTGTCTTAAGTCAACAATAACCTATGTCCATCCTATAGCATACCCTCATCTGCCCTCAGTAGTGAGGTAATAAAAGACAAAAAAACACTGGATCCATTTATTAGGGATTTTCAGGTCACTTGACTTCCATTTTTCTTTGCCTCCCTCTACAGGAATGTGAAGCTCTTGTGACTAGAGCTGCACTCTGCAAAATGCAGATATGTTTTGCATGCCTGGGCACTGTTCTGCACTGTCTCCAGTTTCCTCCAGAAAGGCATCAAAATGAGGACGAAGCTGCACCAAAATGTAGGAAGATTTAAGAAAATTAAGGAATTCTTAAAAGAACACATATCATTGCCACTCATGTAAGGTCTGTGTAATAAGCTGACTACATTGAACAATCAAACATCCAGAATTCAGATATGAAGGTGTTTTTAATTTGGGGAAATAATTCAGTTATTCACAAATGTGTCACTTCTCTTCCCTTGTTCTTTTAGTTCATTCATAGTCCCAAGTTAATGAAATCTCATATTGAAAGAGAATGGCTGTAATTCTTTGTAACTGAAGAAAAGATAAATACTTTGTGTGCTATGCTATTTACTGTCCTTTAAATCTTACAACAGCCAAAAAAAAAAAAAACAAGGAATGAGAGGAGGGGGAACAGAGAGATATGCACACTTAAGTAACATATACATCTGTTTGCATGCACGCATACACTGGAAAATTGCATAGGCTTAAATAAAACCCTATTTGCAGTAATTAACATTTAATTGAATTTACACCGTTTCACAAAACTACCATCACTTCAATCTCAACAAAGGGCTTGCATGGAATCAGCTACCCAAGTCAAGCCTTGTGAAAGAGATGAAGCCCATACAACAAAAGACCAGTTTTGGGGAGGGGG